>JACATO010000978.1:0-497500 GCA_018389105.1 Nautilus pompilius | reverse complement strand
TCTAGTTGGACATCTTCCAGCTGGCTCTATCCACTCGAAGACTGATTTTGGATCCATTAATGCTACGTTTGCAGTAAATTTTTATATTTTGGGAGATTTCGACTATCTCGGCTCAGTCCTTGGGATAAAGTGTTTGGACAAATGGGCACATCGAAAAAGATAACCGTCGACTGGTGGAAGAACCGAGACCCCACCTGAAGCTACCTGAGCTATAGGAAAACAAAGACATTCTTTACCAAAAAAGGACAACGGCACTGCAAGTGAATCGGTTTTTATCAGGAATAAATCCTGAGGATATAAACAGGACAGATAAAATGGGCTGAAAGTAAGTTCATTAGTTGTATAACTTTTAATAAAGCGTCAGCGAATAGCCCGATCTGACCAAACAAATTCTGTGAATAAATCAAACAATATCTTTTTGTTCCTCTTGTTAAAACGTTTTTGTTAAAATTGTAAGTATTTATAAAAAGGAAGGAAAGAAGTCTTCATCGTTATACAATAGCTCTCGACAAAAAGTGGGTACTAAAGCGATTCTCAAATGATTAATGCTGATAGTAACCGTCCTGAAATCATAGCTCCAAGTCATAGTAGCTGTAGAAAGCTGAAATCCTAGCTCCAAGTCATAGTAGCTGTAGAAAGCTGAAATCCTAGCTCCAAGTCATAGTAGCTGTAGAAAGCTGAAATCCTAGCTCCAAGTCATAGTAGCTGTAGAAAGCTGAAATCCTAGCTCCAGTCATAGTAGCTGTAGAAAGCTGAAATCCTAGCTCCAAGTCATAGTAGCTGTAGAAAGCTGAAATCCTAGCTCCAAGTCATAGTAGCTGTAGAAAGCTGAAATCCTAGCTCCAAGTCATAGTAGCTGTAGAAAGCTGAAATCCTAGCTCCAAGTCATAGTAGCTGTAGAAAGCTGAAATCCTAGCTCCAAGTCATAGTAGCTGTAGAAAGCTGAAATCCTAGCTCCAAGTCATAGTAGCTGTAGAAAGCTGAAATCCTAGCTCCAAGTCATAGTAGCTGTAGAAAGCTGAAATCCTAGCTCCAAGTCATAGTAGCTGTAGAAAGCTGAAATCCTAGCTCCAAGTCATAGTAGCTGTAGAAAGCTGAAATCCTAGCTCCAAGTCATAGTAGCTGTAGAAAGCTGAAATCCTAGCTCCAAGTCATAGTAGCTGTATAAAACTGACCCTAGCTACCAGTCGAAATAGCTGTAGAAAGCTGAAATCCTAGCTCCCAGTAGTTGTAGCTGTAGAAAGCTGAAATCCTAGCTCCAAGTCATAGTAGCTGTAGAGAACTGACCCTAGCTACCAGTCGAAATAGCTGTAGAAAGCTGAAATCCTAGCTCCAAGTCATAGTAGCTGTAGAAAGCTGAAATCCTAGCTCCAAGTCATAGTAGCTGTATAAAACTGACCCTAGCTACCAGTCGAAATAGCTGTAGAAAGCTGAAATCCTAGCTCCAAGTCATAGTAGCTGTAGAAAGCTGAAATCCTAGCTCCAAGTCATAGTAGCTGTAGAAAGCTGAAATCCTAGCTCCAACTCATAGTAGCTGTAGAAAGCTGAAATCCTAGCTCCAAGTCATAGTAGCTGTAGAAAGCTGAAATCCTAGCTCCAAGTCATAGTAGCTGTATAAAACTGACCCTAGCTACCAGTCGAAATAGCTGTAGAAAGCTGAAATCCTAGCTCCCAGTAGTTGTAGCTGTAGAAAGCTGAAATCCTAGCTCCAAGTCATAGTAGCTGTAGAGAACTGACCCTAGCTACCAGTCGAAATAGCTGTAGAAAGCTGAAATCCTAGCTCTCAATCGAAGTAGCTGTAGAAAGCTGAAATCCTAGCTCCCAGTAGTTGTATCTGCAGAAAGCTGAAATCCTAACTCCAAGTTATAGTAGCTGTAGAAAGCTGAAATCTTAGCTCCAAGTCATAGTAGCTGTAAAAAGCTGAAATCCTAGCTCCCAGTCATAGTAGCTGCAGAAAACTGAAAATATTTGTCACTGCCTACATAATCAAAACTCCCAATTACTTTGTAACGCACAATTACTTTATACTTAGGTGGATTTAATATTATTAATTACTTAGCATATATTTAAGACCTGTAAATATACTTGTATTAATATTATAAGGAGCCGCTCTTCTCTGTGATAATAAACAACGTACAGAGTTTGTATGTAACTTTCCAAAGCACGACTCGCAATATCGTAAAATCAGCAGTGAATACTATTTACGGCTATCATTATGCACTGTAAATCCAGAAGAGATGAGAAAATTTATGAGAACTCAAAAACATAGCTTGCCTCATACTTCCAAGACGCAGAGCAGCTGTAGACAAATCTTAAAAAAACCCACGCTGATTACTGTTTGTCTTGTGGCTATAATTAAATAGACATTCGTGGAGCCTTATACTGCAGTCTATTTCTAGATACATATTGGCTTCGACGCTGTTTCATTTTGACGTACATCGTTAATCTTCAAAGAATTTGACAGCCTCCGGATAGCCATTTCAAAATGACCTCACCAGTTATATGAATAACAGGAAGACGTTAATGGTATCCCTGGTGCAGCTGCGAATAAAATTTAATCCATGTTCTATGATAAAGTAAAACTTTTTTTTTCATAATAAAATAACCTGAGAATTATTAAATGTAGGCATCAGGCGTTGTGTTGTATCAATTAGTTTTCTGGGATGTGTGGCTGGATGAAGGTCGCCATGATTCACTGGGATGTATATGGGGATAAAGGTCGCAATGATTGACTGCGATGTATGTGCGAGGTCGACATCATTGACTGGGATGTGTGAAGGTGTGATGGTCGCCATGATTGACTGGGATCTATAGAGGGATGAAGGTCGCCAAGATTGGCAGGGATGTATGTGGAGATGAAGGTCGCCATGAAAGACTGAGATGTAAGTGGGGATCAAGGTGGCCAAGATTTACTGGGATGTGTGAAGGGACGAGGGTCGTCAAGATTGATTAGGTTGTATGTATGGATGAACGTCACCTTGATTGTCTGGGATGTGTTAAGGGATGAAGATCACTATGATTGACTGCGATGTAAGTGGGAGGTCGACGTCATTGACTGGGATGTTTGAAGGGGTGAAGGACGCCATGAATGACTTGGATGTATGTGGCGATGAATGTCGCTATGATTGATTGGGATGTATAGAGGGATAAAGATTGCCAAGATTGCCTGGAATGTGTGGCTGGATGAAGGTCTCCATGATTGACTGGGATATATGGAGGGATGAAGGCCGCCATAATTGATTGGGATGTATGTGGGGATGAAGGTCGCTATGACTGACTGATATGCAAGTGGGGATCAAGGTCGCCATGATTGACTGAGATGTATAGAAGGTTGAATTCCATCTTAATTGACAGGTATTTCTGACAGCTCCCGTGACGAAACGCCAACGTTTTTTATTAAAAAGGCTCGGATTTTCCTCTCTTTCTACAATTCTACCTCTTTTATCTTATCTTTAATAACTGGAGCAAGGATCAATATTTTTGTGGAATTAACGCGACGTTAATTATAGCGAATACCTGCATAAATATTTCGTGAGTCGACTATTCAATTATTAACATAAACTTGAAGTAATTATAACACAATTAAATGTGTAAACATTAATTTACGATGGCCCCACATCGAATAACAAAAGCCTATGGGATACACTAAATTATTTTCTAAACACAGTGAAGCAAATTTGAGCAGCAGAATCTCAAATGACGTTCCATTCGTGAACGGTAATAACAGATAACGAATGACCGGAAACTAAGAAAGATACAGAATTACAAGTTATTCCTTAACGTCAATAGGTTAGTCTTCCCTCAGCTTTACTTGGTAGTACATTTATGTCTATTCTCACTAAAGACAAAAAAAAACAAACTGTTTCTTTATATTGAAAATGAAAGTTATTCTTTACCACATATAAGAGCACATAGAAAGTAGCATATTTATTAACTTAAAACAACCAGACTAATATCGTTCGGTATTTATGCTTTTCCTTCTCCTTTTTCCAAAAGTTTGCTACAGTGGTGGACAAAATTATTGCATCGTCGAAAATAATTTTGAATGTTTTACGTGATTAAAATTACATCCCGATCAATAAGTAGCTGTTATGTTCCTGATTTATCATTTACTTACTTCTTTTGTTTAGAGAATATTATTTAGTCATAACACTATTGTAAGGTGCGTATTTATTGAATTCGACCAGTTTGTTACTTTCAAGCTGTTTCTGCTTAAGAAATTTTATTATTTAAGGATATTTAATGGAGAGACTCTAATACTTCAGAACAAAATTCAATTGATTTTATTAGCTTGAAGGGTAATTTTTGCATATAGAACAGCCATATTTAGTTAAAAAATCATGGAATACAATAATTTTGACCGTCACTGAAGTATTGGATTTCAAGAACCTCTTAAGGATTTTATATAAATATCTAAATAAATAAAAATCGAAAATTCAGTACATAACATTTTTTTTAGGAAAATACAGCAGCAGCTGAGGGATAAGAACACCTGTTTGCCTCAGTTGATACTTTTTAAAACTTTCTCTTTGAAAAGGTCAACAACAAGGGAGAAAAATAAGATTTATTAATTTAAAAAAAAAAATTATTTTTTTAGTATAAAAATAAAATTAAAGATGAACTTGTGGAATTAATTGAAAACGTATTATAATTAATCAATAATTTTTTTTTTAAATTTTAAAATCAGATCAGATTTATAAGCGTAAACAGTTTTTGAATTATGCAAGAAGAAATTAAGACCAACAAGTTTGCGATTTGTTTCGGTGAATTACGTTACTGCGTTTGTACGGAATTTGAAATTAAATAATAAAAACGCTTTTATAAGGTTTCTGCAGAAATGTTTATAAAATTAAGCTTTAAAAGAGGAAAAACGAGACACTGTTTAAGCACTGACAGCCAGAATTGCGGCGGGAATGAAAAATTTATATATATATATTCATCTACTGCCCAGAATCTAGATAGAGAACATATTTGTAGCGTGGAATTTAAATTAATTTTTCTTAGATATATTAAGTTATAAGCCAAATATTTTACAAGGTAATACTAATAATTCAGTAGTACTAGTGACCCTTCTAAAAAGTAATATAAATGGATAAATAGACACAAACATGATTAAAATAGTAATTATCGAAAGAACAGAAATTTCAAATCTTTAATGTATTGTGGTGTAGACACGAATATTATTTACTTTTGAAATGTGGGAGTTATTCCCGTGTCATAGGATGCAGTGAATAACAACAACCCCTTTCTTTTATTGTTCCATTTTACACGTTAGACAAAAACTCCGACTTTCATTAAGAACTGAAGGACCATCTTAAATGTCATATAGATTTTGTTAGATTTAAATCATATTAAGTGTCAACGAAATTCCACTTAAGAACGATGTTCTTGGGTCTATAATAGCCAATAAAGATGAACTGCACAGAAATTATCTCCCTTACAATTCACAGTGCATGAGAAAGAACTGTTGTGCCCTGCAACTTGACTTTCGAAAGTTCTTTCCAAACGAGGCTTCTATCAGAAGAAAATAAATGGTTGACGTTAGCTTACAGACACGTGACCTCAATCTAGTGGATTTTAAATTTGTATTGCTTTCTTACATCATGGTCTACTAACTACTTCAATACACTTTGAAATGATTTTTAGGAAGGATTATTATTTGTTTAAATGCCGCCGGAGGGCAGGACTTGCGACCGAACAGAGATGCCCAACCGAGTATCCAATTAAAACCATTGTTTCTTTTATTTTTCTATTATAGTTGAAGCGATGCCTGACAGAAACTACCGCGAGGCGGGGATCTGTTTGGAGCTCTTAATTCCGCAAAAAATGTCTTGCCATTGGTAAGTTATTTAGGAAAATAACGTAAACAACACCTGATAAGGATAATAAGACAAGTAGCGAGGTTTAGAAACGAGATTAGATGCCTCTTTACTATGAGCAGTCTATCCGTGATATCTTCTAACATGCCGAAAGGTTTGGAGTATTTAAGAAAGCCAAGGTTTAACCTTTCATAATCTTTTATTGAATGGAGTGCACGAATATATGATTAACCCTTTTCATATAACAAATTTCCTTTTAAGAAATTAATTCTGTAAATGATAAATTAGTGCGTCAAACGTGAGAGTAATTCTCTATAATTGTTACCTGTTTAAATTGAACATAATAAACTGGTATTGCACTTTTGAATTAACCAATTTTCTCCATTTATGAAAATAAAAAAAGAAAAAAACAGAATTACATATTATTACTTGTGAATGCACAAAATCTTTCTATAAACTGATGATCATCTTCTAGCTAGAATTTTTGAGAAGCTAATTAGATTTAATATCAGAAGGAATAAAATATCCATTTGTCAGTTTGATTTGACAGGATATTGAAGTTTCGCTGATTCTATGAAACAGACCAGAACAGTAATATAAACTTAACAGAGAATCCATATTGAATTAAAGAAAAACCAGTAACAGCAACAAAAACCGATAAAACGACAGGCATGATAAAGTACATTCAAATGCCAAAGAATAGCATGCAATTGTGCTCAAAAACCACCCAAAACAAAGAAACATTCTCAAAAGTTCCAAATCCGAAGAGGTAAATTATGCAAAGATAACGATAAAGATTGTGTCAAGAAATATACAAATAGGATAAGTAAACAGAGTCAGCATCTGAAAGAGCACTAGTTTATTCGGAAACCATAGACAGCAATGAAAAAAATATTTTCTGGTGTAGTTACAAGACAGCTTCGAGCTGTAGATGAAGTTATCCATTCCAGTCTCAGAGATTAAAGCTCAGTCCTGGCAAAATATCTGTATTAGGAGTCATCGGTGTCTTAAAGTAGGTTTAAGAGAACCCTTTCGTGTAAATCGGATAGGTTGAGGAAAGCTCACATGGAATTCGTGTGTGATCGTCCAGGCCATGACAGCCTGACTTTCGTCTTTGCGCTGCAAGTAGCGAGACTTAGGGCAATCGCATTTCTTAAATCTACTGGCCTCTTTTGATTTAATCGGGAAAAGACTCTCTCGGCAAGTGCTGATCTGTCGGGCAGAAGTTACACTCTCTTCGCAGACCGCCAGCTGTATCTTCCAGCGACTAAAATCACACCCAAACCACAGTGGCACGCAGATCGTCGAATTCTGTTTGGGTTTTCACACGAATTACTGAAAATTTTTATGGACTGGATTACGCCATATTTTCCCCACACCAACTGTTTGAAAAACTGCGAAAATTTCGACCCATCAGAAAAACGAGTTCTCCAAAAGATGAGAGATTACAGTCGACGTCCGTCACTGAGTTATACCGCACGCCTTACTGTGAGATGACGTCTGATGTTTCTTAAGTTATCTGAATTAAAATTAAAGAGACCCTATCGCAGACGTTTTACAGAGGAATAAATCAAATGCCCAATCGTGAACTTTTGCTAATGGTTCATGAACTCTGCAATAATAGCATGACCACACTCATTTTCGATTCCACAAGTATGCGAACGGATTCTGAGAAAATCCCATTTTGCACGTAATTAGAGATAATAAGGAATATGTATTTAGTGATATACGTTATTAAATTTTCACTGTAATTAATAACTTGTTGGTATAATTCTAACAAAATAAATGCTGAGTATAAATGACGTACGTGCATAATTTAAGTGTCACGTGTAGTAGAGAATAAAAAAATTATCAGTTATCTGATAACGATGTCTTTATAGCGATCATTTCTGAGCATAGTTGGGGCAATGAAGATAAATTCATATGCCCACTATAGCGGCATTAAGTTGACTAGAACAAGCGAACCTTAAAGATAGCAGCGAGGCAGAGAATTACATAACATTATTTGGAATTGTTGTATACTATCACGTTTTTACTGCTTCGTGTTGTCATTGAAACACACAAACAGATCTCAAACAGTAGTGTACTACCTATAAGCGTGATGATATTACTTGTGGACATATTGACGGCGTCATGATGTCAGAAAAGGATCAGTGACAAAGTTTTAACGAGGACGACAGCCAGCTCGCACAAAGAATACGAATAGTAGTATACAGTTGTCCCCCCCGGTATTCGCGGGGGGTTACGTCCCTGAGCACCCTCGAAGAGTGAAAAACCGCGAATATTGGATGTGGTCCATAAAAATGCCTATAAACGTCAAAATACAACGTAAAATATAATTAAATATATAATAATAATTTAATAAAAAATACAACACTCAGAGAAACACTCGAGATAGCTACACGCGGTAAACTGGGATGATGCGGGGCTGCTGGGCTGCATCTGCCTGAGACAGCGCCTCGTGGGCAGCAGCCAATCAGCAGCGAGGAGAAACGAATAACGCTCTCGGATTGGCTACTTTCAAACCTCCAGCCAATAGTGTTTATTTTATATTCATATTTTGCTGAATTTACGTTAGTATTTATATTACAAAATTAGTAAATTATATTGTTATTAATAATTTAGCGTTAAAAAGCGTGAATAAATATATATACTGCCACGAAAAAAGCCATAAAAAAATCGCGGAAGATATTTGCGATTCCGCGAATATGCGGGGCTTTCCACGAACAGTTATTAGTCAGGTTCTAAGGAAAATTCCGCGAATAACCGGGGCCGGGGGTCGACTGTATATATATTTTTAATTACGGACACAATTCTAAGTTATCTTGATGTCAGATGAATAACAGTAACAACGAGAAAGACTAACGGTGATAATATGTAGCCATGGATGTTCACTGAGATTATAAGCAGTAAACTCATATGTAAATATAATAAGATAATTGGAAACCATATAATATTTGGGCGTTGAAAACATTTTGGACAGCCATCGGTATTCATAAAGGTGCCAAACAAAGATTATTTGTTACCATTATTTTAATATGTGATAAAATCCAGTAAGTTTAAAGGAGACCTGGACATGTATTGAGATAACAGTGCTACCGTATACTCTTTTATTATATTTTTAATTTATGTAAAGAAAAAGCAAAGAATAATTTATTTATTAAAAAATATCCAAAACTAATTTTGCATCTGTTCTCATAGGTTCTTTCGATTTGAATAATATGACAATAACAACGTCTTCATTTGACAAGTTATTGAGTGACGCAGAAAAGCTGAATATCGTCTTTACTTAATATTTACTGTTATTCATATTAAACGTCATCTAAATACCGCGTAAAGATGATCTGATTTTTATGTCAGTCATTAAAAGTGAAGTAAAGATGATCTTACGCCAAGAACGACTTTAAAATATTTAGTTTATCTAGAACTTAGCTTAGCAGCCAATTTAAGGTGGATATATTACCTGTGAATCCTGAATCTTCCGGAAAAGGTGTATGGACTGAATGGTCTGCAAAAATTAGACCAAATGCAATTAGAAGATGAGAAGTAACCTGTTGCTGGGTAGTGTTTGGTTAGGTCCCTGGGAAAGAGTTAATTAAACTTTTATGTATCTTTTAAGCACATAATAAAATAATAATCCGCATTTTAATACGTCAGTGCATTTACTCGATCTTAATTTTCTTTTGTCCTCAGTACAAAATATGTAAAGCCTCGCCAGGACCAAAGGATGCAGGGTTTCTATAGGATAATACCTCATCTGGAGTCAAACTCATTTATTTAGAAAAGATAAACTGAGCTTACAGGAAGACATATTAAAGTCCTCACTTTGAAAATCCTCTCAAAACTGGCCTGTCCGCATTTCAGCTTAGATCTCGGACTCATTACACGTTTAGCAAAAATAAATTAATTTTGTCCTTTTCTCTTTACCATAAACTGCAGTATTTTCGGTATTTTCTGTTTCTCTCCCTTTCTCTGTACTGACGTCATATCTCTCTGTGTACTAACGTCATGTTTCTCTCCCTCTCTCTGTACTGACGTCATGTCTCTCTGTGTACTAACGTCATGTGTCTCTCCCTATCTCTGTACTGATGTCATATCTCTCTGTGTACTAACGTCATGTTTCTCTCTCTGTACTGACGTCATATCTCTCTGTGTACTAATGTCACGTTTCTTACCCTTTCTATGTACTGACGTCATATTATATATATATATATGGATCTCTCTCTCTGGTCAGTTTCAAGATTTACGAACACAGAGAGAATCTAGCCAGAGCTGATAACCTAAAAATAGTTCGTAAATTCGCCTGGAAATTTCCAGAAAAAGTTATTAGTATAATTCTTGTGCTTGCGTTCAGAATTTGTCTTGTCTGATGTTCCAACGAACAACGGTAAATCTAAAACAACCTTCGCCCGTCTAGTTTTCCCCTTCAAAACGTTAATTTCTTATTTCTAATTTACTTGGATATTTCTTTTTTGTATTCGAATAAAATGCCTTTTCACCCCCTTTTAATGGGTTTTAGCAAAAAATAATTACGCTTTTTGCTTTGAAATTTCAGTTTCTATATTTCCCCTAAAACCAATAATTAAGAAACAAGATTGATCCTGAGGTACAGTACAACATAAAAGAGCATAATTATAGTCGCGCTAGATTGTGTTCATAACTATTCTGATAGCATCACTATTTGTATTCACTTAAAAAGAGCTTAAAACAGAAGATAGTGATCCAGAATATCGATATAAAACCGTTTCATTAATTACATTCATATAAATTGGATTAAAAGATTATTTCTAGATAAACAAGAAGTAGAAATCCTCGTGATTTTCTGAACAACGCGTGATAATCTAAATAAATAGTCCTACTTTCGACTTCCGTAGACGTCATCTGCTCACAGCACTTACGCCCCCTAATCACCTTCTGTGGTACCTTCCTATGAACAACTCCCTCGTCACAGAGTTGGTCTCTTCCCGAATCTTTTGTCTTTGCGTCATCTCCACTCTTTCATATTTGCTCACTTATCCGCACGGTTGACATGCGCTGTTGCTTCTGTGTACTAACGTCATGTTTCTCTCCCTCTCTCTGTGTACTAACGTCATGTTTCTCTCCCTCTCTCTGTACTGACGTCATATCTCTCTGTGTACTAACGTCATGTTTCTCTCCCTCTCTCTGTACTGACGTCATATCTCTCTGTGTACTAACGTCATGTTTCTCTCTCCCTCTCTGTACTGACGTCATATCTCTCTGTGTACTAACGTCATGTCTCTCTCCCTCTCTCTGTACTGACGCCATATCTCTCTGTGTACTAACGTCATGTCTCTCTCTATATATATACTGACGTCATATCTCTCTGTGTAGTAACGTCATGTCTCTCTCTCTGTACTGACGTCATATCTCTCTGTATAGTAACGTCATGTCTCTCTCTCTGTACTGACGTCATATCTCTCTGTGTACTAACGTCATGTTTCTCTCCCTTTCTCTTTACTGACGTCATATCTCTCTGTGTACTAACGTCATGTTTCTCTCCCTCTCTCTGTACTGACGTCATATCTCTCTGTGTAGTAACGTCATGTTTCTCTCCCTTTCTCTTTACTGACGTCATATCTCTCTGTCTACTAACGTCATGTTTCTCTCCCTTTCTCTTTACTGACGTCATATCTCTCTGTGTACTAACGTCATGTTTCTCTCCCTCTCTCTGTACTGACGTCATATCTCTCTGTGTACTAACGTCATGTTTCTCTCCCTCCCTCTCTGTACTGACGTCATATCTCTCTGTGTACTAACGTCATGTTTCTCTCCCTCTCTCTCTGTACTGACGTCATATCTCTCTGTGTACTAACTTCATGTCTCTCTCTCTATATATATATATATATACTGACGCCATATCTCTCTGTGTACTAACGTCATGTTTCTCTCTCCCTCTCTGTACTGACGTCATGGATCTCTCTCTCTCTCTCTCTCTCTCTCTCTCTCTCTCCCCAAAAGATATATAATCGTAAATCAATGCCACAGAAGCTTATCCATGCACTCGGGCACTGACCTTACATTAAATTTCACTTTACTATCAATGGCAGGACACTAACGTGCACGGATAGATACTGGTGTGGCCAGAGAACCGGCAGTATTATCAGTATACATCTTTGAGCATGGTTCACCTTGTAATTATTTCCGCAGGAAAAAGCAGAAGTAGCAGGTTCTAAGATCTCTAACCGATCTCTTTCAAGAGAAACTGGGAAGAACGGAATTTGCTGGCGTAGAAAGCAGACGTCTGACTAAAATAACAAGAAAAGTTTATTTCAACGAAGCAGAGTAAGCAAAAGAAGAAAACTAAGAATACGATGCCAAAACTTACACTGCCACTTATAACCGACAGCCGAATTGACTGCCAGATAAAACTGTTCCACTATTCTATAAAATCCATAGTCGATCTAAATGCCAAAACCAAGCAGTCGCATTTGCCCATATTCCAGTATGAAAGACATTGCAGCGAATCCTATCTGCTTTAGTAAACCGCACTGGCAATTTGGTCGATGCAAATTATTCAACAGATCCAGAAGGTTAGCATGCTAGCAAACGAAGCCTGGAGAACACGGATGTAAGAAAGGTAAATATTACTTAACGAATCTTTAGAAAACACCCAGCAAGTTTAGTTGAATTTAATCAACGCATAATGGAAGCTATCATGGTTTACAGAAACCCCATAGTGATAATAAATGCTCTTAATTTTCATTTTCAGACAGATTTTCGCAATCAAAAGATACCGTAGGGTTTGTTATTCTATGCATTTGGAATTTTATAGCGAGAAAAAACGTTTTCTTAAATAAATCTGTGCTGATACTTTCTTAAATTTATAGTCTTTTGCCGGAAAATGGTAAATAAAGACAAGAAATGGAGTGGAAATTCATGTTGATACTTTGTGGAGCCACTGATTATATCACAAAGAGCCTCTACCCTGTTTGGTATTGAATCGACAAGAATCTGTGAGAATCTGAACCAGGTTTTACATATCTATGTAAAATATTTCGTTAATTTCATTATATTTCTGAGACATGGAAGGGTTTCGATCAGCTGACGATACAGATTCGGTTATTCGATTGGGTTGATATCAGCGATTCATGGTACAAGAGTAGACATTCAATGCCTACCTGCTCTCTTAAATAACATGATTATGGAATCTCAGTAAGCTTTGCCGGTACAATGGTAGAAGATCTGTCTTGGAAATGGTAATGTACTCGGATGAATTGAGACATTTTTTGACAAACGCCGATATTAGAAAACTACAACCCATATGTCTTAATTTCAGTTAGACAAATTCGTTTGTAGACTTTCCAAATTAATAGAGCAGAACAGTGTAGTTATGATGTCTTACATGTGTGACATCAGTCAAACAAAATAGTTTTTGAATCTTCGTACTTTAAAGACTATTTTCGCAGCTAGAAAGTAAATGATGTGTCAGTTTACTTCGTACTTAGTGACTGTCTTAACGATAAAACCATCTTTGACTTTGTGTTTCCATGGCCTTAATATGAACGATAAAGATTTTGTAAAGATAAGCTTTTGTCCAGTGTCATATAACGAAAGAAAAAAATGAGATGTCGCCATTATATTCACCACTGAACTTTTTAAGATTAACTCTAAATAATAAACGGGGTGAACATGGCATGATAATTTGAAAGTAACTCTTAAATCTTGACACTTCTTAAAATGACTGGCTTACTCATCCTAATCTGGAAGATAAAAGAGTTCATTGTGAAGGGAAGCCAAGAAGATAAAGGTCGGATAACTTTTGATGATGTGAAGGAAAAGACATTTGAATTCTGTACATTTGTGGAGCTCGCTTATATGTCATTTTCCATCTTGAGCACCATGTAAATCGTGTGTTAAGGTAAGGGTTAAGAGATCGAGAGGTCGGGGGAGCTGGTTTAGGTCCTAAACAAAAACATCTACGTTAACAAGCTGCAATTTTAAGCAAGTAAATAAATGCTTGTGCTGGGCTAGAAACGATTTATGAAAGCTTTGTGGTCGCATAGTCAACTCCATAATCTTCGGTCCCTCAGAGCAACGACACTCAGTTATATACTTTTGTCAACCACTGTATGTATATATATATAAAGACAAAGAAACAACCATGACAAACTACTTTTGATGGATATTTCTTTAACTGTGTATATTAAGAAAGAGAGGTAATCAATATGAGTATAACAACATTGGATAACAGCCCGTAAAGCAAACTTTTTGGGAGTCAAAGAAAATATATACAGTCGCGCCTTTATTGCTTTATGTGCCTTAATTAAACGTCGTTTACGATCGTTTTTCTAGCATAATATAAGAAAACCTGATAACAATAAAATGCTATCAGTTATCCGCCAAGAAAAATGATAAAACAGGAGGCAATAACCACGATTCTCTTGACGCCACTCGTTTGTTTGTTGTTTTTCCTTCCGAAGTAGATTAGTTTTTGATTCTTTGACAATTTCCAAAAGAGGCAAAATAAAAGCGTGTAACATATTCGTGCATTCATATTTTACTTCCTATTCACCACGGTGCTGGTGAGTGCTTCCCCGGGTCTGAAATCCGTCCGTCAATCGGTTCTTTCCAGAGAATTAAAGTTACTTCCTTTTCTTTTTCTTTTGTTTTAAGGAAAAAAAGCTGCTTCCCACGCGGTGTGTGTGCTTGCGTGAGTGTGTGTGTGTGTGTGTGTGTGTGTGTGTGTGTGGAGATGGAGAGAGAGAGATGACGCTAGTACACAGCACAGAGAGATATGACGTCAGTACAGAGAGAGAGACATGACGTTACTACACAGAGAGATATGACGTCAGTATATATATAGAGAGAGACATAACGTTACTACACAGAGAGATATGACGTCAGTATATATATAGAGAGAGACATGACGTTACTACACAGAGCGGTATGACGTCAGTACAGAGAGAGACATGACGTTACTACACAGAGAGATATGACGTCAGTATATATAGAGAAACATGACGTTACTACACAGAGAGATATGACGTCAGTATATATAGAGAGACATGACGTTACTACACAGAGAGATATGACGTCAGTATATAGAGAAACATGACGTTACTACACAGAGAGATATGACGTCAGTACAGAGAGAGACATGACGTTACTACACAGAGAGATATGACGTCAGTATATATAGAGAGACATGACGTTACTACACAGAGAGATATGACGTCAGTATATATAGAGAAACATGGCGTTACTACACAGAGAGATATGACGTCAGTACAGAGGGAGAGAGAGGGGGGAATTAGCGAACCCAATTCCGTGTTCACTTTCTTAATCCTACTAAGAAGCTGTTTGTTAATCCGATTAGGTAGACACAAATCTGTCGGCAAAGGAAATCCACAGCGATGCTTCGTGGCGGATTGATTTTCCCGAAGTCTCCACTCCATTTTCCTCCTCCTCTGTGCAAAAGAATAATTTTCTGCACTTTTCTCTGTGTTTTATGTATGTATATATATATATATATTTTAAAAAATGTTATTGTAAAATACCGGATTATAAGATTTTCCACGTTCGTCGAATATTTTCGCCGCAGATCAAATGAACACGACGACGCCATCACTGCCTGGTTCCCACTGTTTGTTTGTTTTTTTAAATCGGTTTTGTTGAAAAATTAATTTCGTAAATATTTAGACGACGAGTTATTTCGCATACATTTCGAATGACCTTACTAAGTACAACGTCGTGGCGTCATTTGTTTTTAGGATCAGTAATACTCAGATACGGTTTTGTTAAATGTCAAAGTAAATTAAAAGTAGATGAGTTGAATAAAAATTAAGTATAGTATCGGTGTATAATACTCTTTAAATGTATAAGAATGTAAGTTTTACAAACAATTGTCCCGATACAGTTGTTGATAACTATATAAGAAAAACCTTTTTTAAAGCAGACATTTGTGAGAAGAATTGTGTTTATATTCCAATATCCCCCGATTTTTATCAGAAGTATATATCATATCTACTGTGGTACTTTTACTGACTGAAAACGAAGATAATCTGAGGTTTAAACATGGCCGAAAGAGCACTTGCATGTAGAGTTAAGCGAAACCAAATTTGATGATTTGAGAATAGTAGTGCCACCTTCGATACGTGTTTAGCTTACTCTTTTCAATATAGTAAATTTATATCTTTACATAGTATTCTCAAACCGCTGTAGATAATTACAGGACTTCAAACTGATATTGTATCGTGGATTAGACTTACTTTACACTAAAGACAAGAAAAACAAATTAAGTGCCTGATGACTTTACTTCGATAATTCTATTAAGGAATCTTGTACTTTAGAAATCTAATTTCTCTTCAAACGTTTCGATCAGCTTTTTAAATCTATCATTGGTGCATCTTGATTATTGACAGGCATAAATTTATGATATGGCATCTTTGACTAATTAGAAGTTCTTTTATGAAACAGAACAGAAGGAAAACCACTGATTAGACGGCGAGCAAGTTTCCGTTTGATTCTCGACATATGGTGCTGCTTTGGTAACCTATATGGGGGAAAGGGAAGCCTGGATTCCACTCGAGGATATCTTAGAATAAAGGGAGAGGAAACAAAGAATCAATCGGAAATTAAAAACGGTCATGAATATGAGATCAAATAAGCCTTCGACTTACATTACCTTTCCAATTCCTCCCTCCAACAAAAAACTCGCAAAATGAATACGTTTTGATTCTTGTCCATAAGATGCCGATGATTAGAAGTCCATTTATCAGGTGAAACTATTTTTCTTGAGGGAAGAAGAGGCGGAACACGAACTCACGTGACGACCGATATCTATCTGTATGGGGCTCGTTGGATTTTCATGTGTTAATAACCTGAATAATACATTTCTAACACGCCCCCTCAGGGGAACAGAACACGTGACGGTAGACACTTGAGTAATTGTTGATCTTAACAAGTGCCTAATAATTTTGGTGTCTTATCAGAACCTTCAGTAGCCCTGGGATTAGAATTTTCTAGATTATTGGGTTTCTTTACCATAAAATGTTCAGGTCAGATATTTCAATGCAAATAATAATTATTAAAAAATTTTCGCGGGTTACTTTTCTTGTGAGAGTTGTCAAAGGAAAAGAAAAAATGCAACAAGAATCTTATAATCTTAGATGCATTACTTTGGATGGAGTACCAATAGATAGGCTGAATTCCGTCTTCTCTCACAGACTGAGTTTAACTAACAAAGAAGTTTGATGTGACGTAATAATAAAAAAAACAAACAACAATTTGCTGAGATATTTTACCGGCTGTGGCGCAAATATGGTAGTAGGCAAGACTCAATGCGGCTGTGGGTGAGAGTCAGTCTAGAAGATCTGACTGGACTGTGGCGTTGTATATAAGCCAGGTTGTTTGAGCACCTGGAGTTTGGTAAAATCTGCGCGTCCGCGTTGAGTATCTTCGCAATCTCTTCGACTGGAAGCAGGAAAGGGATCAAACAGAAAAGAGAAGCGGTATTAATGAACAATTTACGAATTTTATGTGTCGTAAGATAATACGATCCGTATTCGAACAAGCTGATTAATCCACTTTTTAAAGACGCAGTTATACAGTTGATTATTTTGTAAATGTTAGCAATACAATTTTTTGAATCCCCTATAATTACAGGAAGCCTACGGAAGGCACTTTCTAGCATAGCAAAGGCATATCGGACAATTTTGAATAAGCTGGCTATTTACTACTATTTGCAAGAGGATAGATCTTGAGCTTTTCCCAACATTATCTTAATGGTTTTGATTTTATAGATTACAAATACCGCTTAAAATGCGCAATAATGAAGCAGTTATTATGGACAGTTCTGGATAATTTCCGATCGTCATGCTTCCTTGTTTCTCTGTCACTGCATAAGAATGACCCTTAGAAAATACGGAGGCAGGTAAAAACCCTTTTTACGTAGGTTGTAAAAATGAGAGTTAGTTGAGTTAGTTAAGTTTTGTAATGGTTACATCCACGATTTATTTGTGTGTGGTCTGTGCAAGTTTACGTATTTATTTTTATCTACCTTAACGTTCCTTGATTTACGACTTGCCAAAAAGTAGTCGAAAGCCCGATCGTAAGGGAAATATGCGACGAGCAATAATTACTCAAAGGCGCGACGGTAATACATTGACATAATTTGCTATCTTCTCCGGTTTAACTCCAGCTTTTTAGAGCGAATAGAAAATGTCTTGTGATAGGATTTGACAGTACTGAATATAAATCTCGGTGTTTCTAAAAGAAAATATCCACTGGTATACTGAGACGAGAACAGCATGGTTTGAAAACAAGTCTTTAATGTTGTGGCATCAATGTGACGTTATACTTCAGAGGTTTGGCTCTAGATGGCCACGGGAATGTAGCAGATCCGGATATCCATTTAATGCGTATCTTAGCACCCGGAACCTAAGCCAGTGGTTTACTACCTTTTATCCCCGTGAGGCCTCGTGGCCTGTCCTGCTAATGATTTTGTTTGCTTGTTTTTCTCTGAAGGTTAAGCTGTTTTCGGCCCTGGTAGACACCTTGTGCTTATAAACCCAAATGTGAGGATCTTAATAATTCATCAAAGATGCTGACGCGAGAAGTGATAGTGTTTTTACAGGAAGCTGCCTGTAAATCAGCGATTGCCGGGGCTGACTTAGAAAACAGAGGCAGAAACTGAACAGACTGTTCTTAAATTCGTGGAGAAGGGTCTGTTTCTTTGTACCAAAGTGAAAGTTACCGCAGCGGGAGAGAAAGAGATGTGGAGAGAGAGAGAGAGAGAGAGAGAGAGAGAGAGAGAGAGAGAGAGAGAGAGAGAAGAGAGAGAGAGAGAGAGATGGAGAGATGTTGAGAGAGAGAGAAGAGATATGGCGTCAGTATGAGAGATATAACGTCAGTACAGTGAGATAGATATGACGTCAGTCGTCAGTGCAGAGAGAGGGGAGAGAGAGAGAGAGAGATGGAGAGAGAGAGAGAGAGAAGAGAGAGAGAAGAGAGAGAGAGATATGGAGAGATGTTGAGAGAGAGAGGATGGAGATGTTGAGAGAGAGAGAGATATGCGTCAGTATAGAGAGATATAACGTCAGTACAGTGAGATAGATATGACGTCAGTCGTCAGTGCAGAGAGAGGGGGGAGAGAGAGAGAGAGAGAGACAGAGTTGATGATAACGATGACAGACCTACCGTCGCCAGTACTGTGCAGATCGCAATGGGATCGAACTTCGAAGACTAATCACAAACTCATTTCGGTATTTTCGAGGCCCCTTCTTATCTATGCGTTCGTTGCACTTCTTTAAAACTTACCACTTTCTAATTCAAGCCTTTTCATGTATTAAATGTACCTACATCCCACATGATGAGATTTTGTCTGCGTCGACAATTATTCTAGCGTCAAATCGCCGCCCACACAACTCGTGCTACTTCCTGCTGTGCGAAATCTACTTCCGTTCTCACAGAGCGCGATATTCGCGTGCCAGGTACTTCTCCCTCGGTCCCTATTACTAACCAGATGCTGGCTCCATGGCTGCATCATACAAAGGGGGCATTAGTTTGGGCTGATTTTTCCTGCTTTATACCATGTGCTCGCCGGAAGCACCTCTGCCGTGACGTCATCAGATTAAACTCCTTGACGTGACGCGCCATTGAGAACGGTAGACATTCGATCGCTTGACGTCGTCTTTCGTTGACAAAGTTTCCGTAGTAAATTTTAGGCAAAGACCGAGAATAATAATAGCTGGTAACTAGTATTACTAACATCAGTAGAGACAAACAGCCACGCTACTCCGACCTTCGGAAAATGACATTTGTCTTTTCCCCCCCACTTTTATGCCACATATTTACGGGACTCCCGCCTCCATACTTGACAGAGTTCAAAGACTTCAATGGATCTTCCACAGGTGCAACCTCCAGACAGCAGTAATCGAAGGCCAGACTCATCGGAGTAGAGTAGAGGCCGTCAGTACTCGTAGCGTCTTGCCAAGAAATGTCCGATGAGGAGAACGGTAGACCCGTTTTGGCTTCTTTCTTGCTACAATCTTCTGTAGCCAAATGAGTGGGAAACATATTGTGCCCTTCCTCGTTTGGCTCAGGTTATGTTCACAGTAGTGCTATTTGTTTCGGCGAACGTCGGGATACTGTCCAGCACAGGCCATGTGGAAATCTCTGACAGTCGTGATGGACTTTGAAAACCTCCTCGGAGTTAGGGAAGGATATCCCAATCCGCCCCCTCTCGGTTCGGTGATAACATTCACCGGTTA
This sequence comes from Nautilus pompilius, assembly GCA_018389105.1. NCBI lineage: Eukaryota > Metazoa > Mollusca > Cephalopoda > Nautilida > Nautilidae > Nautilus > Nautilus pompilius. The sequence continues at coordinate 477,450 of JACATO010000978.1, read as the reverse complement.
ACTGCTACCTTGCTAAAGGCGTCGGTATTGTTGTGAAGATTTGTGATAGTGGTTTTCTTCTTCAATGATACCGATGGATTTTTTCTCTGAACATGAAATGGCGAGTATTATATCTGCAAAACGAGAGAGGAAAAAAAAAATAGCAACAAGATTCGTCATCTGAACATTTCGCTGAAAACCAGAAGCTTAAATTTAATTCAATAACGGTTGGGTTTCGATTATCCAATTATCAATTACAAGACTGGACGATGCGGTTCGGAGATGTCGTAATATTCTAGTCTACTACAGATCGACAAATAGATAGAAACTTTAACGATTCCGGTCAGACGTTTAGTTTCACGTGCAATTGGAAGATAGTTATAATAATTTAAGTGAATATAAACTAGATAAATAAGACACTACATTTAATCTTTAGGGAGCGTTCTCGGAGAAGCCTGACTGACCGTCGACTGAACACGAAGTTAGCCTTTAACTCACAACGGCCCGAATTGATTTTATTTTTTCATCGAATGTTCAGCTTTAATGATTTTTCCACACACACACTACGTGTAACAAAGCACAAATGTACCGAAACGAAAGCCTACAGGAGAAAGGCCTTATAGTATTTTGTATTTATTTTACGTAATAATTTATACACTTTGGTAAATAATTTAAATTAAGACACTTTCGTTAATTAACCCATTGATGTCCGAAGAATTACAAAAATCTATCAGAATTTGCACCTGTAAGCACAAATAGTTCCAGGGCGCTGCATTTCGCCTTTTTCATTAAAGCAGCATGGCAGACTAAAATCTTTTACAGAAAAATAATTGTCTCTTCCTAATCTGACATTAACTGATAAGTCAAAAGTGCAAGGAATGTGATTAGCATGTGATTTTAATGGATATCATCTTTTACCCCAAACATAAATCCGGAAAACAGTTATATATATATTGTAAAGGGCTCAATCTAATTTCTAACTGTCCCCACCCAATAGTGTTCTATTCACTCTTCTCGAAAATTTGTTGCTAAATATATTTCATCATCAATCTTTGCATTTAGGCTAATTTATAATTATATCCATTATTTCGTATTAGCTAACTTCATAAAGTAGCTCCATTTCAAATTTCAAAGACTTTCATTGATTTCTTTCAAGCGTCAGCAATTAAATAGAACTCATTCTCAAAGTTCATCCGCAGCCGATTTCAATGCTCTTTTTAAATAAAGGCTACATCGAATACTCCAAACGAAGTGATGTGGCCAGGTCTTTTACACGGTGCTAAAAGTTTCGTTTTTGATCATTTCTGGAAAACGCTTCTCTTAGCATTTATGGTTTTTGTCCTTAATTGACTTTAAATCTTCTTTAGAATTCATATCGTTTAAGTTTTTTTCTCCATTTCCCATGAAGTGAGGCTGACAATATTTCCAATCTTCTTTGTCCGAATAACTGCAATGTTTAAAACTGTCTTTTGATTACAAAGAAAACCCAAAGTTGCTGTATAACATTTCTCACTTGCTGAAAGCTCAATAAGGAATTAAGACTGATGAAAACTATATAAAGAGAATTTTAAAAAAAGATTACTTCTTTCAATATGGAAAAATGCCAGTAGATGGAAATCCATTGCGGGGGTACAAAAGCGGTAATTGCCACTCAGGGTTAAATATTTCAAAATGCGAATTCTAGAAAGCAGTAGCCCACGCAAAGTCTCATTAAATACCGGGAATTGCAACTAAAACATATCGTCAGATATCTCTCTACTCACGTTATATTTATCACGAACAGTAATAGAAATAGTTGTCTAGTCAAAATAATCCAGGAGACGAGCCACCGGTTAACACCGTGTAGAGATTAAAACGACATTTATTAACGCTGTATATTTAATGTACATGGTTCTCGTACCCGGACGAGGCAGGCGTTAGAACGAATACCATGGCTATTTTTCTATGATGTAGGAATAAACCCACGCATACGGGTAGTGAAAACTCTTCATTAGAGTAGCCTACCACCAGACAATGAGTCAGCTTAATCTATTTATTTATCACTACGGATGGAAATCAAACATCTATTAAGTCGCACTGTATTGAGTCTGCCAGGAGAATTTTGAGAAGATCAATGATGCGGTTCACTAGCATTGGAATGTGCCGAGAAAATTCATTTTCCAAAATTTAAAGTTATTCACCATTTTAGTTTTATTCAATTACAAGATAAAAGACGTTTGGTTTTTTTTTATTTCTGAAACACAAAACAAAGAAAAAACAATAAAAGAAGACATCACAGCATCGTATATATTTAATATGAAAATGGTAATTTTAGAAAATTTTAAAAAAAGAAATTCTTTATTGGCATAAATTTTAATATCTGCGCATCGGAAAACCTAGCAGGGTATTTTATAAATAATTCAGTAAATTTAAGAAAACTTGAACAAGAAAGGAATTAAATACGAAATATCTTGTGTTCCGATGTAAAATCGATGTAACGCTATCTTCCATGTAAACTCTACGTGTTCTGTTAAAGAAAAAGAAATATTTGTAACACTAATCTGTTATTTCACAACCGCAGAATTGCGGTTATTACTGAACGAGAAATTACAGTAGAATGTTTTTAAGCGTAGGCTGTGACAAATATAAGGAAAATCGGAAATGGTTCACAGGCCAGGTGCTCTGTACAGATATTGGAAGCTATTCCAACAACAGCTTTCTTATAGATATGTACGAGGCGAGACTTTATTATCGTTTAGGAGGCCAGGAGTTCGGTTACCACCTATAACACTGCCAAACATTAGAGTGCTATTCAGTGAACTACCCCACAAAAAACATATTAATTGTTTTATTTTCTTTGCATATGGGAGAGAGCCACGGCCTGCTTGAGCACAGGTATTTATAAATAAAAATAATAATGGTGACGTCACAAAAGTGTGGTGGGTTTTTGTTACCTCTCAAGCAGGAAACGTGATGGGAGACAACTCTTGTAATCTCACTAGATATGAGTAATTTAATGTCAGACACCATTAACAACGATTAACTCTGACGGATATCGCGATAGAAGCATGACGGTAATCGTTTAAAGAAGAAGAATTACCGATGCAGGTTGGTGTTGTTTAAGAATAGAAATTGTCTGCGAGAGGCAATCTTTCTCAGGTGAGGTGCACGATCATGACGAGGTGACCTTTAGGTCAGTGGAATTCCGTCACCGGTCCACAAACTCCTTTACATCGGAATAGCTGGGTGCTCCATAAACCCTGATACTTACTCTACGGGTTCGGAAAACAAAATGTGTCTTGCATGCGAGGAAAACGGAAAGAAAAGAAATTAGCTCATCAATCATCTTGTATCCCGGTCGGAAAACAAAAAAAACAAAAAAAAACACAAAAAACCGTAGAAACCGTAAACGATATATAGACTGGAAACAAAATCCGAAGCTAACAAAAGATGGCAACACCGCCTGCTTTCCGCTTCCTGTCGTCCGAGATAATTCGCCTGGGAAGATGGATGCAGTGTTTGGCCTCATTGTTATCTTTATAACAAAATATCTATTCGCAACAAACAACATTGTTGAAACCTGTTATCACTACAGGTCATAATAATATTATTTTTAAAATAACTTATTAGACATAAATAACACAATTCAAAAGAATATATTATAAATTTATATATATATATAGAATATTATTCAGAACAGTAAACAACCATAATGAGAATAAAGAGTTTACAGAATTTGATTCTAAATTCCTTTTTCGGGAAAAACGAACGTACTATATATGCTTAGATTATATAATATATAAAATATGAATTATATCAAAATTTGAATCAAAAGAAGAAAAAAAACCGTTTTTAGAAATAGGATTGTAAAAAACACTAAAATGATCATTAACACACTAGTAGTTATTATTATAGCAAGGTTAGGAGACTGTAAAGAATCAACAAAAATGAGTTAATTTACCATTAAAATATTCACAACGAAAATAGTATAAAGTGTGATTATTATTATTAGCGGAATAGATAAACTTAGGTAATTGGTTACACCGAGACTTCATGTCTCTGAAGGTGCAGATAACACGAGATTTCGTCGCGGCACGTGATAATGGCCATAAAGTAGATGCAGCCGTATCCTTTAGATTAACGTCTTTTTACGGAAAAATTAATGCTTTATCAGATGCTGATCTAGGTATACACTCCACCAACGACTTGTTCACCTAAAGAAATCATCAGAGACAGCTGGAGCACGTTTGGTAGGATGTATCTGCAGCCATGGCAACCCACCAGCTTTCTAAATTCTGCTGGTGCCAGATTCGCATTAGATAGTAAGATGGGATCCCAGACCTGGAGTCGAAAGCTGAATGAGAAAACTTCTTTCACCCTGTGACACCTTTCTATACACCAGTGGTTCCCAACCTTTTTGGAATCGTGGACCTTTTTCTAATACTCAAAAGACCTGTGACCCCCTGCTATACTTCCATAATTTAAAAAAAAAATCAAAGAATAAATTTAGCAAAAAAAAAAAAATCACATAAATAAGAGTTTTATTCGAATATATTGACAGCTTCGTCTATCTTTAGGCTGAAAAGAAAGAATAAGAATAAACTTAATTTATACTAACTAAAGCTGAAACTTAAAGCATGAAGGGCCATTATAACAAAATTGAAACTTAAAACTACAAAAAAATCTAATCAATACAAATTCAAATAAATATTATTGGAGAAAAGTCGGTGTACCGTATTTATGCGAATATATGTCGCACCCGAGTATAAGACGCATCCCCAAAATTTGGTACAAAATTTTTTCAATGACAATTGAAGCTCCAGCATGCAGCCAACGCTGTTTCAAACAAGTCGCCATGTTTAAACTACTTGATTGGACAAAGTAAAATATGAATAAAAATACACAAATATGAATTAAATAAAAATACAGACTATATACAACACAATATTTGCACAAGAAGCATATCAGTCATAATATAAGTTAATAAAGCAGCATAAAAACACATACGCACTGTTCCAAAGAAAACAGATGTATACAAAGCATTAAAAATATTAACTAAAACCCATCAAAGTTACAGTCATCGTCTGATAATCCAAATAGTCCTTCTCATTCTTCCTGTGTTAGTTTCTAGTCTGTTTCCCAGCAGGTGGGTATCTCTGGTCCATCTACATCTTTGTCTTCCTCATCTTTCCACAGCAGGTCGTCTTCAGTACCATTGATCTTGTTGCTGATACCAGTCTTCAGGAAGCTCTTAATCAACATCTCTGCTGGAATATCTTCCCATGCACTCTTCACCCGTGAAGTCACCAGGGATAGCCCAGGCTTCTTGAGGTTTCCTCCAGCTGTCAGTTCCTTGTCATCTGATGACATCCATGTCATCCACATCTGTCTCACTTTGTCTTTGAAAGGATTATTCAGGACGATATCTAAGGGTTGCAGAATTGAGGTCAACCCGCCTGGTATCACAGCCTGTGATGTATGGATGGTCTTGAGTCTATCTTTGACGTTTTCTGTGAGGTGAGCTCGGAACTGGTCCCACACAAGCAGTGATTTCCTCTTGAGGAGTGAGTCTGGCTTTCTGTTCCAAAGTTGGTTCAGCCACAGACACATAGCATCTCCATCCATCCAGCCCTTGGGGTGACAGTGGACAAGCACACCCTGGTGGAAACTTCTCACCCTTGGGAGTGGTCTTGCGTTTGAAGATCACCATAGGTTTGAGTTTGATACCATCAGCCATGCAGGATAGGACGACTGTGAAGTGAGTTCTCTCATGGCCTGTTGTTCTTATCTGGATGATTTTCTTTCCTTTACTGTCTATGTTTCTTTTGTCTGGTAGGTCCAAGAACATGGGTGTTTTATTCATGTTGCCTATCTGTTGTAGATAAACGTTGTACTCCATTCTGAGATTGAGTATGAAGCAGTGGAAAGTGATCGTGTCAACTAGGTCTTGAGGTAGCTTCTGTGAAATCTTTGTTCTCTGACGTAGGCTGAGTCCATGTCTGTTCATGAACTTCCGTGTCCATCCATTAGAAGCCTTGAAGTTTGGGTCTTGACAGAACTTGTTAGCCTGTAGTCTGATGTGTAGCGAGGCAACAGTGTATCCACTGCTTCTTTGATTGGTAACCCACTCAGCCAGGTCCTTTTCCATGTCTTCATACTTGGCCTTCAACCCTCTACAAGCTCTTTTGGTCTGAAGTAGTTGCATCACTACGTCTTTCTGTTTCCTCCAACCTCTCACATTCTTCTCTGAAACCCCATATTCCAGACCTGCAGCTCTAATACCATTTGACTCAGCAAACTCAACAACTTTCATTTTGAAGGAAGCATCATAGGAACATCGTTTTCTCTTCATACTTAGAGTAGCCATCATGAATATAAAATCTTGCCCTTATATCTTATATAGTTGAGTGTGTTATTCTAAACAGTTCATTTAAACGGTCCGGGACACTCGGCCGACGGACAAATGGCCGAACAGATATTTCGCCGACGAACATTCAATTTTAAATTTTTTTTTAGACAAATATCTTATTTTTTATATTTTTCGCCCACACTAGAGCTACACCTGGTGGCCACTCTGTACATCAAAGGTATTTCACAGTGTGTGTATCAGTTTGTATGTTTGAATTCTTAATTAAGGCAGTGAGTAATTAGTCAAAAAAGGTCAAAGAACCACAAGTATACATGAAACACCTGTGAAAACATGTGACCAATTAAATTGATTCATAATAATTATGATTTAATAAATCAGAATAATTAACAAAAAGATCGATCACATGCATTTAGATTATACTATGTTATTTTATTCCGCATAAATTTCCGTATTTGTTACCGCGCACATAATGAGGGTCATACAGGTAAAAATGGCAAGATGGCGGATATCAGCTGCATGCGTTCCTGTCGAAAAATTATTTCTGAAACATTTTGACAGTTAAAATGAAGTAAACTTGGATAATTTGGTGTCATAACCAGTTACACTGATAATAATGGATAGAACGTTACTGAAATAGCCCTATTTAAGGCTAGGTAGGTACATATCAGCGCCAAAGCTGACAAATATGGCGATGTCCCCAAACGATTTCAGTTGGTCATACGACTTAGCGTCGAGTATAAGTCGCACCCCCATTTTTGGACTGATTTCCTGGTACAAAAAAGTGCGACTTATATTCGAATAAATACGGTAAATGTTCCCTGAACTAAAAAGCAACAATATATTGTATATTATAATAGAAAAAAGAATTTTAGTACATTTCATCCTACATTTATTGAAAATTATTTTAGTGATTTTTCGGGGAACAGCATCTGCACATATAGTAAATTCACAACAGGTAAACAGAAATCTACTGGTACCAGTGAACTCTACCTCTGATCAGAACAGCTGTGTGGTGTTGGTGCCCAAGTTTGCCTAAAATCGAGCTGGCTAGTGTCCGTCCGGCCGCAGTCACAGTCCAGTCCTTATAGCGTGCTCTTCCCCAGGCATCATGGTCCCAGTCTTCTAGCTGCAGGCCAAGCCAATGGGAGCGCGACTCGATTGTGTCAGTCCTACTGCGGTAATAGTTCGAGTTCCGGCCTTTGTCACCAGTGCCTATTGTCCGTGTTTCTATGAGAGTGGCAGAGAGACAGGAAGCCGGGGGGCGGTGATGCAAGTGTATTACCGCAGAGGCCTGTGATGCAACCGGTAGTACCTGCCGTGGGAGACAACCCTTACACCTTTGGTGCTCGGTCTCCCATCGGTGATACCGGCGTATTGGACGCAGGTATTTTCTGTATTCTTTTTTTTCTGGAAAAAAGTGCGTCTTATAAGCAGGCAAATACGGTACATATACACAAGACAAGTACATAACAGTTTCTTGACTGAGTCACACGACAAAAACTGAAACTTCCGGGGTTCCACGACCCCCAGAAAACAATTAACCTGCTCTATTTGCTGAAGGTAAGATATAAGCGTAAGAATAATTCAATAACCCGTCTTTTACGGATGATTTCCGGTCGAAATGTATCTCTAACAGAGTTACTAATTATTTGCACATTAAATCGATTATCATTTTGGTATTTTAAAGTACAGAGCTCAAATTAAGTCTTACTTATCTAAAACGAAAAGTTTTTTAAAAGGCAGCATACCAGTTTTAACATAAACCCATTTCATTTTCTGCTTTTATGGAGCATTAAAAACAAACAATCATCTGAAGTCGTTTGGGTATCAATAACTTGACAAATCATAGTGCTACTGGTCGGTCAAATTACAGGTAACAAATGTTTTATCACGATAGAAAACCTTTTATCTAAACCGGTGCCCTTTGCATTACAATGACGAGATATTGGTTAAATGAGTGCAATTTCAACTGAGTTAGAACTTCAGATTTATTTGAATTAAATTCTTATAAACTGCACTATTCTGAAGAAAACATTTTTTCGCTATTAATCTATATTCGCAGTCTCACGTTCTTTGCCTGTCGAAGGCAGGAAAATATTGTGCGGTTAAATAAAAATAACAGTGACAGATAACTAAGCTACTTATATATATATGGCTGACTTTTCGGACTGGTAGAGATTAAATAAACTCTCAAACTAGGTGTTCTCTTGCAAGTCCCATCCCTCTAACAGACAACAGTCATCGGTCTTTGTTGGCTTCATTAAAGGATACAAGTTTTTCTGAATAAGGACGTAATGGCACTGAGCTTCTTTAACACATATCTCTGATTACCAATTCTGCATGGCGGGAAGAAGGTACACAACGTGGACAAATTAACTACAGTATCCAATCCAGCATTAAGGCGGAAATTTCGTGGTGTGTAGAAACGTTAAGGGTAATCAGAAGGCAACAGTTAATGAATAATTTTGTATTGAATTAAAATTTAAAAAAAAATATTTCAATTTAAACATAAATTATTCAATATATATATATATATATATATAAATTTCATTTCGGACGAGACTCAGATGTTTTATAAATAAAGATTTTACGAATTTGAATTTCGAAATCCAAAATAAGATGGAGACGTTCTATTTTAGGATTATCTAAAACAAATTTAGCAGAAACATGATTCTCAGTGGCCAAATTCTCTTTTCTGGACACGTGTGAGAGGAACCTCTCAGGTACGACTGGAGGAGGATCTTGGCTTTACTAGACCGATACTAACTGAATCAAGTACATGATGCAAGAACTGGAATACTCTGACTGCTGAAAATGAAACTCTAAGGTCTATAAGGGGTTATATATAGAAGCGAAAAACCAGACTAATGATTTATTTAATGGAAATCAGTGAAAACCCAAATAGGGAATTATCAAGCGAAACCCCTAACACTGTGTTAATTGGATGTTTGATGAAGAGGCATTATTTAAAGAGATTTATGCAAATTATTATAATTACCAAATTGCGCAAAGCCACTCTGCCATAATACTTTTGTAATCAATGTAGTTTAGTGGAAATTAGTAAAAATTGAACAAATTTTGTAAGATTCTTAGAGAATGTTACATTTCATTGTCAAAACCAGTGCATGTATGGTTAAGGAAAATAGATATGGCAAGATTCTGATCGTGGTTAGTGAGGCCATCAAGAAAGACAACTTTCCAGGAAACTCCACCTCTATAGTAGAGAATATATACACATCATATTTTGGATTTCTTCAGGTAAAAAAAGAAGAAAAAATAGGTAATTTTTCAATATATCATTGGTCTGAGCCGTGACTGATGTAGACATCAGCAATTTAAAAAAAAAACCAAACCTTACTCCACCTGCTGCTGAAGAATAATCTAAAACATTTACAGCTGTTGTTAGTCTTCTTATTTCTATGAATTTCCTCTTTAAAACTTCCCGTCTTTATCGTTTGAGCGCGTGTTCTCCGAGCCAAACCTCATCTTAAGGAATCACTTTCCATTTCGTTTTAGTGCCTCTTTGATGGTGAAGCAACAGGTGATTTATGATATCCGCCATTAAATATTTTAGACGAAATTTCTTAAATACCAGCTTTGATCTTAAATTCGAAAATTTCAGAATTGCGGTTACGTTCCTTCGCTGATTAAAATGTGCTTATTCATATTTATGTTTAAATTCAGGCCTACCAATTAATGCAGATCCATTCCATAGTAATTTGAACATCTCCAAAATGTGATTCCTCCTATAGCTTACATATGGAACCATTGATAACAAGCACGGCGAAGGATTTTCCAAAGAAAGCGTGATGCTGAAAAATCACAGTAGCAAAACTCAATTTACAATCATCATTTACAGCCTGTGACAGGGGATAGCATTGTAAATAAAAGTTCTGTCGTATTTTAGCTATCATATGATATTTCACAGACTCAAAATGGCATGTACTACTTTTACTCTAGGACAAGTTAATGTCGTGTATTACTTAACGATTTAAGACGAATATAACTCAGCAGGCACCCATCCTATCGCTTAGTCAATAACACGCCTATATATGACGTCACCAGAGCATCCCGAGTTTGCAAAGTTTTCAATGATAACAACAAGCAAACAAATCTTTAAATTATCATCAAACGTTGCGCCAATTTTTAAGTTCGACTGATGGAAGTTGATGAATTTTCTTAAAAAACACCAAGTATAAAGATTTTTTTCATTTAGCGTAGATAATTATGCATTTTGCATAGTTGATAATGCAATGAGATCTTGCTGATGAAGAGAGACTGGTATCCAGACATTCGCGCAGGTTCTCTATATTTAGACTGATGAAGGTTGGGCGAATATTTGTTTTAAAATCGCTTTCTTAGCAGAACCGCATTGACATTCAGAAAATCGTCAGAATACTTCTTTAAAGATGACCTCTTTCAGAATACATAAAGCAACATTTTTTTATAGAATAATCATTAATCTGTAATTATATTTCTGTAGGACAAAATAAATATCTCATGCCGTTAAAAACTGGATTCGACATAAGTAACGGGAGTTTACGATTACTTTTCAGATAAGGTCTACTGCAAAGGATTATATATATAAGCCATCTCTCATGAATGCCATATTTTCTGCATGAGAATCGATGCCATAGAAGGTAAAACACAAAATTCTTTCTCTCGAAACTGCTGCTAATATCGATACAGTTTGCTGAAATTCCCAAACAAATCTACTGGACAGTCTGATGTGATACTGGTTATTTATAACTTTCTACTTGTGAATGTGTGCAGGACAGAGATGGAGACAGAGAGAGAGAGAGATGACGTCAGTACAGAGCGAGAGGGAGGGGGAGAGAGAGAGAGAGAGAGAGAGAGAGAGAGAGAGAGAGAGAGAGGAGAGAGAGAGAGAGAGAGAGGGGGGAGAGAGAGAGAGAGAGAGAGGGGGGAGAGAGAGAGAGAGAGAGAGAGAGAGAGAGAGAGAGAGAGAGAGCGAGAGGGGAGAGAGAGAGAGAAATAACGTGCACAATTTCATAATGTTCGCTAATTATGTCCTTGATTATGAGAAACAACATCTGCTGGTAACCAAGGAATTCATCAATTTAAAAATCATTGGAAATATATCACAAATTTTTCAATGTTGCATTGCTGTAAGAAACAATCAGTTTTTTCTAAAAGAAACGTTTTCATAACATTTTTAACGTAGATCCGTTATGAATATGCAGGTATTATACCCTGCTGAGATATCAGGACCAAGGCTTACTAACAGACGGAAGGAAGTGTTTACACGGATATAGGCTATTATGAACCCAAGTCACTCGCTTGACTTGAGCCTTTTCTGAACCAAGATGTGGAGTAGCAAACCGACACAATCTTGGAACCGCTAACTAATGAACAAGTGAGGATAATAGATTTGTTAACTACGAATCGAAAAAGAGGACCGCTATCCTGTACCGGCATGATTGTTGTGGAGGCTGGTTCCCGGATCTTCGGTGTGTGGTTAGGTTGGGGTTGGATTAGAACCGGCTCTGAGGAACAGCAGGCGATACACAATACTCCCACTAAGGAAACATGCCCAAACTATTGCTGGTCCGCAACGGAAAGAAGTTTCTTTCCCTAACTGTTTCTCTGTTCTGAAAACAAAAGAAAAAATATTGGAACGTTCAGAGACGAATAAAGTCAAAAGCCATGAGCTCATTCGGATCGCATTGTCACTCCGGCTTGTTAAAGTGGATCACTAATGTGCATATGAGATATCGGGGCGACGTTTCTACTTTACGTGACAATATCCCGAAGCTTGGTAGAAGCGGAAATAACCTCATCGACCGGCAAAGTTTTTCTTGGTTCTTTGTCTCTCATTTCTGTTTTGAACCGGGGGAATAGTTCCTCGTTTGTGTAAGTTAGGGGAAAGTAACGCTAGAAACCATTTCGTATACTTCACCATTTCCAAGAACAATTTCCGAGTTTAAGGGCTGGCCTCTTGGCGAGCGAATGCGTTAAATGTCTCCATTTCACCAGCCATTTCCAAGCCGGGCGGATATTTGAGCAAATACCAATAAAAACGATCATCGAAGAGTCAGTTTTAGGATAAACGAAAACTGCCCGTTCTCTTTAAAATTCTATGACAGTGCGGCTTTAATTTTTACATAGACGGTCAAAGATGACAGGAAACAAATATGAGGAGAGACACTGCGTTACAAATCCAGGAGTTTTTCTAATCCCTCTTTATTATTTAATTGTATTTTGGAAAATTTAAGTTCATATCAGAAACTAATTTAATCCGTTCGTTCTGACCCTTCCAATACACGGCAGTTATGCCAATATAAAATTACAGTAATTAACCCTCCATGACTGATCCTGTTATTAAATATATCAGAGAAATTTTAATTATTTTTTGTTGTTGTTGAATTTATGACTTTTGTGCAACTTTGGTATCTACGCTTGTGTGTAATAGATGTCGTTAACCATCATCTCACACAGCTTCCGTCTGTGAACCACGAGAACGTAATTATCTCGTGTTAATATTCGAGGGTCGTCGGGATGTCTATCGATGACTTCCTACGTCATCCTATCGATACCCTGAGAGCCAAACGCCGTTATGAGTTGCTGCTTTCCTTGCTATGAGTTCATTGTTTATTCGTATTTCTAGCACACAGAGTCGGTCGTGATTTAAAGCGATGCGTCTTCCTGACAACGACAAGTTGTATCGGGATCTCCTGGTCGGTTCTAACTCGGTGAAGGACGGATCGTCCATGCCAACCTTGTGTATCTGGGAACCGATCGAATACTAGACCTTTGGTTGTGCGACAGTTTTGCCATCTTGGCGTCTGTTTACCAATTCTTAGTCATTTATGTTGTTTATCAGCTTCTCTGGTTTTTCACCTCTATGCAGGTCTCTGAGATTCTTCACTGTTTAGAGTGTCAGATCTTCTAGTGTATTTGGAAGTACAGGTGTCAGGAGGTCTGCCAAAAACGCCTGGTTCTTGATCCTTCCGGATTTACATTGATGTATATGTTTGACCCGTCCTACATTTATTTAGACTATAAAAGAGCCATTCGACAACAACACGTGTTTATTTTTGAATCCTTATGATTAACGACCTATTTTTGTTTTGTAATATTTAAATTTGTTTGTTTCGCTGACCCTTGTCACCAGCAGTTTTAACTGGATTATTTCCCCCCCGATCCTGTGACTGGCCCTTTTTCGGTTTTCCAAACTATCAGCTCCTAGTCCCAGGAACAGTTTGTGCTATAAATGCTTCCCATGCTATGGTTCATCGGCCATGCGTCACCAAACGGCAGGAAAAGCTGGGTTCGGCTAAAAGCGACATCAATTTGCAGAAAACTCCCGTTCTGATTAGTGTTTCGTACTTTGGTTTACAACTGATAACCACCATAAGAGACTTTGGATTAGACCATGTTCCGGTGAAAACCGCACAATACCATTAGCACACACAGAAGCGCAAAGAGATCAGCTGGAATAATTTAAATGGCATCACCATCTCGCCACCTATCTATACCTGACGATAGCGACGTCGCAATAATTCCTTCTGTCTAACGAAACATCTGTATGTAGTAGCCCTATGAAAGGAAATAATTTTATTCTAGATTTTCCTTAAATTAACTGTCAGCATCAAACTCAGTAATCCACGCGTGACGTCTCGAAGCTTGATAATATATTTTTCTTTTAGAAACCTTATTATCCACTTTGGAAAACATTCTCGACATCGTGTGATTCTACTTCGCGTGTCAATGACGTAATCGCTCAATTTGACAAAAAAACAAAACAACAACAACAAGAGCAGCAGCAGCAGCAGCAGCAGCAGCTTCTTCTTTCGGATATTTACTGCGGTAAAAGTCTGACTCTGGTCAGCGACAGTTTGACGAGGAAAGCAAACCCGAGAAGCAGCAGATCCTTGAGCCCGTATCAGTATCTCGACGCTAATGGAACCGGTACGGCGATGGCATTTGGAAAACAAGCTTCACAGCGTCTTACTGCAGAGGTCAAAAGCATCATTATTTTCATCCCTGTTTACCTGCACTTCTCTTTCCTGCGTACCTATGGCCTTCACCTGTTTGTTTTTGTTGTTGTTGTTGTTTTTTTTTACCGAACTCTTTAGCTACTTTGCCGAAGAGATTTTTCTTCACGCAGATCAGGGAACTGTTATTCATCGTTGGTGTCTTCCCACCTTCGAGGAAACTCACGCGTACACGGATGTTTACAGTGAGGCGTTGACATCTTTCTTTTAAATATAAATTCTGTTTTTTTCTTGAATTTTAAACTTCGAGTAACGAATTACAAAATAACGATCGTGGAAATTAATTTTAAAAAATAAGAAAAACTCGAATTAAAGCTGATGTCCAAATATGGAAATATATTTTAAAAAATGTATCGGAGCTACCAAGGTGGTGCCATATATTTGTTAAACTTTGCTCAGGTGTTAACTCGCTTTACACAGGAGTTTTGTAGACTATCATGGATTCCCCTTTACAACAGTTGTAAGAATATCAGTTTTATTCAAGGTGCTCTCCGTACACTTCTACTACATCCACACAATTCGCTAGAGCTTCTGGTTGTTTGAATTTTTTTGGTGGGGGGTTTGAGTGGATTTTCACTCCTTTATGTCTAACGTATTATTTCCCGTCATAAACATATCATTGTTGTTGTCATCTTGCAATTAAAAGCATAATAGTTATAGGAAAAGAATTCTATTTGATACACGAATTGTAGTACCATATTCTTCCTTGTATCACTCTTGGCAAAACGAACTTTCCCGTTAACTAGATTTTACCGTCATGGTTATTCTCCGAGTCGTCCCCCTTTTTGTCAGATGGCGCCACTGTCTCAGAAGATCATATGTCTGACCTTTCTAGAATTTAGAAAAACGACGATGGAAATCGTATTAAGTGGAAAGCGCCTACTTATCTTTTCCATGGACCCTTGTATAAGCCCTAATTTCTTTCTTCTTACCTGTAAACTGAACGAAAGCTAAACTCATCTTCGTCTAAGTATCTTTCCTTAGGCAAAATCCTAGCTGCACTTCGTCATCTTTACTCGGAGCGCTAAAGGACCTAACACCGTCTGAAATTAATTTACATGCCATTTGTTTTCTACCCTTCACACTTAATGTCGAAAATATCAAGTAGAAAACGATTTTTCGTGTGGTTTTTTACGCGATTTATTGACAAACAGATACACGATATTTTTTTTTTAAATAAGTCGACAAAAAATTTTGTTGTGAGATATTTCGTTAGCCGTGTAAAATAGGTAACAACGATTCTTTTGTGAACTCCAGCTAAGATGGTTGAATCTTAATTGCTGTGGAACCAAATTAAACATGAGAAGGGAAAAAAAAAACATTAAATTCTTGTTGCTTTTGATATACTAAGTTCATTAATATAACCTACGATAATTTAACTTTTCGGCACTCTAGTCTTATTTGTCCGTAAACAGAATTTAAACATTAAGTATAGAGATCATCTCATTTATATAGATTTCCCATCGATTGCCACTCTGAGTTTGCTCTACTGTTTGTTCTGCTGTTTACACACAGATCTAGCTCGTCTGTTTGCTGAATCCTCAAGTAAAGCCAAATGTTTGTTTGGTTATTTTCCTACAGGCAAATAATTAACTAATTCCGTCATAAAATCCGGCTTCAGATCACAACAAACTGAATTCTAAGGATGCAGTAGTAGCAGCCAAACGTCTAAGTCTAGGCCATTAATCGGAGTTTGTATCAACAAGATTATTTTAAGATATCGCTTTCAGGGGAAAAGAATAATACCAAAAGAGAATTATTGCCGTTCTAATTACCGTAGTTCTCTCTCCCTCTCTCTCTGTATGACGTCATCGTATATAGATATATATATCATCGCTCTCTCTCTTTCTCTCTCTTCATCTCTCTCTCTCTTTCTCTCTCTTCATCTCTCTCTCCATCTCCATCTCTCTCTCTCTCTCTCTCTCCCCATCTCTCTCTCTCCATCTCTCCATCTCTCCATCTCTCTCCATCTCTCTCTCTCCATCTCTCTCTCTCTCTCTTCATCTCTCTCTACTCCATCTCTCCATATCTCTCTCTCTCTCTCTCTCTCTCTCTCTCTCTCTCTCTCTCTCTCTCTCTCTCTCTCTCTCTCTCTCTCTCACATACCCATTGCGAAGCGAAGAACCAAGAAAAGTTGCATAGCTAGTCGATCTATCAAAATAAATTATAAAAGGACAAATATATTAAAATTGGCCAAATAAACAAAAGCTCTTTAGCAGGAGTCGAGGCCTATTACCAAATGGAAACTGGAGAACTCCGTTTTCTCGGTGTTTTGCTAAACAGAACTCCGTTTAAAAACAACTAATACAAAGATGAACCTTTAATCTATGATGCTTTTTACTAAAAGAACTCTCCCCACGTCACCGATTACCTACTTACGTCATCGATTCGCAGATATGCGTTCATATTTTAAAAAAAATTGTTACGTCAGTTCGGAAGAAGGGACGATGACTTTAAATTCAGTTTAGATACATTTATTTTTCCAAAATATTATTTAACCGTTAATTTATAGAAATAAGAACAGAAACATTGCATTACGAAGATTTCAGATGGCTTTAGTTTCACAACAATCAAATTGTAGCCTTCTTATATCCTGTAGGTGTAATGCACCGCCTCTCTGAGTGTTGCCCGATTTGAAAACCATCAATCTTTTATTAACTCTGCTGTCGGGAAACAACGGCAAAGATCGATCACCAAAGGAAATATATTGTTTCGGTTAGCGAGACTTAAGTTTTCGTTTGAAGGACAGTTGTTGCCCGAGTTCACAGAGCCAAACGAGGCGGAAGCGCACGCAGCCATCGAATGACTGTTTCAAGAAAAATGGATAAAAAGTAAACGGAAAAGATTCAGAACTTTATTGGAACGACATTATTTGTGTGCCGTGGAGACTGTTTCCGTTAAGTGTATTTATACACGAAAAAGTAAGTGTTCGGCGCCAAATTTCGAATAGCGATCTGTTTGGTTTCTTCCTCGATTTCAGTTAATAAAATATGTTTATGTTAAAAAAAGGAAAAGTTCTGTTAGGCCGTCGATAGGGTGACCTCTTCGCTAACAGATGATGTTTCCCGTAACTGTGAAGTCAGCGGAGACAGGACTTTTTGGAGAGCCCACGGGGAGGAGGCTGTAAAAGTGAACACGAGACACCGGGCCAGGAAACACTCCATCCTCCAACACAAAAGAGCTACGTTTGCTGGTGGAGTTCTATCCCCTGAACCCAGTCAGCTAACAGTTTCACGTTTCTAAGGGGCCATAGGCTACAGACTCCATCAAGATTTTTGCAACCTGATAGGCATCCTAATAAGCTGCCATGGTTTATCATATTTTTATAGTTAAGAAAACTTGTCTGTTCCAAATCGATCTGATGTTTCCTTTCTAAACTGCGTCGGCACAGAGGTTAATTAGTCTGTTTTCGTCGCTTCAAATATTTTGTCGTTTTTTTAAACTTGGTGACTGTCTCCATTAAGCCCCAATGTGCTTGTTGACGGTGCGCATAAAAGAGATATAATTAAAGTTGCCATCAAACGACATATAATTATCATATTTCTAAAGCTTTATCGTCGCCATTTACAAAGCCATTATGAAGATAATTGGAAGAATGTTTATTTAATTTCACAGAGTGAAAAGCTTTTTCTGTAAGTTCCTTATCGTCTTAGAATTTTCTTTCAAGAGCATTTCAGAGTTTTTAATTAACCATTTATATTTTTTGTTTACGCCGTGGATGTGTGTAGCTTTAGAATTGACTGTTCTTTGTCTTTATCTTGAAAACCATGTAATTGCCATATTATTTGTAAATTACTCCAGAATAGGAAATCTGTATTTAAAATAATGGTTTCTTGGAGATTTTTCTCATTATAGTTAACAATTATTAGCAAAACTGACCGAAAACTCACCATGTTTTTAAAAATTCAAATCCCTCATCATAGCCAGTGTAGCAGACGGATGAAATAGTACACGATTATTTATCTCATCTCGGAAAGCTCATCAATAAGTGAAAAAAGGGAAATCTTAGGTTTTTCTCTAAAATCCACTTTCAAATCTCTATACACTGCACTGGGCAGAATTTACTTTTGTAAAGCGATATGAATGCGTCATCCATAATTAATTATCATCATTAACATAAGCTTCATTTCCTCACAAGGTATTTAAGATGGTACTGAGTTAAGGTCATGTATAAGGGAACCAATATTCATTCTGATTTACTCTGTGATATTTTTGATGCTTTCTAGGTTGTTTTTTCTGTACAAAGGTCAGGTTACTGGATTTGGATGCCATCTGCACGTGATTTTATGCCTCTATTCCTTCATAACTGCCCATTCTTCAGACACCTAGTTTAATTTTTTAAAAATGAGATATTTAATTCCGTGTAATTGCAAATTTGAAAAAAAATCAATATTTCGGTAAAATTACACTTTTTGATGTGAAATTGCTTTCCATAAATGAGCAGTTTTTCCATACTTCTTCAATCTCAGGATTCTTCCTTTTACTTGGTTTCAAATTGACAATCCTTAGATTTCACTCGGTCTCCAACGTCCAGATTGGGTTATAATCGCTTTGGTAAACTCTGGCTTTACGGGAAGCAGGCGATCGATATTTTCGCTTTCACAAGGTGGCACACTAGGTAAACGATAAATTAAAAAGAACAATCACTCTTGTTTTATGTCAAATATAAACCCCAGAAAACTCAATCCCCCAGAGATTTGACCCCCCCATCTTTTAAGTCCCACAAGCACCGCTAGTAAATGAACCGTGACATTCGCTCGGAGTCTTTAAGCGGCAGTAGATGTTTTCTTCAACTTGAAACATCAGTAAATCACCTGTTTTCCTTTACGATAAAACGAGTACTCACTCGCCTGCGCTGTTCATTTTGTCTCCGGTGGGTTCTTCAGGTATCCCAGCTTCTCGACTTCACCGAGGAAGCTGAGGATGAGGTTATCGGCTCGTTTCAAGTGGTTATTACTCTAATCTGCCCGAGTTTGGCCGAGCTCTAAAAGAAGATTAGAGACTGCCAAGAGCACGTGGTTGTTACAATATTATATTGCATATTCGCAATGTTCCATAGCAAGAATGGAATTTGTTACTTTATTTTTGAGCGTGTCAGGCCAGGCTGAGCATAAGGTATCTAACATGTTCAAGTGCCCGACCGTAAGGACAGACCAATATTAACAGTCTGCCTTGTAATCTATTAAGTACAGAAAAATGCTTATATATCTTTTTAAGCATCTAATCAATTTTTTTAAGCTAATTGAAGTATTGTCTGTCTTCTGTTATTATAAGTAGGTTAGAGCATTGATATTTCCTACCTAGTCACAGAAAACCAAATATTCATTAAACATTGTAATGTACTGGAATAAGCACAGTTTTGGGGGCTGTTCCAGAAACAGACTTGGCAAGGGAATCGAAACAGTCACAAAGGCCGAACAATTAAAACGGTAACGTTTCGTATAGCACAATTAATATGTACAAGAGTCAGAAGACGTTGACAAGGATGGAACTTTATGCTATTTATAATTAGCCACGTTATAAATAAATTTTATCCCTGTTTGAATTGAAACAAATTAACATTTTAAAGTTAAATATTAGCGTTTAAGATTTCCTGGATATGGCGTCGTTATTAAAGTGTCTGAGTATAAAATAAATGGAGCAAGTTGTTTGTTTAGAATTAGAAAGCAAAAATGAATGCTAATTTTGTAAACTCGTCGTAAAAATGCACCCTGTTACTCATCCCATTCAGCCGAGTGGAGTTCGTCTCCTTGCTATAAAAATTACTCAGGTCTTCAGTCAAATCGAATTTTTCTTGCCTGTTTATATGTCTATTATTTGGATCCATGAGAATAACCTATCTGTTTGTCTATGTATCATAGCTACTTATTTATATTCTTTTTATCCATAAAGAGAATTAATAGATGCTTATGTCCTTTTAACGTTATTGTTTTCTCTAAATATTCCAGAATAAGGTAAACCTGCCTCAGAAGCTTAAGTTTATCCATCTTTACAATTCTTCTTTAGTTATGTTTTCATTTACATTTATGATTTCCTGTCGTTTACTCAAATTAAGTTTTCCGCACCAATAAAATGATGTGAACTATTTAATACTGTCTAATTTTATTGGTAATGTTTAAAACGAAAAACAATATATTAACTAAAGTCTTTGAAAGATCTATACAGTGGGCTATTTCTTGACAATGGCTTTAGGTGATGAACTGATTAATTCTAGAAAAGCAAAACTTGATTACAAACATTTGTCAAACCTCGTGAAAAATATGCGAAATCGCGCTCAGTTTCGGTTAATTCTATGGCTGAAATCACCAGGTGTTTATAGCCTCATCTATTTTAAACGTTAGTGATTACATTAAAGAAGATGATGCTTTTTTTACCTTTTATATAATCTGAAATTTTTGAATTCCTTTTGAAGCCAGCTAAAGGACTTGATTACTGGGCGAAAATTCTTTCCAGCTTGAATTTTCAGCGGGGTGATCTTTAACAAAAGAATTTTCCACCCATGGTAACTATCCATGTCGAGGCATTCGCCCATTAAGCCTATTGTTGAAGACGTTTACCGCCGCGTCAACATCCGTGTACACAGCATAAATTTCTAACGAGAGTTTGATTGAGACGTATATCACTCGCCAAAGGGATCGGACGTCAAGCACAAGGCATGCGAAAGATTGACAAACTCTCATACCACCACCGTTAGTGACCGAAAACTTTGGTAAGACCACTTCAAAGCTATCGACCCGTCCGTCTTGCGTTCGCAACTGTATTGAAAACCCACTACGAAACAGATCAATGCCGGATAAATAAATTATGAGTCGCTTGTTTCCCGATACACCGCTGTATGGTCAGGAGCTCTTTATTTTCTCTTTATTTAGAGAGCGCGCCTTCACAACGTGATCGGAATAAAAGATTCTTGCTGGAATCTGCGGAACTAAAAGTGGATTATTTCAACGCATATCCAATCTTAATAATTGTACTCGTACAAAATAGTATCCTTATTTTATTGATTTAAGGCGAATATATCTGGTTAGATTAGCTACAAAGGTTCTAAATGCTGTACTCTCTTGTATAGTATTTTCCGTTTTGGAGAGTGATACACGTTAATTATTAGGATTAAATTCCCCAGAACATGCTCTATTAGATCTCAGCCATAAGACGCTGTACGATAACCAGGTTTATATATCCAAGGAGGGGTACGCCAATGTTTGCCTTTTGGTCCTGTTTTATATTCTATTCACTTTTAATACTGACAAAGGTTCTAAATACTGTACTCTCTTGTATAGTATTTTCCGTTTTGGAGAGTGATACACGTTAAGTATTAGGATTAAATTCCCCAGAACATGCTCTATTAGATCTCAGCCATAAGACGCTGTACGATAACCAGGTTTATAAATCCGAGGGGTACGCCAATGTTTGCCTTTTGGTCCTGTTTTATATTCTATTCACTTTTAATACTGACAATCTATATATAACGATGTGAAAAGCATATTTATTTCAGCAGCAGGCAACGTATTACAAAGTTATTTATTAACAAAATAAGAAACTTTAAAGTTTGACGGAATTAGCAATTTGAAAAATGATGAAATTTAACAAATGTGTACAAAAATTGACGAAGTGGGAAAGATGAGCTGAAAATGTATCTTTATGCACTGTTAGACAAGTTTGTTAAAATCGATACTTTATAGTTGACGCACATTAAATTTTTAATCTATGAACTTTTTTTTATTCGCCGTATAATAATTTTCTCAACTGATACTTTAACTTAAGCGCGTAATATCTTATTTAGTAATGAGTAATTTTAGCAATTTAGAATTAACGAAGAAATGTTCGGTTGACATTTAAACAGACTTTCTGAAACACGGTGAAGAGATCTGAAATCATTAAATAATTACAAATAACCCGTGTGGCTTTCAGCGAACTTTCTCCAGCGAACTTTATAATGATCTCGTATAGGCTGTGGATGCAAAATTACCAAAGGTCTGCATCCTATAGAATTATCTGGAAATTAAAACGTTATGGATAGAACATAACTGATCAGTCCAGTTATAATTACAGAAACTGAATATTGTTTTAAAGTAGAGAAGAAAAAAAGGTTTAGGAGAAGGGGCAGTTACGACACGCATTATATTCAGCTAGTTTTGCATAATCTCACAAAGTAACGTCAAAGTTGCGAGATTTCGGATTTTTACCTGCAATTTTTTTTCTTTTTAAAGTTGTTCTCATAGATTAATTCTGAAATCAATACTCTGACGTATGTTTCACGTATCCTGACCAGAAACTAATAAAGAGGGAAAAGGATTTAGAATTAGGAGGTATCAACAAGGTAAGAAACAAGTACCCGAAGACTGACTCTAGGGCAGGAATGAGGCTGACCGACTGGCTATGGCGACCTTACTCAAGATGAGAGATCGTGCCACGGAAAATTGAGACAAAATCTGTGTTTACGGCAATGGCGAAAAGTATTGCATCACTCAGAAACAACAAGAAAAGAATCTATCTTCAAATTCTGCTCATACAGCTTGACACCAACCATGACCAATTCTAAATTTCTGCTTTAGCATATGCACTTCTAATTGACCCATACTTTGTCAACATGATTTATAGGGTCTTCATATTTCAGATTGTCAATTTTGGTCATTTGCCATTAACTCTTTAGAAAACGTACAGAGAGGGTCGTTTCCTGCCCATGGGAGAATGAACGACATCAGAGTTGTATAGCGAGATCTGACGTCCGTCGTTGTGGCGGAGGTAGACGTCAGGAGAGCAGCAGAGCGGGAAGCTGCCCGTGGCCTCCCTCTTCCCGACAGAAATTCATCCATGGATCAGATGTGAAGCATTTGTGTAGCTGCTAAGAATGGTGACATTAAAGTCCTTACTAAAATACTTTATTTAAGATGCGGAAGAAAACCAGAGTTCCCGGATCAAAGTCACGTGACCGGCTATTAAAGTAGCTATGCCAGGGAGGTATTTATGCCAAAACTCTAGTTAAAGCACACAGGCCCTCGACGTTATTGGCTAACCACTGAACTTCCACGCCGCACCTGACTCTCTTTAAAAATGCCTTCTTGGTTAGCAAAGTTTTATCTGTTAGCTTTTTTCTTCAAAAATAAAAAAGGTAACCGACTTCTAATTCTTTTAGAACAACGGCATTTATACTTCAGTCGGCGACCCTTAAAAATTTCGGAGTGCCAACGATATTCAAAAGGATAACATTTCATTGTATTATCTTGGAATGCAGCTGAGCAGGGTTTTTAAGGTAGCGTCCAGGCATTGATTCACGACAGACACTTTTTCTATTATTTCCTTCCGCTGTGTGGATATGATAACCTTCGGTATCAACTTTCCCCCGATGTTTAATAGGCTAATCGCTCGACAACCGTTCGGCGGAGGGCTCTAGTCGTAAATCTCTGATCATGAAACCCTGAAAATGCTTCCTTTTGGAGAGAGAGAGAGAGAGAGAGAGGAGAGAGAGAGAGAGAGAGAGAGAGAGGAAATATGACGTTAGTATAGAGAGATATGACGTCAGTACACAGAGAGATGACATCAGCACAGAGAGACAGAGAGAAATATGACATCAGTACAGAGAGATATGACGTTAGTACAGAGAGAGAGAAATATGAATATGACATTAGTATAGAGAGATATGACGTCAGTACACAGAGAGATATGACGTCAGCACACAGATAGATGGCATCAGTACAGAGAGACAAAGAGAAATATGACGTCAGTACAGAGAGAGACGAAGTCATTACAGAGAGATATGACGTTAGTACAGAGAGAGAGAGAGAGAGAAGATTATCGATTTAATTTTCCTCTCTGCCGCAGACATAGGTCTTATGATGGCTGAGTTTACCCACCTGCCTCCTCTGCAGAATGCCTGCAGCTCCAACCTGCAGGATGCGGCGCAGAGATTGAAGTCCGTAGCGGTTCGGTCTGCCTTCAGCTTCGGCTCCCCTTCATTAGAGTCCCACGTCTTTGTTAAGTGTGCTTCTCTTATCTGGCGCTACTCGGCCAACTGTCGCACCTGGCCGATGAACAAACATCCACCGAGACTTGTTGCTTTGCAGAGCGGACGATAAAGTCGATCTCTGCCGTTCGCTCGAACGGTATTTGTTTTATAAAAAAACAAAAAAGAACGGGAAAATCGGTAATCGGGTCCTCTAAAAATAAAGAACACACACAGACTACGATTCCTGAGACAAATAAAAATCTATCTGAACTTAAGCCATAACTTACTTAAGTTATAAAGTATCTCTCTTTGATAAAATCATTTCTAAATTATATATTTTGCTTCTTTTAAAATAACGGTTTTATCGACAGATTTTCTTAAAAAGTGAACTGCATATGAACGAGGGAATAATTCAGTCTCATAAAATAGAAATTAACCCAAAACAAATCTCGCAGGACACAACTATCCTGACCGGGAGGAAGGTATACGTAATCCATATATCGGTTCTCCGTTTCCCTGTCTTTCTAACTCGTCAGAGAGAAAATGTACGCCTTCGGACCAGATACTGTAAATAAGATCCCACTAAAGTCGAACCTGACGAAGGCATTCGCCGATTCTTGAAATTTAGCCCGAATTTTTACAGAACGCAGTCGTGTTTCGCTTTGTAAAAAATATATCGTCCACTGTTTTCGTTAAGTAATCTACCATCGGAAACCATTACGCCATAATCTGGCATGACAAACTAAATCCTAAACTGTTCATTTATCTTACATCCCATTTTAAGAAGTTTTTCTTTTAAATTCCAAAACATGCAACACGTGCTTGCGAAAGACAAACAAGAATACAAATAAGTAAGCAAATAAACAAGCACTTCTGTCATGTTAATAATGTATTTCTTCTTCTTCTTCTTCTTATTATTATTATTATTATTCAAAACGTGAAAATACGTCCAAGAGAAAGAAAAATTAAAATGTCTTGTGGGACATTAATAGCGAGTTTACTATCAGGAAGTAAATGAAATGCACAGGCTTAGCAGCGAGATTCTGTGTGCTGGAAAATATGAAGGTAGCTACCTATCATTGCCAATGCAAAATTAACCCTTTACCACCAGTGACCAAGCTTTGACAGTGTAAAAAAAGAAAAAACCTTATTAATAGACATTTCTTAACTTCTTGTAATAACCATAATGAAGTGGGATCGCTGAGTGGTGCTTTTTTAGAAAAGGTAATATAGACTAACGGCTGACGATTACCAAACGATAAGCCATTCAGCGTTTTTTTCTTTAAACTGTAGAATACAAATTCTGCCCTCCCCGAAGAAGTTTCTAGAAACGTGGCACGGCAGAAGATACCAAAAATACCTATCAGGTGTTTTAGTCCTCCACATGATACATCAGTCTTACTTCGAGCTGGTAGTTTAGAGAGAAACGTTTCCTTGCTTTTAATACATTTTTAATGGTGTTATATCGAGGAACTGGAAGAGAAAAAGTAGGACCCTCAGAAATGTGCTGATTATGGCGCGTAGTGTTTCTCTCTATGTACTGACGTCATCTCTCTTACTGACGTCATCTCTCTTACTGACGTCATATCTCTCTGTACTGACGTCATCTCTCTCTGTACTGACGTCATATCCATCTATCAACTGACGCCATATCCCTCTATGTACTGACGTCATATCCCTCTATATACTGACATCATATCCCTCTATGTACTGACGTCATCTCTCTCTGTACTGACGTCATATCCATCTATGTACTGACACCATATCCCTCTATGTACTAACGTCATCTCTCTCTGTACTGACGTCATATCCCTCTATGTACTGACGCCATATCCCTCTATGTACTGACGTCATATCCATCTATGTACTGACGCCATATCTCTCTCAATCTCTCTCTCTAACCCTCTCTCCATCTCTCTCCATCTCTCTAACCCCCTCTCTCTCTCTCTATCTCTGTATCTACTCCAGTGCCCGACTCCTTCCCGAGGGTCATAGAGGCGGGTTATTCGAACGCTTTCCTCAGAAATGCTGTATGGCTTCCTTAGCTGAAAGAAATACGGTTCGACAGCAATGGCACACGAATAATCGATATCAGTTAAGCGGTTATCCCATAGCGCACTACTCACTACAACAGTTCTGTGCCGCCCTCTGTTATTAAGACGGTTTCTCGACGATCTGCCGATTGATACCTTCTAAATAACAATAAGTTCGATTCAATTAAAAGAAAAACCAAATCGATGCCGTTCTGGCCGTTTTAAGAGTCATTTTAACGTGGAATTGAGGATTATAGCCCTGTGCAATCAGACTCGGGAGCGCACGGCCGATTTTTACCGTTTCTTCAGGCAAACTATAGTCTAGGGTGAAAAGGCTGAGTTTACAGAATGTTCCGTATCAAGGACAGTTCGGGACGGGTCCTTGTAGAAGCGAGGGGAATCGCGAAATCGCTCCCGGAGGGAGAATCGGGTTCGCGGGCATTGATGTAGATGGTTGATGCTGTCACCGAGGAAAACCTTTGCGCCGGTGGAAGTCACTGTCCCCTGTTACCGCGCGCCATCAGCCGATGAGAACTGGTCCAGTTCTACAAGAGAGTAAAAGGGAGCGTTTACCATTTCCGAGCCGAAGACGTCTGACCCGGAACCGGAACAATGAATGACGGTAAATTTGTTCGTCAACGGAACTGCTCCTTTCAAGTGAACCTAGGCCGTAAGACACGTGAACAGGGTTAACTGTGACGCATTTAATAAACTCCAGTTATTGATGTTGTGTTCTTTATTATCTTTTTTATTGTTAAGGCAAAAATCTGGATTACTCCTTGACGATCTTCGGATATGTTTATTGGTTTAATATTTCGTTGATGACAGTGGTATTATTATTATTATTATTATTATTATTATTATTATTATTATTATTATATTATTATTATTATTATTATTATTATTATTATTATTATTATTATTATTATTATTATTATTATTATTATTATTATTATTATTATTATTATTATTATTATTATTTATTGATGAGCGCTGTCAAGCTTCCAAGTTATTCCGCTACTAGGAATTTTAAAGACTTTTTTTAAAAATAAAAATCTCTTTTATCTGCGTTCCTATTTTCAACATATCGAGAAATATATAAGTTTCTAAAAATACTGGAAAACCTGATGCAGTTTATGCTAGATTTAGACTGTAATCTTTCCGAAAGTAAAAAGCATGAATAAATTATAGCCTCTGTGTACACCTGGTCGGTCAGTTTGTGGATATTTTTGGTCTCTAGCCAGTTTGCGAGATCCCCTTTTCCTCCATCTCTCTTTCTGTCGTCTGCCAACTCTCTAGCGTGCGCTTATCCCGGTTACTACGGTTTCCCCCTAGCGTTAATCTTAGTGCAATCTCTTGACGCGGTTATCTCGCCTGGACACGTTTTTTTTTTTTTTTGGCGCTCGAGCGAAGAGGCAGGCGCCACTTGCACGGTCAAACTGCCTCCCCTTTCCCTCGCTGTCGTCTCCGTACGCATGGAAGACGTACGGCGCAGCTAGTCCCAGGACGGGGTTTTTAAAAAAAAGGGGGTAGAATTTCAACTACTGAGAGTTGTGGCACGTGGAAAGGCTTCCTACACAAAATGTCTTCCTCTCCGATATACTGTAATCAAAAATAGGAGCAGCACAAACTTCCTTGCCCTACTTGGTGGCCTTTATGGCGCCCTCTACATCGACTCGATCTGTTCTGTTAGTTTATTGCAATTCCTATTAAATTCGCGTCTAACCTGACGGTTGTCACTAGACGTTAAGGTGGATGCGTCTTGCTAAGCGAAAAATAGCAAGACAGGAACAGAAACTAAATCGGCTTTGTCCGATAAGGAGGAAGTTCCAGGTGAAAAATATCGAATCTAATTTGAAAGTCTACGGTGGTCTTTAACGGAGAATAGATTGAGACGGTTCCCATCTTTTGAGCTGAATACATTAGTTTCGAATAACATATACATTTTTTTTTTCCTGTTTGGGCAGAATCCGCCGGCATTTCCGGTTGTTTGTTGCTATTCTCGGAACCGAGGATATTCTTTCCTCTGAAAGACCGAACGCGCGCGCAGCAGGGGTGGGGCCTATGAACTGCAAAGGAAATTTAGCCGAAGATACGAAAAGATAAAGGGCACCACTGTATTTACAAGCTATGCAGGTTTTCGCTTTCTTATTTGCAATTCAGTTCATGACGGAGAACTACTTTCCATAGGAAACCAGAATCTTAGCATAAGAGCCATGTGAGAAATAGAAATATATGCGAAAATACCGAAATTTCAAGATCAAAACAGATAACGAGGAATTAATTGTTTTGTAGTCCAGCCTCGATTTTCGCGGGCGCAATCTTCGACGAGGATTATCGTTCTTGATCTATTTAAATGTGTGTATATTTCGTTCGCAAGAAACAGGAACGTCAGAAACAAGTAGTCTGTCCCAGGTGAGATTCTTTTAATCCAAACTGAATTTCTAGGGGCAGCTTTACCGTGTAACAGCCTTTGTACAGCCCCGTTTCAAAAATGTAGAAAACTTCATTCACTTCTCTATAATGTTTAAACTGAATTCTACCAATTTGTTTTAGAAATACACAAAGAACTGTATTGTTCGCCTTTCTGATATGAACATTAAAACTGAAGATTAAAGTAAATGTCGAGAATGACATTAAATATGTAGTATTTAGATATTCTAATCTTCTTTTCTTTTAAAAAAAATGTTTAACTGTGGTAACGAAAAGCACGCCTAGTATGTGGTGCTGATTTTTAGCTTGGTTACCAAATATACGGACTGTTTGAGCTGATTATCACTCTCCTGCCTACTTTAGACTTACTGTACCAATGCATCAGAAGAAGAAGATACAGAGCCGACTGAAACTCTGTTGGCTGCGATGCCAGGAGCCCTATCGATCCATTCTGTCTCCTCGATGATCAGGGAGTGCACTACTTGCAAATATCAATGCATATTCATTGCACCCACCCATTGGCAGATAATGGTGACGTCTAGTTGAACCTCTTCGCATTCACCCGATATGTCCAAATCGCCAAATATTTCACCTCTCCGTGAAAGTAATATTTTTTCTTTCACTGTTAAATCGGCCAAGCATCACTTTTGTCACTGTAACTGCTTATTCGGAAGTAAAATGCGCTTTGATTTAATCCGATATTTAAACTCTAAATTCTAAAAATATAAGTAAATCACCATCGGAAAGCCGTAGGGTCGTATATTTCATTTATTCGAAAAATCTAACGCTATTAGCATCTGTACAATTTAAGAACAAAAGTATAACTTATGTTATATACACGAATAAGGTGCGTACTTTACATATTCCACTGTCTTGTTTTATATATATACAGTGTATTTATTCCTTTTGATTTATATTTAATATTTTAAATACATGTGACTGAACCTCCTCGTTAAATGTGGGAAATGAACTCGAACGTGTTTCGGAAAGGCACCAGTAGATTAAGTGAAACAATAATATTTTAAAAAACAAATAAAGATGAACAGTTAGAGGCCAGGCGTGTAGGATACAGATAATGCTGTGCATAAATAACCTGTGTAATGAGCCTGCCGTGCAGCTCGGTCGCATTTATCGACGAGGAATAAACGAGAAAAGTCCGTATTTACTATATAAACCCTGAGAATTACTGCCAAAAGTAGCGCTCTGCATGCTATTGGCTCACACCGAAACTCGCTGTCGTCTAGTTACAAAGAATATAATTAGGACTAAAGCAAAATCAGCAACAACCACTTCACATTCTGGGTATCTCGTCTGGTTTGTAAATTAAAACAAACAAACAAACAAAAAAAGGGGGCAATGCTATGACCTGTTAGGAAGATTTGGGACCCGAAATGAAAAAGACGCAAGATGGCTATGAAGTTGTGGTAATTCTTCGTCTGTAAACTATGGAAATGCTAATTTCAATTTTGCAATTTATAAACTTGGCTATTAGTGATGCGTCACTTACAGAGAGTGGAGAATTAGTTGGTGGAATTTCTGTTATCCACAACTAATTCCTGTCGGCATCACTAAAAGCTCATCTTCAAGGAGAATACAATGGTGGTCTACGGTTGTCGCAGATGCTGGTACGGTGAAGGGAGATGCTCGAGATAACCCTTCACTTTCCATTAAGGTTCGTGTCTTTCTAACTTTGGCTCCAGTATTAAAGAAAAGTTCGTCTATGCAAATATTAAGCGTTCTACTCCTTTTAAGTTTTTTCAAAGTGAATAATGCATCTGAACTATACCGAAAGTGGAGCCTATTATCAGCATTTTGACTTTAGCCAACGTATTTATTGCGACTTCGAACGTGTGTTGGCTACAGGGGGGGGGACAGGATTCTATCTGTGTATCCTTACACTGTCATCGTTAAGTTTATTCACGTAATATAGTTACCGGATTATTGGACTCGGTAGTTCGGCGCTCGTGAACTGCTCGTATAGCAACGGACTGGCGACTAACTTACACCGATCGGCGTGTCCGTTTTGACGCCTGACGAGAGTCGTCTTCGCCACTGGAGAAAGGCGTCGGTACGGTTTGAATTGAGAGAAATTCCAAAGTTCTAATTTGTCTCTCGCCGAGCCTTCTTTAGTAGATCCCCCCCCCTTAAAAAAAATGTCTCCAACTCAAGCTCCAATTTATATTCTTACCATTATATGTCCTAATTCAAGCAAACGCTGTTAAATTATTTCTGCGGTCCACTATTCTGCGATCAGTCAGTCGCCTGGCACACTCAACTTGTAAAGGCGGTAGATAAAGTGCTCTACAATATTAATAAACAAGCTCCAGTAGGTGGAGCCCACGCACACTACAGCTTTCAGACCGACCGTGCCTCTCGACAAACTTTAGCGGCCTACTAATTAACATCTCGCTTCGATGACCGCAAAGAAATTTGGCGAAATACCAAAAAGAATCCTGTTGTTGTTTTATTTTAATTTCAGTATTAAATTTAAAGTAAGAAGGCGAACGTACTCAGATTCTATATCAGTTTAGCGCACTTCAAGCAACAAGGAAAGAAAAAAACAACCTGTGCCTTCTTGTAGCTACTTAATTGGAAATTATTTTATGTTCCTTCTGATAGTACGAGCTGCTGGTACCGGAGATAATAACGGTGGAGTATGGAACTGTAACACCCTAAATTAAACAAAAGATAATAATAATGTAAAGTGTCTATAATAAGCCTCGCAGTTCTGAATAATAATTTAGAAATCAACTCGGCAAAGTTTCTCCAGAATGTTTCTACAAGAAATTCTTCGGATCATTCGAACTTTTGGTCTTTTTTTCGAAAGACATTTGGAGAAAATTTAATCCTGCCTAATCTTACCAAGGACAGTGGAAGGGTTAAATATTACTAACGATTTAAATTTTTAATAAAGTAATTTAATTAATTAATTAATTAGTTAACTGCTAGTACGTGAAAACCTTACGGAAAACTTACTCCAAGTAGATGAAACGTCTGTAAAGATATATATATTCTTTAGACTGCAACAGGACTTGTTGGATGATGTATATTATCCACATCTTCACTTTAGTGCGAGATTAGAAGGCTCCGCACCTGCACTGCTATATATGCTTCTATTTTTCTTACCCTAGCGGCTTCCTAGGATTGAATCCCTTTCTAATTTCGTCTTACAGTACAATGAGGAAAAAAAAATTACATATTGAAACTACGTATGGAAGCCGTCGAATACTTATGTACGGATCTAAACTGAAGTGTATTTTAGATAAGATAAAATGCTAGTTGAAATATGAATAATTATTTCTATATAAATAAATCATCAGGCCATTCTTTTTTTAAATGATCTGATGTTTAAATAAAATTGGCTTGTTTTTTAGATCCCTTTTTCAGTGAATATAATAATTCAAAATTATTAAATATCTAAAAAAAACTGGATATTTTCATTACAATGCATTACTGAAACATTTCATTTAAAATTGCATTAATTAATTTAAATAAAATTGCCTCTCATTAGAAGAATAATAATAACATGTTATTGTTTGACAGAATATTGGCTAGCTGTCCACAGGGAATGGAGTGTTTGGATTTTACATTCCAGCAGAGAATTTTGTACGCTCTCTTAATACTTTTTGAAAAAAAAATTTTAGTATTATATTTACTTTTTCCCTATCGCTGCTATGTATTCATCAGTTTCTAATTTGCTTACCAAAGGCCTCTGATAAAGGAAAGCTTGTAAACTAGCACTGGCACGCTTTGCTACTACATCCGTGGTTGCTTTCAAGGTTGCTTTAAGGTTACTGAAAGGTGACAATACGATTTACTAAATGGTTTCGGCGCCTGCCGTTTGAAGATTATCAGACTGGGCAAACAGAAGTGTAAAGTTACGTACATCAGCGTGGTAATGTCAACTTCGTGATGACTCCGTTCTGTCTGTGGACTTGTTACAGGGACCAAGATCTGAGATTCGTACCATATCAAATCTTGTTGTTTTTTTTTAAAGCGGCTTCCTCTTGACATTAATTTCGACAATATCGACTGGGTTCTATGTATTTGCTTTGCTTTTAATAACTTAAATTGCATCATTAATTTAGATAAAATTTCTGTAAATTTTAAATTTCCGCATTTTTCGGAGAGCTGTCTGGCAACGGACTAACGTCAGAGCTCCGCATAAGGTTGTCCTGTTTTCCATTCGTATAAAAAATATTACCAATTTCTCTTCTATCTGAAGGAGATGAAAACCAATGGCTTTTCTCACAGTAAACCCGTTTTTCCCTGACGGACCTGCCTCTCGATTGGCGTCAAGCGTCGCGATGACATCGTTCACGGTGGTCTGTCTAACAGCCAATATAAACCAGCCGGAATCTATCTATAGCCGGTAACGGAGGCGCTGCTGGATAGCGGGTTTTAAGCGATGACTGAGAAAGTCTAGACTTACTAGCGGTGAACCAAAGAGAGAGAGAGAGAGATGAGAGAGAGAGAGAGAGAGAGAAGAGAGAGAGAGAGATGGAGAGAGAAGAGAGAAGGAGAGATGAGAGAGAGAGGAGAGATGAGAGAGAGCGAGAGATGAGAGAGGAGCGAGAGATGGAGAGGAGAGGAGAGATGGAGAGAGATGGAGAGAGATGGAGAGAGATGGAGAGAGAGAGAGAGAGAGAGATAGAGAGAGAGAGAGAAGAGAGAGAGAGAGAGAGAGAGTTGAGAGAGAGAGAGATGTGAGAGAAGAGCGAGAGATGGAGAGAGATGGAGAGAGATGGAGAGAGAGAGAGAGAGAGAGAGAGAGAGAGAGAAAAAATAATCGGGATGACGCTTTGCATAAAAGGGAACCTCGCGATTTAAATCAGTCGTAGTCTCCATGCGTTATCTTTGACTCTTAGATTTACTGTCATGCTGGGTGTTGGATTACTTCAGCAAAATTTTTCAAGATTTGATTTAAGTAAGAAGCATTAAAGACGAACGTTCATGGAAAATTTATGGGGTAGACAGAGTCCTTTAAGGAATCAAGATGTTCATAGTTTTAAAAGAACAGTAAATGAGAACCGGAACATGTGCTTGCTTTTAGCTAACTGCAAAGACGACAGCATATTTCTTTTATATTTTTCTTGCGGCAAAATAAGATAATACAACAAGAAGCTGAAGCAATTACCAAAATCGACAGCAGCGAGGAAATTCTCAGATTATTTCTTTTACAAGACATTGCCTATTTTTTTTTTTTTTATTTTATTTTAGTTTTGTTTTTCGGAAGGTAATTTCTCTGTGATGGTTTTCGGCCTCTACATTATCCGGGAGGGTACAGCGTCTGGATAAACGTTCTCGACTATTGATGGAGTATGCGGGCTGACCCCGTTTTGATGGGAAGGCAGGCAAAGATCATAAATACTTTTATCTAATTTTTGTTCGGTATCAAAAAGGGAGATCTTTTTCTTTTCTTTTGTTCGTTCCATTTGCCTGGCTTCCTTATTGTTTGCCGTTTTCCTTGTAATTTTCCTCTCTTCGAGGACAGTCGCATATAAAAGTAACTGATTCCATTATGCTTGGTGGCTTCGTGCTCGGACGCGTGAAGAATTTCTAAAGTTGGCATAAAAGAACGTTTCGATATCAAATAAAGAAGTAGTCGTTAGAGGCGGCTGGCTACTGTAGCGAGACGAAGCAGGTGCTTCCTTTCACATCGCGAAGATCTCGGCAACAGCGGACTATTGTGGATGTCCGAACATCTGGAAAGCAAAACCAAAAAATAAAAAAAAAAAATGCTTCTTCGCACTTCTAAGATATGGACATTTTTTTTTTCAAAATAAAAGTGAAAGCCGTTAGCGATACTACGCTTAGAGATCAGGAACATACGCGGGTATTTGGCGTCCGATTAGCTGGAAAATTATCTCCCAGTAAACACGACACCCGAGTCCAGGCGTCGAGGATGGTGAGCAGATCGCCTCCCACCCATGTCGGCTCATCACCGAGATGCGGACAGCCGGAGCCCTGACTGCATTGTGTTGTGGACCGAGAAGCTTCATCTGGCTCTTCTAGAACAGGTTTAATGTAAAGCGGATGACAGAGTTCCTTTTGACGTGGAGACCAGAAGAAGAAAAGAGAAGTTCTACAAGACTAATGTTTTTAATTCTACGTTTAAAATGATGCGAACGAACTAGAAGGATTCAGCCAATGTACCCTAAAAAGTCAAAAACTATCTGAGAGTGAAGAAAGACAATGAATATCTGCTAAAAGGGACTTATCTATACAACAACAGTTCTCTGCCAGTCCGTCGGCGTGAGGTTCTCAAGTGTCAAATATCCGATCGATGTGGAGTCACACATACATAGAGCTGAGAGGATGAAGCCACAAAAAAGAAAAACAAAACACACAGAGATCCCTTAAATCAATTCATTGAACAGATGACAGAGAGGGAATAAAGTCCACTGTCAAATACGACCAGGAAATCGGCACTTTTCGTCTGAAACGCCTTACTTGACCAGTCTCTGGTATAACGTGCTTTGTTGACCATAGCTTTAGAAGGAAGTATATTAGCCAGCCGAACGCTTTCTCCTGCTCGTCTCCAAAATTGGCCAAGTGAGAACTCGTAAGGTTTTCTTGTATCTTACCTCTCAGCCTCTTGCTTTTGTTTAAAACATTCGTTATATATACATGTATATAAATTAATAATAAACACGTAATATGTAATAAAGAAGAAGTAATAACACAACGAAATGGGTCTTCCCTTTTGGGTAAAACTAGGTGCTAAAGCTGACAATCGGAGACATTCTATCTGGTATAATAAGCTGTAGTCGCTCTAGATCATTAGAAGATTCGCACTCATAGGTTTCCCTTTCAACACGACTCGTTTAATTATCCCCCCCTGATACAACTCAGCTCTTTTGTTAGCATTTCCCGACAGTTACTCCAAATGAATGGCGGAATAACAGTTTAGCTATTGCAGATAAAAAAATTTTAAAAAAAAGTGGGGAACAGTTTTCAATTATTGCGCTGTAACTTCCCGAGACGATACGGGAGAATGTTTATATCTCTGACGGCTGTCAGCTGAAGCGACTGGTCTCTTGCAACATCGATCAGGATGGAAATGATCAGTTAGGCGAGTTGTTGAGCACAGACACGGCTTTAGTTGCCGTTTCGAACGACGTCGATCGATCTCTCCTGATTTACTCTTTATTGATCTTGTCGCTACGAAGCTCTTGTGTGCAGCACTGCACTATTTCAACTTAGTAACGGGGGCTTCTCATCGTTCGCCGTTAGCCGGCACCGAGAAAAAGATATGAATGAGTTGAGCATGCGCAACCCGGAGTCGAGCCGTACCGTCTCGCCATTGGTTGTCAGCCTGCGGAAGGATTTCCGCTCATTGGCAAACCCAGCCGCCTCCATAGTTTTTTTGGTGGGACAAATGTATAAATAGACAACTTTGAGAAGGGATCTCGCAGTCTCGTCTCGGGTGATCAGAAGACGTTCAGTAGACATTTTTTACTCGCACCTCCTAACAAGAACTTCGTATCGAGTCCAGATAACAAAAACACCTCCGAGAACTTTTTTTCCCCCTAAAAAGGTATGTAGAAATTATTCTCTTGCCGATTCTGCTTCGAATAACTTTTGTTTCCAGTACGGAACTACTTTGTTCTACCTGTTGTTTGCTATTTCTGTGTTGTTGTTTTTCCCAGTAAGCTAAGTAACTTTCCAAGGATGAAATCAGATGGTTGAATAATGAGAAACGCATTTCTCTGAGGCTGTCTTCTGTGTCTTTAGCAATCAGATTAACAAGATGTTAAAAAAGGCTTAAAATATTCGACAATAGTAGTTAAAATTAACTTCATTAAGAACGAATATTATATTTCCGCATCTTGTTACTTTTACTGTCTTAAGTGAGTTTAGCGTAAAAAGTATAATAAAGTTTTACGTTAATAATAATAATAATATAATAATAATAATAATAATAATAATAATAATCGCTAACTAAAATATTTTTTTCTTTTATAATTAAGAATCTAGATTTTAATTTTTCTCACGTGTTAAAGTATTTCGTAGCTATGTTAAAATTAGTTAACAAAAATTTTAAAAAAATTTAAAAGATATTACTTTGTCGGTAAAGCGCCTGCACATGGTACAGAATCAATCGAGTATTCTCGAGATGTTTGCAAAACAGAACTATAACTAACGAAATCACCAATTTTCTCGTTTAGGTTATTCTAGATGAGGATGCAACGCCCTGCTATAGGTAGATATCATGTTATTGCTATGAAATTCAATTTAAATAAAACGTAGAGGATCTAAGAGATCAGATTCAGCACGAACGGCTTTCACTTATATGATTTATTGAACGAATTGTTGTATCTTTCTAACAGCGAAACGCAAGTACTAAGAAATACAGTATTACCAGTGTTAGTAAGTGTAGACTTCACGTTTCTTCGTGTTTGACAGACAGGTAAAATTTAAAAAAAAAAAAATCAAAACTATAGGCCTATCTGTACCCCAGATCTTGTGTGGTCGCAATGCAAAGATACTGTAAATTTGGTCATCTCAAAGAGTTTCTAAAGATGGTCTGGGACTTAAAGCTTCGTGAATGGATTTATGTTTGTACCATTGCAGGCATTAGATGGATACGGGGAAACGGCAAATAATATCACATGGTTTTGAATAGCGAAGATACATTTAGACATGAAATTAACAAGATGCGGGAATTCGAAATTCGCCAAAAATCAGATATATGGGATCATCTAACACGTATCGTGAGAGTACAGCTAATCCAAAAGCATGCTAAAACTCGGATAATCACCCGAATAATCGAAACGTAATTTGTTTTTTTCTTTCACGCTTTTTACCGTCTTCTTGCAGATAAAAGGATGGTTCTTTCGCAGTAATTAAAGTATTATTTCAAAATAAATTAGAGAGAAAGGGGCAGGAAAAAATAGTTAAAACCAGCCTGAGTGAGTGGAGATGTAACAAGAATTCACTCTGTACGTTGAACCGCTTTTATGTTGCCTAGATAATCCCTGATCCTGCACTGAAGATTGCCGTAGCACTTAAGAGAATTTCTGCACGCGGATACGTTCTAAATTTAGTTTATTAAAGAAAATTCAACTGAAAAGGCAGAAAGAAGAATTGGTTTTGAAATCGAAATAAATGGAAAAGCTTCGGAATAGAAGGTGGAACTTTCTTGCTTGGAAAGGTGCAGTTGTCCGCGATTCTACACCCGGTGCCAAATTCACTGACAAAGGAAACGTTTGTGCTGTATTTGCTGGGTTGTTTTTTTCTCGTTACTGATAAAAAAGACCAAACTAAACGGTTTAAAGCTAAATTGGGATGGAGAGAGGGGGAAGATTATCTTCCAGCTAATCGTTTACCTGAGCGGTGTGGAAGAAAGGTAGTTAGTCTCCTGTCTAGGCCCCAGTCCCAGTCAGGCCTGAGAGCAGCTGAGTTGCGCTATCACTTAAAACAATTTAATTTTAGCATAATAAAAAAACAAAAACAACTAAGCTTTGTTTTCGTATCCAATGAGAATAATCGTTTACCTGAGCGGTGTGGAAGATAGGTAGTTAGTCTCCTGTCTAGGCCCCAGTCCCAGTCAGGCCTGAGAGCAGCTGAGTTGCGCTATCACTGAAAACAATTTAATTTTAGCATAATAAAAAAACAAAAAAACAACTAAGCTTTGTTTTCGTATCCAATGAGACTAATAAAATCGGCAACTCCGTCAACAAGTAAGATAACTGAACTCCGTCTTCACTTACTTACGGATAAACATCCAATTTGAGTATTTTGCTGGTATATTTGTAATATTTTAAAATTTCCAAACGGCTGATTTGTCATTCAGACCATAGTTTAATTAATTTACAGAAAAATATACCTTGCAATGGAACAGACTGCAGATATAGCATAAAACAGGAGAATTAAATACACAGTATCCTTCAAGTCGCAACTGATTTCTAAATACATTAAGAGAAATTATTTTTTTTTTATTAAAAAAAACTGATTGATGTAAAATAATGTCCAAAATGCAAGATTTTTTTTTGCTTTTCCCCTCCTTTCTGTTCTTACATCGGAAACAGGATCAGCTCTTTGAAAAAACAGTAGTTCCCGTTGTACAGCCATGGCAGGAAATTTTCGTCTCCCTAGAAATAGCAATAGCTAAATCTACCTTCAAACCATAGTTTGAAACAACACCTGTAACGGAATTTAAATGTCCGCTTTTGAAGGAAAGCTTCCAACCCGGTCAAACCCTCCGGCCGCTGTGATCCGTGAGCTCTTACGGGGATTAGGTAATCTATTTACACAGACGTGTTTCTCAAGTTTGATCATTTTCTCCGCTAAGTACGTAAAAGCTGCTTATGCGGTTAAATATGTTAACGTACGCAAATCAAGCAGGTTCTCAAGCAAAATTAGAAAATTCTAAGATGAGGAGTAGTGATCCGGATCATAAGGTGAAATCTTTAAAAATCTGATTTGGTCCGTGAGTTAAATATCGGAATATTATCAAAGTTACAAGATAAGCGGATACCAAAAGCACATGGCAGACTAGATGTTTTTTTCCATTTCCCCGTGGGCGAGTAATTGGCTGATGGATGATCTGGGCCGGTCGATCTGGCTTCTATTTCCGCCGATCTTTCGCCAGTCATAGATGTTTTGTATCGGAGTAACCGGTATTTTTTTTAGGGACAAGGAATGTAGCCAGTACGAGGTCACGCGCCGGACCAGTGGCTTTGCTTTGAGCTTCCGAAGCATCATCTAAACCAAGTCGACTCGGGGCGCTGGGCAGAATCGACGAAACCTTGATGACATGGAGTGAAAATACACTCGTTCCAAAAATCCAAAAGATTCGAGTAACTATTACTCGTACATCTCTCCCTTTCTCTTAAATGTATCCAATATAACAAGATGGCTGCCTGTGCAGTATTGATATAAGTTTAGACATCTATTTCCCATCATACACACACACACGATTATCTAAGACTTATGAAAGAAAAGCATTGTAAAATTAACTCCTATTTCGCCAATCAGGAGCAATTTTTCGGGTTGCGAGTATATGCCACAATTGACTTGACTAAAAAATTAATTCTCTGACATGGTATTTAATTAAATATGCAACTCGCCTGGGAGAAGAGCTTCTACAGATAAGGGCATTAACCTGCCTTTTGCTCATTATCAGTAGCACTCCCATTGACGCTCTGCTATCTTGGCATCTTGCTGTCTAAAATATGTCAAAATTGAAATTTAAAAGAAAACGAAATTCCATTAATAGTGTAAAAAAATGAGTATATTAAATTTAAAATATTTACGTATGAAAAAATTATCCCACAAAAT
The DNA here is from genome assembly GCA_018389105.1 of Nautilus pompilius. NCBI lineage: Eukaryota > Metazoa > Mollusca > Cephalopoda > Nautilida > Nautilidae > Nautilus > Nautilus pompilius. The sequence continues at coordinate 437,409 of JACATO010000978.1, read as the reverse complement.
ATACTGCAACATTATATGTATCATAATAACCTCCCAACTCGGGAAAAATACTTCATAGAACAAGATTTGTTGATGCCGTTAAGTTCCAGAAGTGTAATACAGTCTAAACGATATCTCTAATACTAAGTTTTAATGTAATCCACACACAATTAATAAATGCATTAAAATATATTTTAAAAGAAGTATGCTTTAAGTAATTATTCTACCCAAAAGTGCACGTGTATAATTTTTTTCTTGGAGTGGACCTTGCCAATTATATTTTTTTCTATTAGAACAAATATTTTACGAAAAATCTCTTCGATTAAACTTTCATGGCGACTTTCAGTTCCACTTATGGCGAACTGTCAAAGGTTATAGTTAATGTTCACGGTTTTGAAAAGTTTTTAGGTATGCTAAAAATTTCGTTAAATAAGATTAGCTCCTGGATTCAAAACTTTTGGTTTCCATCGCAATTAAACATTGGTGATATGTAAAGTCAATTAATATTCCTTTAGAATCAACAAAGGTTTTATACGGCAAGATACATATATTCTTTTAATAAAATTTAGAAATTCAGATAAACAATCATGATCGGCTCAAAATTTTCAAAACCAAGAATTTACTTTCATAAAAAGAAAAATCTTACAATTATTCTTGTTCTATAGCAAATAAATACATCGAATCGAAAACAAATCCGTTCCTTTGCTTGTAGCTTGGATGTTTGTCTTTCTATTGAAGGATTTTTCTCGCTCTTCCTATTTTATGAAGTTTGCATAACAATGGCTGGAACGTCCACCTGTCTGATCAAGTTGCTTCTTCAATGGAATGATGCGAATGATATCGAACCATGCATCATTTCATCCTCCAAGAATGTGCATACGATAATCGTTGAAATATTTAATCTGTGGTAAAATACAGCTGCCATCTTCTCACGGCTCCTAATTTTACGGGTTAAAGAAGGTTCTGAGTATTTTAAAATTAATTTCGGTTTCCAAGTTAAGTTTATCTAACAACTGGGCGATATATATATATATGCAAAAGTTGGGAATGTTTTGTATGCAATGAACCATGAAGAGTCCACAGCTTTGTCTTCATGTTCGGTGAGATTATAGCGTTCCAAACATTTACCGAAATAGTTTCAGCTTTAAAATTCTTACCGTAAACGTGGTTTCCTTCTTTGCCATTGAAACGAGAGTAGCAATAGACGATCAGCTAAGAAAAAGCTTCTCTACCAATGAAGAGCAGAGAGGGAAACCTGACGTCGTTGCACTACAGTAAGTACCTAAAAGTGTACAATGCAAGATTGCTGTCACGTTGAGTTCTGGAGGTTTCCGTCTCCAGACTCGAATATTCAACGTCTCTGCTACGAAAGTGTCTGCAGAATTAACACCACTGCACTTCAAAGCATTTATTATCCAATTAAATCCTAATGACAGCAACATGGAATACTTGGCAAAGTCACATTGTAGAAAGACAAAAAAAACAAAAGCGATAAAAAAATCAATCTGCCCATAAATTATAATCGTCGTTAAATCGATTAAACGCCATTTAAATCGGCGGTAAACGTCACATATACACACGTGTTGCTTTTCCTGACGGTTGCCGATGATGTGTTGATCGATGTTGGCGCCTGTCACACCATCGGTCGCTAGTCGTATTTCTCTAAGTGTGGAATCCCTCACTATATGCCTCTTTCAGCGGGTCCGCATTCCTTTCCTTCCCCATGATGTCACGATACTTCCGTTTACCGGAAGCGGCGCTGTTTGCACAAGTGACTTGGATGCGTCGCGTTCCTTATACTTTCTGCATGTGGTAGAATAAACATGTTTGGCAAAGGTCATGTTTTCTCTGGCGCGTCGTTCTGTTCGTCAAAACTGCCTGGCATCGAGCACCATCTGACATTCTCTTGCGTTTCTTCTTTTCAGAAGGCAAAACCCGCCAGCGGTGGGGGCCCCTCACACAGAAAGATCTAAAAATGAATTCCATCTTCGCCAATATTGCTGTCGTGATATTCCTGGTTGTGTCCCAGTCGTTATCCCTGAACGCCGAAGATAAAAGAGATTTGAACGACCCGGGGGACAGGCTGAAGCCATCGGTTAGCGACCTGTCCCCGGATGAAGATGGACCTGTCAGGGAGGCAGATGTGAAGCGGCAATGGTCACAGTTTGGAACCTGGGGCAAACGCTGGTCCCACTTCCCAACCTGGGGCAAAAGGTGGGATAAGTTTACCACTTGGGGTAAAAAATGGCAAAATCCCGGATCCGTCCTGACGGCCTTGGGGAAGAGAAGAGCTGACGATGATGTAGACAAAAGGCAGTGGAAACAGTTCATTACTTGGGGGAAAAGAGGCGACACGAAGAGGGACTGGTCATCTTTCTCGTCTTGGGGGAAGAGGAATGCGTGGAATAACTTCAGTACTTGGGGAAAGCGGGCAAATATCGACGACGGGATTCTGGTGGAAAGAGTCATGAATCTGTTTGATACTAACGGTAAGCAAAGCTCTTTATAATTTCCTTTGACACTTGCGATCTCTGATAGACGGGAAAACCTCAATTTCGGCGCGGAACGTTCCGCTTCATTGGCATCCAGGTAAGAGAGCGATACCCATAGAAACAAATTTATGGTGAAATGCATGAGAGCCTGAAAACGACATGTGGCGCTCAGAATATCGTAAATCAACTCGGTCGCACCACTTCGTTCTTTGAGGAGTACGCGAGAAAGATAACTCGTTCGCTGGATCAGTGAATGATACGGCGGGCCAGGTGTCGACAGGCAATACCTTTGTGTCATCCCTTTTTGATTTTTACTAGATAAGGTGCCCCACGAACCCCTTCGTAGTGTTCCTGTTTGGCGGTCGTTCCCACGAAGTCTCGTCAACCGAATCCTGACTAGCATCGCGTCTAGTCCAACCTTTCAGAGTAGAATCTTTCTTACTAAAAATTAACTTTTAATATAGTAAAGTAAAGGTTAATGCTGGTTAGACAGCTATGGCCAGCAAAGTCCCTTTGGTGAGAGTCCTCTCCTTGTATTAAAATCAAGCTGCTCACAGAACGTTTTATTATTTCGGTCAGTCACCTGTTTGTTGTTGCTTTATACAAATCCCCGATAGACTTGACTTCCTTTCGTCCGTGGTCCACTGAAGGTTTTTTAATGTTCCCGTTTATCAAAATTAATCTATCGTTAAGAGCTGGGATGTAAAAAAAGAAAGAAAGATTTTTAAAGCGAAACGAAACAGGATAAAAATTGATGATGGTCAAATGAATAGTGAAAATGCACTGGCGCTATAAACCACGACGTTTCACCGAGAGTCTTTGAAGGGCGTGTAGAAGACGACAAAGCTCTCCTGTCAAGAAGACCACAAACAGCCATATGTGCGTCATTGCTCCGCAAAATCCTGCTTTGCGAGGCTGCACAAGTCTCCCCGTCATTGCCCTTTTATTTTAAAGTTAAAAGAGCTTGACAAAATTACAGATTGGTAGTGTCTAAAGAATATAAACAATAGATATTAAATTACCTCACACATTCGGAACTAAAGTGAAGTATTTGTAGAAATCTGCTTTCGTTACAGTCTAGATAAACTACTTTTTCTTTTCTTGATTTTAAATATTTTCCATTGGTATATATTATATTTTCAATCAGACTTTGCTGAATACTAATGATACATCCTATTAAAGTTTTTTTTAAAAGGATTGTATATGAATGTAATTGTATCTTTTCCTGAACACAACTCATCAGTAGACTGAATAAACCTTTTACAATAATCGCGTCTTAACGCGGTAAATTTGAGATAAATAATTAACCCTACTGCATACCGATGGTGCCCGTAACTTCTGACAACAATCGACTATGGACCCACCTGTTTATGAACGCTCGACAATGGTGTTGATACGACATTCGGCTCTTACTAGCCAACTAATTTTTATCACCTTAAGCGAAAAAAAAATCAAACAATTTTCCCTGGTTTGATGACAGGCTGAAATAAAGGTAATTAAAATTGGTAGAATATTTTTTTCCTAAGAAATCAATTAACTCGTGCGTTTGACGATTTTTTCCACATACCGTTCGTCAAGGTTGAGGACAAATGAAAGAGACCTATCGACGCTCGTTATTTGAGGAATAACATATTGCCCCTGTTTACCAACTAGGTGATAGTAAATGGGTTCTGATGGCTGTCTGCTCTCTGTACGAGAAAGAAACTCATCCTGCCTCGAAAGAGAACCCTCAAGCAAACGAAGCGACTTCGTGACAGAATGTTTTAGGACATAAATAGGAAATTGTAGCCTTAGAAGGTGTAAAGATTTGGGCGATTACCGATCAAAGCGTACGATAGGCAAATTGTGGACAGTTTTAGAAGATAAATCAAAATGAGTTAACTTCTGGATAAATGGAATTTTTTAGAAGAAAAATCAGGAATTGTCTTTTAAAATTGTAGTAGTTTTAGATAAACATTTCGCTCGAGCTCCTGATGTAATACTTCGCTCACACGTTAGTTTGTGCTGTAATTCCGATCGCGAAAATACAAATTATTGCATTATCTTGGAAAATAATTTATTGGTCACGCGCATATGCAATAATAATGTAAAGTGTAAACATTGACTTTCTTTTAACTTGTTATTTCATTGTAGTCTACTACATCAAAAAAACCATACAAATTCCAAAACAATTCTTAATCCGGACGTGTCATGTAAAAAGACGGATTTTCAAATTATAGCATACCAAATTATTATTCACTGTTTTCTTTAGAACAAGATGACGTCCTACTTTTGGATGCTTTCATTGTGTGAGAACAAACATTGAGATATTTAAGACAGTAGCCCAGTACCTCGGCCGTTTGTATGCATAAGGAAAATATACTTTTGTTGCACGTCTCCTTTACCTGTTCGAACCAAAATCGGCGAAACACGAAGAGATAATGTATCACAATCAAAATGTCTCCCATTACTCAAGAAATTGGCATAAGTTGAGATGGCTCGACTAGCCGAAATTTCTCGGTCATACATAACTCCACGTGGGCTCGAACTAAACTATTGGATTCCAAATGATCGAGAGCCATCGAGGAGAAATAAATACGTGATTGCGTCTGTATCAACTTAAACTAAAACAGTTACACCTTTATCCAGCGAATGCGACTGTGAAATTCGACACCAGCCCATATTATCAACTATTACTGTGAGTCTCGTCGAGAAGCTAGTTGAAAAATATTTCTTATTAACTCGTACTGGATAGGTCAAGCTTTTAATTAGATTATAAGCACTAAAAGGTGTTGACCAAACAGACAAAAGAAGAAGTGGACAGTTATTTCTAACCACTGGGAAAAGAGCAAAATCAAGATTCGTCTTATTTCTTCTCTTCTTTCGGATTCTAGTATTAGATATCGGTTTTTGTTCCGACTACAATGTCTTATAATAGTTTATTAGCACCGGGTTATTCGAAGAAACTTTGGTAACCCCTTCCATTTCTGGAAATCACTTATTTTAACTTCGCAGAGGTGAGCTTGCAATTTTATTAAAATGCTTATTTAGATTGATTGTTTCAAACACGTATTTATTCGTTGCGAAGATTTGCAAACGCGAGACATTTTTCATCATTTTATAGTCTGGCGCCAAATAAACATCGAGTTCTTCAACTATTAGCTGGCCATAATCAGGCAGCTCCGGTCCCTTTAAAGTTCATATCTTCGTTTTATAATCTAACCTGTACATTTTTGTCAAATACCAGACAAAGTTAACCGTAATCAATACCAAAGAAGAAATACCAGTAGAAAATTCTACGCAGTTCTTTTCTTCTAAAATCCGTTTTACTAATCTGTCAGATTATTTAAAAAAGAAACATCATTGTCATTAAAAAGGCCTTTAAAAATTTTTGCGTTAAATTTCCATCATGTGTCGATACTTTTTGCACAAGTCGTTTGCAAAATACTGCTACTACCTAATTCATTAAAGTTAACCCAATTTTTCGATTAGATGACACGAGGCAGTTCTCTAGAACGCAATAGATATATCTTTAGCAAAATTAGCACATGAAAAACAGTAATACGATATATAAAAACCGTGTATCTTAAATTATTCGTTTTTCGCAGGAAACCTGATTCTTCGTGGTAAGTCTGTGATGCACCTCGTTTAAGATATCTATCTGTTACACAGTATCGAGTACTGCTTGTTTTATTGAATGGGCCTTTGCATCTTGACACAAACCTTCTCTTTTATTTTTTGCTAACGTTGGAAACTCTGTCGTTCTCTCTTGAATTTTTTCTTAACCGTTGCTGTTTAGAGATGGCAACGCCGGGTTCTCAGCAGCTTCTTGTTGTTGCCATCGTCAGGATGGCCGTGGAGCTGATTTCCTCGCCAAGAGCAGCATCGAAAATATGTTGTGGGCGTGTCAAAGAAGGTTAACGAGCGAGTAATGCAAGTTGATTTTGAAAACGTTCCCTCTCGAGTATTGGATATTTGTTTATAGTTTTCACGTACTTAATTTTTTTATATTTTTATTCTAAAAATGGCCTGTTGACTTTAGCAAAAAAAAATAATTAAAAGGATTTCAAATGTCTCTTTCCTACTACTGCCTGCACGCCTTACAACATTATCAAACTTGAAGTTATATATCATTAATACATTCAAACACGAAACCATACAAGTTCATATTAACTTACCTGTAACGTTACCTGCGTTGATCAACAGTCATTTCACTGCATTTACCACAGTTTACCAAAAACAGAACAGGGAGGAAAACGGAGTCCTGTAAGACCCAACGAAGAAATGGAAGCACTAAAAACAAAAAAAAAGTTTCTTTCTATCTGATATAAAGGTAATAAAAGCATTTAAAAAGTTGATTCGGTTTGCAAACTATCCATAAACCTGGATGTTGTGAACATCGCTTTAAAGGTAGGATACCCTTAGTGTATTTTCAAGTTCTGTATTATTTTTAGCGTTCCGTTATCAGGTTTTAACCGCAGGATTTGCTTAGCTGCTACCTAGATTACGAACTTTTCCGTTAACCTTCATGGATTCACATTAAGGCAATCTACCTGCAAAAAATGGAACCGATAAATATTACTGTTAGCTGGAAACAAGAAGTAAAGTTTCCAGAAATCAAGGTGTGCTAACGGAAGAGAATATTTAAAGTCTGGCATCTTTGACCGGTATGGTATATAAAAAAGATGTCTTTTGTAGCAAAGCCAGTAATTAACCCATCAGGTAGGCAAAAATCAGCCCAGAAGCGGCATCGGTCTATCAGTAGCTCAATTTTATCTTCATAAATGGAATTGGTAAGGCTTTCTTGTAATAATGCGAAAAAGTGTAAAATATTAACGTAAGAAAATTTTATTATTTCTTATGTTTACATTTAGGGTTTATCAATTTTTGCTTTTAATTTCCTATTTTATTTTAGAAACAAACTCTCCGACAAATGTTTAGATATTCAATTTTAAAAAAATCCTTTTGCCATGACGTTCTTAGATAACAACGTACACGACAGCGCTACTTCAAGAGTCTGCTTCAATTGCACATCATTGTCTATTAGTATTTTCTACTTTTAAAAAAGTATAGATGACTTAAACTGTAGTAAAGAAGAATCTCAATTAATCTCATACCTCTGTGGCACTGCAGACCAAAGCGTTGTTCAGATTATGACGTCGCAAAAATATTAGCCAATAGCCAGATAGATAACTTTGTCGCACACCATAAGATACCTTCTCAACTCAAGAATATACTGAAAGATAGTCGAAACTTTGGTTTATTAGTTAGATATATTACTAAGAACATGGTCACGGGAAAACCTCAAGGTTAGCTTCTAATGTGTACATATTTTGTCAATCGCACCGTATTTTGTATTTTTTTTATATTTAAATCACGATTATTACACTTGAAGATTATTACCGTCCGTCTGTTGCCAACAGCTGCTTCTCTCTTTCTTCTTCCCACAATAAGAAGTTATTATAAATACAAATGCTCAATCGAAATTGGACAACACGACATCGATTAAACGATCGTCCCTTTTTTTTCATTATTAGCTAAATTACTATTTCAAACTATCCGCTTGCTCAGATTCCAAATACTTCGTTTAATGACGAGCCTCTTAAATAAGTTTGATTACCCACTTAGCCTGATATGACGGCCTATGGTGCCGGATATCAAAACCGAATTCTCTCTTTCGGCGAACCGGCCGGCAGTCCATAACAAGGTGGTTTCAACTCCTATGTCGAAGTATTACGAGCTGGCGCACGTTGGATAAAGGAACACGAGCTAAATTGTCACCTTTCTTATATTAGTGTTTGGTCGCTTCCTTGACCTATTTCGAGGCACAGGTGCGTGTGTGTGTGTGTGATTTTACCGGATTATGACAATCGGTTTAGGGAAATTCTCGGGTGTGACGCCGATTTTATCGAGCTCCGTAAATGCCCGCTATTTTACTGAACGTTTTAGCCACTTAGATTTTATCCTTATATCGGGACTTAAAACAATTTGAGCGCCCATAGCCTTCGTAAGAATAAATTTAGGGGCTACTGCGCAAGGACTATTCGACTGTCGTTCACTACGACTGGCCATTCAGCGTGGCTACGTCTCAGCGCCCTTGCCATGGTGTCATATCGAGTAATTATCGCCTTACCGGGTATTAACGATTTTCACGCACCAGAGAGTCTGACAGATCCGTAATAAAAGCCCTGACCACGAGTAATGAATTTCCCTTGCCGCAGTTGTTATATAAAAGAAATCTTTTTTTATATATATATAAAAGGATTTTATACTCTAATTATGTATGATTCTCCAAATAAAATCGTATTGTATTACTGTTTTATTCTGTGGACGTCAGGGAAGAAAGCCGACTGTTGGAAGCCAGGGATGGGCTAAATAAGATTCTTTGGACAAAATGTTTCCATGGGAACGACTTCACTGTTTGTGCGATGCTTTCAGCTACACATCTCTCCATCTCGTTTTTTTTTAAATACCCTTACGAGTTAGATATCTAACATTTTCGGTGCTAAGAGAATATAGCGATTTCAAATGCCAGTATAAACTTCCACGTGTGACAGTTCTTGAAATCAAACGGCTTCGAAATCGATATTTGTAATCATTCCGATTAAATAATCTGTGTGTCGTGCCCTCCTCCACTGGTGTCGGGGTCTTGTTTGGCTTAAAAAAGGGGCCCAACATAGCAATTATTTTGTTTTGACTACATCTGAAATATTTACTTCATTCTCGCACATCCTACTCTACTGCTAATGATAACGATAGGTTCCTAACACTCACAAGTAAAACAACAAGATATTTTCTATAATTATACTTACGGTTTATCTACAGTAGTAGTTTACATTTAACTTTTCGATATCCGCAAGACGGACGACCCCGGTAAAAAAAAAAAAAAGCGTAGTACAGCGGTTGTCCGCTAGGAAGCGCTGCTGACAGCACCGTATGACTATCGACCTCGGCAGGGGGAAGCCTCTATAGAAGTCTTCACTTTTCAGACTTGGAACTATCTGATAGTTTATGGTAAATAGGTAAATAGGTAACTAATAAACGGATCTTTTGCTAAACAAAGAAAACGAATTATAAAAAAAAAAATATGATAGATTCCGCAATCTTAGATTGTTCAGGCAAAATCGGAGCGATGGAGGGATGATTGTTTCAGACCATTTAGTGTTTCTCAGCCTGCTCTTATAGAGTGCAGATATATTTCACAGAATGGTAATAAGGTTGCCACAGATATACGGCTCATGACACCCTGGAGATAATGGAGTTCAAAGTATCGTTCCTATAAACCTGCAACTGTCATTACAAAGCTGCTAAAAGTCCCATCGCGTGATTAATGCTATTCTGGCTGTCTGTCAGGGAATCAATTGAGTTATGATCCATTGGGAGTAGTAGGGCAAAGAAAGACCTCGTTATTTTAAAAACGCTGATAGTTTCCCCGGACGTAGAGTCGCTGGCCGAATGAAAGTCAGAGTACTGATGGGTCAGTTTTAACGAAGGGAATCGTCGTATAGCTATTTATCTTGGCGGTCACCATCTCCGAGATCAATACGGCCTGATCTTCCCCTCGCTGCACAGTCTCCATGGAATAAGGCAGGGGGCGTCCTTTGACCAACAATAGCTGGTCTTAAACGCATTTCCTCGGCTATTTTCACACGTGTTCATTTCCTCTTATGAAACCATTGTACAGAAGTGCAGATTGATGATCGCATGACCCCAAACCGGGCTTGCAGAACGTAACAAAGTTACCTAACTCTTTATCCTATCCGGCTATCGTGGAGCACCCAATTAATTATTAAATACCGGAAAATCGGTAAAAATAAACAAATAATAAGTTTGAAATGCGCCATAAAGTTTGGTGAGAGGAAATGATAGAAGATTTGAAAATGTGATGCTTAAAACGAGAGCTGGCATCCGATGTACAACAAATGGGTATGCACATTAAATAGTTGTGAGAACGACAATCTATTCTGTTTCTGAGAATTGCAGAGAGTTCAAAGTTAAGCTAGGCGCCAAAACAGATGCTTATTAAAATTTAAGGAAACAGAGGATAGTTATCTTTAGATGATAGTACGACGCCATACTAGAACTAACGTGGAAGATTTTGGTTTTTTTTCCTGTCCAGTAAACTCAGCTTTTAAAATATTTTTCTAGCCAGGCAATGTGGCTCAGTGGTGAATGTGTTGGCTTCAGGACCCTAAGGGTTCTGGGTTCAATTCCCTTTTGGCACATTGTGGTGAATGTGTTGGCTTCAGGACCCTAAGGGTTCTGGGTTCAATTCCCTTTTGGCACATTGTGGTGAGTGTGTTGGCTTCAGGACCCTAAGGGTTCTGGGTTCAATTCCCTTTTGGCACATTGTGGTGAATGTGTTGGCTTCAGGACCCTAAGGGTTCTGGGTTCAATTCCCTTTTGGCACATTGTGGTGAGTGTGTTGGCTTCAGGACCCTAAGGGTTCTGGGTTCAATTCCCTTTTTGCACATTGTGGTGAGTGCGTTGGCTTCAGGACCCTAAGGATTCTGGGTTCAATTCCCTTTTGGCACATTGTGGTGAATGTGTTGGCTTCAGGACCCTAAGGGTTCTCGGTTCAATCTCCGCTGATGGCACATTGTGGTGAGTGTGTTGGCTTCAGGACCTTAAGGGTTCTGTGTTCAATTCCCGCTGATGGCACATTGTTGTGACCCTTGAGTGAGGTACTTTACTGGCATTGCTCCAGTTGCTGCTGGGGAGTGGCCTGTGTAGGCACTCAGACAGAGGAACCAAGAGCGGGGGATGCTCTATAGCCACGACAGAGCCGAGTCTCCTATGACAAGGAAAACGACGGTGCAACGCATCCCACTCTCATTAAATGAGTGATCGCAGAGGAAAACTAGTTTTCTATGGCATCGAAACCTTCTACTTACTTACAGTATTTCTTGTTAAAGTCGTGCAAACCTTAATATATTCCTGCTCCTATCGAAATATAGGGCGAGCTTCCTGATGTTGTCGGCAGGTAGACAGAGCCGAAAGAGCGTCAATGGAACCTGCCGATTTTCTCGCGGTCGTTTGTTCGGAGAAGGTGAATCTGGCCTCCAGTAAACGTGATTCCCAAACACTGGCATCAACTTCAAGCTACGGACGGGAAAAAGTATATATATATATATATATCTTATGGTGAACAGTAGCATTTCTTTTGTTTCGTAATGCGATCTCACGTTATTTCGAGGATGAGAAATGACTCGGAGATTCGAAAAAATGTCCTGATCGTTGATAAAAATTGGAGTAGAAAACACAAAAGGAAAGGTAGTAGAACAATAACGGAAATGATAGTAAGTGGTTTAAATGCAACGTGGACTTTGTTTCCTAGCAAATAAAATACATTAACGTGACACAATATACGGTGAACGTAAGTAAAATCAAAACCCCAGTTCATTTAGGATTCATTTCAAAATGTTGTGTTCTACATCAACGCTAAGAGAAGGGGGAAAACTACTCAGTTCGCCAGAACTGTTAATAGTCAACAGGAAATCAATAGGGGCTCTTGTGTCTGCGTTCTAGATCTATATAAAATCTAATGGGACAATTTTTTTGGAATTACTCAGTCGAGATGAAGTTTACTTCGAGAATAGAGTTGCTATTGTTCGAGTAAATTTAATTCTATAGCAGCACAAGGAAGAGCAGCTCGCGCCTGGCGTGCTAACACCGGAATTCATTAGATTAGGGCTTCGGCCCCCTCAAATCTCAGCGATTTATTGCGTTGAATAAAACAGGTGAAATAGTGCGGAAAACGTGTCCATTAGGGTGTCTGCGTCATCTCAATCGGTGGTAGACGTTCAGAGACTGGTGCTGCCAAACAATTAGTTAGCACTGATACAAGATTAGAGAGGCTGATTAACGTAAATCAGGCGGATAGATCCAAGAATCAAACCACAATTGCCAGGACCAATTTAGAGAAAAGTGAGACAAAGTGGCGTTAATTTAGATATGTAGAAACAATTTAATTTCTTATTTCGTTCTTTGCTAGTCGGTAGCCATATTATGGCGGAAAGTTGTCAGCCTGGTACGTTAGTTATTTTGTTGCGTTTGAATTCCTTAGTTAGAATATATTTTAAAATATTGTCAACAATTTACCGTTTCCTTATGTGGAGAAAAAGGCTCTCAGATCACGTCTACGGGCATCAAAAGGATTTTAAACGATTTCCAAAACATAAGGATAAAATTAGGGGAAATAGTGTATATCAAGTCTTCTAGCTCAAATTAGGTAGCGAATGTATTTTTAACGATGCCTGATGTTCCAGTTTGTTTGCCATTTCCCATCTTCGCCATTCCTAACTTTCATTCTCCTTTGTTAAACCTGCCTTCTAATCCACTTATTTGTTTTCTGTTCTATTTGGAATTGCTTCTGTATAATAAAGCCACTGAAACAAAGAAATAATAACATAGTTATCCTTTGAAAAACAACAAACAAACTGTTACAGACAAATTTCAATTCGAAGTAGATCGAAATTGCTTTTAAAAATATGTAGTTGGTATTTCCTAGCAATGAAAAGAGTAACTGTTTCCAACCTACAGTATATCTACATTTAAACGTGTCTGTTTAATGCCATATCTGTGTCCAAAAACTGCTAACAACTTCCCGTGCCTCATAGCTGTGTGTTATGGTAGGTGTTTGTCATAGTTGCGCATTGTGTAGTGTTGTATGGCTTTCGGTTAGGTTCTGATGTCTCACCTTTTTGTACTCTGGTTTTAAAAGAGCTCCGAGGAACTATATGGCGGTCTCCAAAGTATCGAAATAAAAAATTATTTAAACCTATCAGTGTACATGGTCTCTTGTTTATTTGTGATTGACAATTGCATTATTAAAATCGAACCATAGGTAGCAGCATGATATGTTACAATTTCCTTGTGGAAGTGCCATTATTTCAATATCGATTATTAACGCTATAAAGTAACTCGGTGATGCTGGTTTTAAAAATTCTTCTTTTTGGTGTTTTATACTAAGAAGAGACTAAAACGTGAAATAATATAATTAAAGAGCAATATTCAGTGTTTGTGATTATTAATTTCAAGTAAACCAAATCATGAGTGGGAACGTGAGGACTTCCCTGTTTTTCCTAGCCATGCTTTTTGTTAACAGGTTCTTGAGACATCGGTAGACTATGCGACTTGAAGTGAAGATGTCACTTATTAGCCACTTCCACACTGACATTTCGTCAAGTTGCACGCAATAATTGATTTGCAGTGACACTCGAGTACCCATGGTAGTAGGGCACCAATTAGTTACCACAAACTTGCACAAGTGGCAAACTGGCGCAATATTTATTGGGTATTGATATCCAGTCTTTAGCGTTGCGTTTAGAAAAATTGCTCTGTAATTGCCCAAGCATTTTAATGCAATTAGACTCGTCTTAGAAACTATGGCCATAAAGTGGGTGTCGATAGCTCGCACTTCCGCAGGAAAAGAAAACAAGCAAATTTAACAGAACAATGAATAACTAGGCGAGAACCTAAATTGGGATTGTTAAAATTTTAGAAATGTTATTTAAAACACCACCATATAAAGGGAAAGGAACAGAACTGATTAAAATTGGAATAAGTGTAATTTTTGTACTTAAAAACGAAATCCGTATATTGTTTGAAGAATTTTGTAAAAAGGGGACTTTTAAAGATCTTTTTAATACCCGAATATCATTTATACGCAGAGTATTTACACACACACACACATAGAGAGAGAAAAACTTTTTAAAAGACTTTAAATGTAGCCAAGAACGGCGGGAGCGAGTGTGGCCTTGCATCTAAGCCGAAACTGCATTTGCTACCGATAAATTCAAAACAAAGACAAGTAGACGAGTACTTATTGGCTGTTTCTATTGCTGCCGTGGACGTCGTCTCAGACACACGGATGGTTTTATCGTATGAACTCTGTCGGAATGCAGGACTCGGTTTGTCCCGGTCCATTATAAGCGGTGTCGAGTCGTTACCAGAGAATTCCCCAGCTACGTTCGCGATATTTATTGTCTTCACTTCCACCATCTAATACATGAATTCAAAAGCACCCTCTTCTTCTCTGAGACGGCAGAGATTAGCGCAAAGGGTTAATGTTTTATGTTTTGTGTTAAATTATTCACATTTCTGAATTAATTTTCGGGGAGAAAGTTCTAAAATTTAAAAATAAAAAAAAATGATAAGTAACTTTAAGTATTCCCATATCTCGTGAGCCCCACGAATAACTGAAACACGTAAAATACAGTTTAGAAGATTTTTATTCTTTTGCGTTCGTCCAAGATGTTTCGGTTGCGGTGTTTAGCTTGAGGAGTTATCTCCCGCTGCATTGCATTGTGGGAACAAACGGCTCCTTGAATATCCGGTTTTTTGGTTTCATACGAAGCTAGTTTCTGGTAAATAGATCGGACTTTGGTAAAAAAATTTTACAGAACAGCCCGGTCGACGGCGATGCTGTCTTATTTTGTTCACGCCAGACCAGACATATTATTATACTGTGGGTGCATCTTAGCAAAACTAATTTGGGACTAAGGAGAATCTCATTTTAGCTTGAAACAGACTTGATTCGTGATGAAAGTCACCTAATGTTTGAGAATCCTGTCTTCTAGCGTGTTTTATTTCTATTTCATGCCATAATAATAACAGGTAAAAGATGAAGATGGAGGGAAAACCACTGCAATCACTAACCGAGTGATAATCAAATGCACCCATGCGTGACGCTATACGAATTCGCCTTTTCCCGCTAGTTACAAAGCAACAACGACAGAAATATGTCGCCATCGCATAACAAAATCCTTCCAGACCCGTTCCCTTCCATCGATCAGCTTTTTGAAGGGGTGAAAGTTTACTAAACCGTCTCCGTATCGCGGATACAAGAACACAGGAACAATAGACATTTTCCGTACAAGAACGTTAGCATCAGATATCGCAATAATAATAATAATAATAATAATAATAAATAATAATAATAATAATAATAATAATAATAATAATAATAATAATAATAATAAAACCAACCCGATTTTTCATCGCCGCCTCTGAACGAATCTTTTAGTTCTTTTCTTCCCAGAAACTATGTTAATGCTGTTTTTTTTTTTTTTAATTAATAAAATCGAGTATTTGGTTTGATGGGTCCACGAAGATAATACAGAGTATAGACGCACCGTCGTATGAATTCCGCCTCAGCACACTGCAGTTATATGTGGGGTAGCTGTTGATTAAAAGCAGTTCAGCAACAAAGATTGCCCGACATTCTGCCTTTAACGCGGTCGGTAGTTGTCATTTCTACTGTTTCGCCTATACCACGCCACCGCGGGTTATACCGATTTAATCTTCCTTTGTTGGAAGTCGCCAGAAAATGAACCAAAGATGGCAAGAGACCTCTACCCAGTGACGTCGTCAATGTAGATCGCTTGCATAAAAAGCCGATTCTAAGAGGGGGGAAACGTATGGCAAGTTGTTGCGAGCTCGGTAAGAGAAGGGAGAGGGCGGTAGAAAATTAAACTGAATATAAAATGTTGCGATCGCAGTTTCAAATAGTCTCTCTCTCCGATCCTCTCTCTCTCTCTCTCTCTCGACTCGCTCTCCTCTCTCTCTCTCTCCTCTCTCTCTCTCTCTCTCTCGTCTCTCCATCTCTCCGTCTCGCTCTCTACCGACGGCATCTCCATCTCTCTCTCTCTCCCTCCTCCATCTCTCTCTCTCTCTCTGACGGACGTCATCTCCATCTCTCTCTCAGAGATCGCTCTCTCTCTCTCTCTATTCTCTCTAGCTCTCTCTCTCTATCTCTCTCTCACAGCTCTCCGTCTCTCTTCTACCGAGGTCATCTCATCTCTCTCTCTCCCGTCCTCCACTCTTCTCTCTGCTACCGACGTCATCTCCATCTCTCTCTCTCTCTCTCTCTCTCTCTCTCTCTCTCCTCTATCTCTCTCTCTCTCTCTCTCTCTCTCTCTCTCCATCTCTCCGTCTCTCTCTCTCTCCCTTCCTCCATCTCTCTCTCTCTCCTGTACCGACGTCATCTCATCTCTCTCTCTCTCTCTCTCTCTCTCTCTCTCTCTCTCTCTCTCTCTTCATATATCCGGTGTTGACATCAGCAAACAAGTAATGGCATCACCTCTTTCACCCTTCTGGAAATATTGCTTCCAATTCTAATTTACTCTGCTTTTTGTTCTTATTTCAATTGAAAAAATTAGTTAGAAGAAATCCGAAAATTGAATAAACGTCTTATTTACGTTTTAAAATTATAATGTAATACATTTATGATATAATTGAATTTATAATAACTGCTAAAGTGTCAAAAAAAGTTTAATATCTATATCAAATAAGCATGTAAGTAACGAGCATATATTTTAGAATAAACGTGGACCCACTAATAAAATATTTAGGTGGATATTTCAATTAAAAAGTGTCGTGTGCTACAGAAGTTTGAAAATAAACTAATATTCTACACGTTTTCTAACGGTCATATACCTATATAGGCTAGTGACTTAATCTATGTATAAGTCTATGGAATATTTTATTGTTGTTTACAATGACGACATTCAGCATATATTAAAGTTATTCGGTTACATTTGAAATAGTATGGCATATGCGCTTATAAATTGTATACAATATTAGATTATTATAAATTTGAATTATATATATATTTTTTATTTTAGATCATAAAAGTGGATTTTTTTCTAAACAACCAAGTTGTCTTTCTCCCCACCCTTCGTTATGGATAAAAGAAAAGTAGCTGCACATTTGTGAATGTAGTTTGTTTTTTTCTGAATATCTCTGACGGGCCTTAGTAAGTTCTTACAGCCCGTGTGAATAGTGAATCCATTGCGCCAATGCAACTACACAGGGAGGCTGAACTCGCTTGGAGTCGACTCACTTTGACGTGATTAGTTCTAATCGCAGTCACGGAAGTCGCTGCGGTGATTTTACATTTGATCTTAATGGAAATAAATGGAAACAAATGCAGCACGGCTGTTCGACGGTAACCAAGGTAATTAAAATGTCAGCATGCTAACATTTAATCATTTATACCGTTCTAGGGGAATGAACAGCAAACTTTCAGGAACCAGCCTCTCTTACGGCTAATTTCTAACCATCTTAACAGAGTTTCTTATTTGTCATTAGGCCTTCTGGAATAACAGGCATCGTCTAGTAAACTTCCTGAGCCACTTGGGTGCCTTTATCTTGAATTACTAAAATAAAGAGCTTTCAAACCTGATATCGGCGCAGCGCGGACATATAATTAACTTGTGTTTCACCTTTCCTCAAACAGCGTGGATCTACAGTATATGTTTCATGATGCACTTTAGCAGCAGCAAGATTTCCAAGCAGTATCTGCAAGGTCATTATAATATCATGTAAATTCTGCAAGCTGTGTACTTGCAACGTAAAAATAGAGAAAAGTTTCTAAAGAGCCAAAGCGCTGAAGAGAAAGAGACAGCTTACTCTCGGTCACGACGGGATATCCTTGGCAGATTCCATCAGCCTCCCCCCACCGTCGAGAGACCGGATTTGGCTTTGCTCGTGACAACCTGACCACTGTACATCGCCAACTTTTAAAACCATACAAACGTTCGGCTCATAACTGCGGTACCTGCCAACTATCACCATTGGGAAAGAGGTTATCGCCGCTTTGTTTTGGGCCCCCCCTACACATCCCCACTAGGTATCACTCTAAGCACGGAGATTACACGAGAAATAAATACGAAAATCCCTTCTTTAAGACGCGATACGGATACAATCTCTTCCGCTAAAGAGAGGACAAAACGGGACCTTGGCTTATCCCCGATGAGAATAAAGATTCTCCCCACAGAGCATGTACGTTACGTCGGCATGTCGGCACAAATCGAAACGGACACTTACTACAGCATCTTCTTCTCTATCGAGCATTCTTCAAGGTTATCGATGTCTGAACCTCGCGTGCCGTTCCTTAAAATATATTATCGGCCGTCTCGTTTTTCGCGAACGCCTGCCGTGGAGTTCCGGCGACTCGAACTTCCCGAAAATTACGACCAGAAAGGTGTGGTGGGAAGTATCTTCCCGTAGAGACTGATTTACGCTAACTGCCGTTCCTGGCGAGATGTTTCCGACATTGGGTTTTCGGTGTCCGGCGACAGGCCGAGCTTTCTGAACGTTCAGGCAATCGCACTTGACGTCTGGGTTTTTTTCGAAGAGACTTCAGATACCGAGCCGGTTCCTTCTTTAAGACCAATACCCAACATCTGTCTCCACCCACCCATCCCTCCTCCAGTTTTGGTTTCTCCTTACATGTTAGAAGCCAATAAACTATTCAGATGTTGTTGCTGTTTTTTTTTTTTTTTTCTTTCTTCTTCTCAATTTAGCTTCTGCGATTTATTTCTCCCAACCCTCGTCGCGAGCTTGAACAGTGAATAGAGCTGAGCACTTTGGTCGCGAAAAAGACAACTTACAACCGGCAGGGGGCGCCACCGGAAACAAATTTTCCACGCATCGCCGAAGCTCCACCTGTAGTGGCTGACCTGGTGAATGTAAAGAGCTTACTCTTTTCCATACTTAATTACGTGCAAATACCACGTAAAGTTCTTTATGTCAGTCGTTAAAGGTGAACAATAGATGGATTTTAGCCCAAACTGAGAGGTCCCGGGAAAGTTTAAGACACTAATGCGAATTTTGATGAAGTGAAAAAATAAAATTAGAATTATCGCGGTTTTTCCTTGGACTACCTATCGTTGGAATACAGCCACATGTAATTAGTAAATATTCCACAAACAAAAGTATCAACGAAAATTAAAGATGTCGGAAAAAAACAACAACAACAAAGCACTAAACAAATAGCTTTATATTTATCGAGATAAATTTTTCTTTTTGCACGGAATTGTAAAATCGCTTTTGAATGGCATCCGGTGAATAAATTGTACGAAATTTAAAAATATGTTCACGTTAAAAATCTATTCCTTATTAATATAAAATTAAATTTCTTTATAGTTAATGATTTTCAAAGGCAGTAAATTATACAGCTACACAGTTGAACAGAAATTTATGCCTGAAAACAGTTTTGAGTTTAATATAAATTGATTTGTAGCTAAAAGAGAATTCATTGATTATTAAATTTGCGTTTGTTATGAAATTTATGACTTCTTAAATTAGAAGGTTATTGTTGCTTTTATTATTTATTAGCTTTAAAAATTTTAATGCGATAAAAAGCCCACAAATATTTAGTTTTAAATGCAGTTTAGGTTTCGAAGTGAATATCGGTAGGTTAGTACTTTTAACTCTAGGATAGATTAAACGACCGATAATCAAATATTCGTGTTATTTCTATTTTCTTTCTTCGATTAAAACAGGAGGACAAAGTAGCCTAAAACAATATATATATCAACCAGTAAAAATTGCTAAAGACACTGGAATAAATACTTGGGTTTGCTTCATAAGTTTCAAATATCCTTCGTGTCGTAACATGCCCAATGTAGCAAGCTCTTTTGGGAAGACTGTAAAATGTTTCAAAACTTTCTTACTTCGTCGAACTTCTGCTGCACTTCAGCTTTAATGACCGACACAAAGAACGAAGAGACACCATCCTACCCGAAGTACATTGTATGGTGTCCAAAAGTATTCACGGATCTCGGCCATCAAAAAAAATTAAACGGGAAACGATTTTCGACAGGCGAAATTGTTAGTAATGGAGAAACGACTTATTTTTCTAGCCGCTATAACTGTCCGCCATTACTACTGTTATAACAACGTATCCAGCCATTCCCTTACTCAACACTAGATGAGAATATACGAAATTAAAGCATCCTGGATTATTGGTGTTTATGTAAATCCATCGGGGCTAGGCGTCGTTTAGAGTCAGCCGGTACTTTATATTCAACAGTTACGGTAAAGCGGAGTATGTCTGCGGGGTAGCGATCGCTGAGTTCCTGTTCCGGGTGAAAGTAATGACAACGATGTTCACAGAAAACCATCGGCGGAAACCGAGACATTGGTAACAGTTCGATAGGCTGCTGAAGCATCGAACCCGCAGACGTAAAATGACAAGCAAAAAGACGCTACGGATATAGTTACTTGGACACTAGAAGCGATCCTTTATTTCACCGAAATGTATCAGATTGCAAGCCGGTTGATTCTTGGCACCCAGACTGTGCATTTGTCTGCTTATTTAATCTCTTTTTAAATTCACGAAAAACGTTCAGGCCGATCTAAAGGCAAGAAGACGATATCTTATTAGAAGGCTGCCCACGTAGCTCTGTATTATCTACATTTTTTTGTTTATTTTCTCATAAACGTAATTTATTGCGCATAGATGCATCTTCATCTGAAAGACCAAAGCAGACTAATGTAATTCAGCAATATTACCTATGCTTAACAGGAACCTACTTTGAAGAAATGCAATGTAAAGTTCGTCTCGCGAAGTCTATTTTAATTCACAAGACTAACTTTTGAACGTTTTACATAGCAAAAGCAATACCTTGGTTATAATGTATTATGTTGCTGAAAAGAGTCTTTTTTTTCCCATCCAGTGGTAAATTTCGCAATAGCACAATACGGCAGTGATTTTAACTTCCAGAAAAAAAGTTTACCTTTCGCAAAAACCACGCTCACCTGAGTTACAGATACCCACATTTTGAAATTATATTAAGTTAATTACTTTCGCTATCGGTCTATTTCCAAATGTACCGCATAAAAAGTCAAGATGTAAACAGCACATCTAACAAATTAGATGCAATCTCCATTTGCATATTGGGAGATAATTAAAAGTGTTTTAGTTCCCGTTATCCCCGTCAGGGTGCCAGAACGTTTCACCTGATAGATGTTAACTCAGCACGCAACATTAGAAAGCAGATCGTAAAGTTCTGTTTAATACTCATTCGATTTGCTTACAAAAGTTGTACCAACTTACGGCGAGAAATAGTAGATACCTAGCCAGGTGAATGCCTTCCACAAACAGAATTTATTCCTTTTTACATGATGGTTCTGAGTTTTTATAGATTAGCCGTATAGAATCGGGCTTCCGAACCGATATCGTTCTTCGGTGTTACAAAAGACGCGGCTGGAAAGGTCGCCGATATTAACCGAAACAATGAAGTCTAAGGTTGGGAACAGTTCGGGTGGTAACAGACACTGCTCCGTGTTTGTGATGTCGGGGTGGGGCCAAAGTCGGAAGAATTCCTCCAAGCAATCAAGGCCGATTAACGGAGGCAGACACGTTCTTACTCGAACGATCGCCAGAAAGTCTAACTCCACGCTCTGCCGACGTTGGTCAACTGTGGACGTGCGATTTATATTCGTGGATATGTGCATTTGGCGTCGTTTGTAGACCGATGGAAGATACCTGAAACTCGCTTTGAACACAGTTTAACTGGCAGGAAGAAGAACCGAATGTCAGTGGAGAAGCTGTCAATCTGGATGGCTAGTCGGAAGGTAGTATGGTAGATTTCGTTCGATTTAGACGAGTTTAATAAAACCAGTAGAGAAATACACCTTGATAACAAGAGTCAGGTGTTGGAGGTTTTTTCATAAATAGGAAATTCGTCTTAAAGAGATGTCTTGGCTAAATTAGCTTATAATAAGTAAATGGAGCTGACTTGTGAGAGAGAGAGAGAGAAAGAGAGAGGAGAGAGAGAGAGAAGAGAGAGAGAGAGAGAGAGAGAGAGAGAGAGAGAGAGAGAGAGAGAGAGTTTGGTGTGCAGTCGGGCGATATGAAGGTTCCAGTCTGCTTTAATTTTCTATGTTCCAATTAAGTAAACTTTATTGCGGACCTGTTTCAGGTGTAGACTTCACTAGTCGTCGTCAAGTGGGTGAGAGCTAGGCGGGCAGAGTCAAGTCATTGACGTTCCCGCAAGGCTGTTCAAAACTCCTGCGCTACAGACCAAATAAACTGTGGAAAAAGCCCGATTTACTGAAGAATTCTCTCTCTCTCTCGCTATCTCTCTCTTCTCTCTCTCCACTCTCTCTCTATCCATCTCTCTCAATCTCTCTAAATCGCTCTCTTCTCATCCTCTTTCCCATTCTATTCGCTCTATCTCCTCTCTCTTATCTCTCACTCTCTCCAACTCTCTCCTCCATCATTTTTCTCTCTCCATCTCTCTCTCTCCATTCTCTCCTCCATCTATTCTATCTCTCCATTCTCTCTCTCCATCTCTCTATCCATCTCTTTCTCCATCTCTTTCTCCATCTCTTTCTCTCTCTCATCTCTTCCCATTCTCTCTCCATCTCTCTCCAACTTCTCTCCCATCTATTTCTCTCTCTCCATTCTCTCTCTCTATCTACATCTCTCTCTCTCCATCTCTCTCTCATCTCTTTCTCTCTCTCTCTCTCTCTCTCTATCTCTCTCTCTCTCTCTCTCTCTCTCTCTCTCTCTCTCTGTCTCTCTCTCTCTCTCTCTCAGTTCTTCCCGTGACAACCTAATCAGAATATCTGCTGGAATAATTTCCGTGTCGTTGCCATTTCCAGACTTCAATGGCCAATTTTCCCCATCAATGGGTGAACGGAGCGTATCCGCAAAACCTCTTCAAATCTAATCAGCCGGACCGCTTGGAAACGCTTCCGATCAGATGTAAGCACGGGGACGGATTCTTTCCGGTAGAAAACAGTAATCCGCTCCTTTTACTCGCTGTATTCTCGCAATACAGCGCACTTAAAGCGCCTGTCGCTCGGTGTGGACAGTGTTCGCTCAGCCACTTCACGAAGGTAGAGTGGATTTGAATTTCCAAGCGGTCTATTCAACCGAATATGGATTACTCTGCGTTTACTACGCCGACGTCTAAGCGGACGGAAGGAATACTTCTCTTTGTTGGAACCCGGAAACTTCAGGCAAAGCTCGAATCCGCTCCACCAACTCGTTCGCAAACTCCGGTCTTCAGAGAATCGCCTACCAGAGTTTTCCTTCGGGCATTAATTCACGGGGAATTCGCCGAGTTGGTTTTCCCCCCTCCTAATCTCGCTCGTTGAAGGGCAATCGTGATGGAGAGCTGCTTGTTTGCATTTTAATATTTTTACTATACCTACATTTCACGCAAACATTCTTCTTTTAATATACTATTAAGCTTTGAAAAATGGCTTAACGTTTGTGACAATTTCGGAGCCTTTATAGAAACCAGAAATCCGTCTACAAGAGGTTTCGAAAATATTCTTTGTGTCTTCGTCAGTGGGATATTCTTGATGAGCCAGACATACCTAACTCCTATTAATCGTGTGGATGGACCCCTTCAGCATCCAAAAGAAAATTCCCTAAACCTCGTCATTTTTAATCGGATAAAAACTGTCTGTTTGTTTCCTTATTCTTGGAGAAATAGTTTCACGTGAATCCTCAGACATCTACAGATGTACAAACGTTTATCTACACATCTGTAAATGGAAAAATGTGCAAAATTCATAGTTACTTAATTTTGTCCTTGCATCAATGAATATGAATATTCTGGTAAAAAATAGTTGGTAATTCATTTATTTGTAGACTATGGCCTGTAGAGTTGTACAAACAAAGTGATGTGATGACGATGATGATAAATATATTTTGTAGACGTGGGCTCCTTATTTGGGCAAAGGATATTGAATAATTTCGTAGCTAAAGTTCAAATGTATTTATAGAAGGTATGAGTTTACTGAAACAGCAGAACCAAAAAAAACAAACCGGACACCCACCGAGAGAGGGAAATGAGACCGGTGTCCTCTAGGGTTGCACGAATGAATGATAACCGAGAGGAAAAATTCGTTAGTAACCTCTCAAGTGAAGACTGGTCGCATCTTCATTTTAGCAGGTCTTAGAACTGCCGAATTAACATTAGACTGACCCTCTCGCGGAGTTGTGGCTCTGAGGCAGGAATCGCCTGTATGAATACATTTTTGTTAGGGCGCTTGTATCTTTTGGCGAACCATGTAGGTGATTTAACCGTTTTCCCGCTTGCGAAGTAGAGCCAGGTCGGTATCCGACATTCCGAACCAGTCTCGCATTTGTGCACAGTAAGTAACTCTCATTCGACAATAATAAGGAGGAGACCATTTCCCACTGAATGTATAAGGACACAAAATTTATTTCGTAGATATGTTGCGATTCTCAAAGGCAGTTACGAAGGGACAAGCTGAAGTGCATTTCGGTAAAGTCTAACATCAAATACTTACGAGAAAGTGCTAATTAGTTATTCTGACATCTGTACTTAGAGAACCACCATTGTTTTCGTTTGTTCTTTTGAAAGCGAGAGTAAAAAGCAGTGACGTCAAACTTGTGCAAGTAAGCCAGAAGCCATTCTGCACAACTGTGTTTGTACAATTGTAACAGGTGCTAGTTTCTGCTTTCCTGTTGTTTGTTTTTTAATCGGAGAAAACGAAATTAAATTAATCAGTAATGCCACCCTAAGTTATTGGAAATCCCTGGTGTTAGCTAGGTACATTAACAGAGAAAATATATCCTCTCTTTTAGACTGCAACTGACGTCTTGTTTTCCTTTCTCACACTCAGAACAAGGTCGGAGGAGACGGTAGTATTGCAGCCTCGGCCAGGTTTGGGATTTTAGCACGGATGCTTCGCGGTAATTACCGGATGAAGTTACTAAGTATCGCTCGTCTTTTACTTATTCCGAATTTTACGTCCCCGTCAGAGGTCGCATTACCAGATTTGTCGCCAGACAGCTGTGAATGAAGGAGACATTAACAACGGTGTTCTGATCGCCGCATTCGCGATGTTTTCTAATACATTTTCCTAATCTTCTCCATCCACGTAACACCCCGCTAGTGTTTGTTGTCGCTAGGGTATTTTTTTCTCTCTCTTTTGTCGGAAGCGGCTTAGAACATAATGCAGTGTATCGGAAAATAAGACCTCATCAGTTACCTGATCTTTTGGAGTAAGACAGTTCTGTTTTCGGGCTCGAAGGACGTGAGAAGTACCGGAAATCTCCCTACTTTCCAAAGAAGATTAAAAACTGTGCAAAAATTATAATTACGTATTTGTAATCCAGCGCGTTAAATTCCACATCATACTACAATATTTACTTCTGTTTCGAGCAAAATCCAATCTAGACCATCTGGAAATTTATCGAGATCTTGTCGTCTTGGCCGCAACTGCATCTGTACTGTTTATCTCTTAACAAATAGATTTTGTTTAATTTTATGATTATTCATAGTTGGAAATTTTCGTTTTACGCTAATCAGGCCGCCGAAGCTAATTTATCGATTTCAGATTGGCGATCTACATTACCTATAGCTTACGATTACGTCAGGGTAATTGAATATAATCTAATTTCAGCAAAACGAAGAAGTTCACAGTTTTGATGACCTACCAGTTTCGGTGCTAAAAAAATCGATCACAAATCAATCAGGCCGCCGAAGCTAATTTATCGATTTCAGATTGGCGATCTACATTACCTATAGCTTACGATTACGTCAGGGTAATTGAATATAATCTAATTTCAGCAAAACGAAGAAGTTCACACTTTTGCTGACCTACCAGTTTCGGTGCTAAAAAAATCGATCACAAATCAATCAGGCCGCCGAAGCTAATTTATCGATTTCAGATTGGCGATCTACATTACCTATAGCTTACGATTACGTCAGGGTAATTGAATGTAATCTAATTTCAGCAAAACGAAGAAGTTCACACTTTTGCTGACCTACTAGTTTCAGTGATAAAAAATTGATCACAAATCAATCATATATATATATAAGAAATAATTACTTATATATGGTCTTATCGATACTTTGGGAACTATCAGAGTTTGTATTTTTTAAAAATGTTTTGAAGCAGAAGACGTAAAGGTGGGAGACTGTTGGAGCATCAACACTCAATCTTACGCAGCTCTAAAGACGAACCGAACAACACTACCATTGCTATTTATTACAAGTGTTACATTTACTAATTTGACTTAGTACGTCACGCAGTGTAACACTGACGTCATACTAACTGTTCATCGTATACAAGATGCCCAGAAAAAAGGAGAAATGTTTATCAATGCGTTTTAAACTCCGATTAACGCTCTCGCTACCGACAAGTAACATATTTTTTTTTGATGTAAGCGACATAATATTTATCCCAGTTACAGAATACTATACAAAGACAGACTATTCCTATATATTATACTGGACGTTATATAAATTATTATTTCTTCGTATTACTAATAAAACATCAGAAACAAGAAGAACAAAGCGCAAAATCTCTCATTACATTGATTTAGATGGAACATTTCCTTATCGTTATTCTTAGGAGTGGAGTTCAATACATTTAATTTCTGGGCACATGTTTTGTTCTATCTCCCCTTTATTTATTTTTTTTTGGCTGACATTAAGGATTTTAAAAAATAACCGCAATGGCTGAGGTTTTTAAATGGAACCCGTTTATAAAATGAGCAGAAACAAACGAGGGAACTTTACGAAAGTCAGACAGAGAAATGGTTTCCGTTAAATCGATAAATAATATCTGATCTATTACTTCTTCAAAGCTCGTCTCCCTGGTGGACCAGGACTACAATGGGGTCTTAATTTTACCAGTTCTGTTCATATCCGAGTTGCTTCATCACTGTTACCGGAACCGCTCTCCCCGAGACAATCTAAGCCTCTATTTTCATTATTGGGCACCAATATTTTGAAAACCTGTTGGCCCCTACTTCGCTGACAATAGAATTTGGAGAAAAAAAAATGCTCTTCAGTACTTTTGAGATTTTCTCATGCATTTTAGTATAAAAACCGTTACCTTTCTTCCGCATTTGCATAACACCTGCAATATTTATACCATTCACCATTACACCTGTCAGACGATTTTCGATATCAATACACGTACATTTATCTTATTTTTAATAAAATAACAAAGCCATCGGTCCTCTTATTCTTTTTTGAGATTAGGCTGGAATTGTTATTGGCAAAGATATCCTAAAACTTTCATTAAACCGGAATCACGATTTTATTACAATTACGATCATGTCAACTCGTACGCCTTTCTCCAAAGAACGAGCTAATCTACCTATAGCGTATTTGTTCGAATTAAAACATCCATTCTCGCCGTTGACAAGAATAGCTGCTTCAAGTAGTTTATCAATTAATTTTGGACAACTCCTGTTCAGATAAACCAACTCGTACAAGGGAAAACCAAAATGGCTTCGGAGTGCGCGACCCTTCAGAGACAGAAAACTCGACGTAGCAAATCACAGCTAGCGATAAAGTGAAAGTAGTTTCTTTCAATAATAGTAGGCTGAAAATGCAGTTTTGCGATACCTTTGCAAAATTGCTTTTCATAAAGAATGCTAGAATCCTATTGTGTTTATTATTTTAACATGTGAGAAACAGCGCATATCCTTACTTATTGCACCTTGTTCACTTTTAAAATTATTTTCTCGTCTATTTTCCGACACAAACGGGTAAACTCGGTTTTCTTCTTGTTTTGCTTCCCAACAAAAACATCAGTACATCAGATTATTTAGCAAAAAATTGTTACTTATATCTAAACTACAGAGATCCTCAACCAAAAATTAAAAAAAAAACAGTTTAAGCAGATTACCTCCCATTAGAATCTTCAAAGTCCGGCGAACTATTTTATTTGTTGTCTCATCTCTAATTAAAGCTAAAAAACCAAAGGACAGCTCACGATTTAAAAAGAAAAATGCCTTTTGTAAATCTATACCAATAAATTATTTATGATCTGTCTATCGGGAAGCTAAATCGCGCCATAGAACGGACATTGCTTTGCCAGCAATAACACAGGTCTACTTTCAATTATACGTTTTTCCCCAAACAAAATATCATCGTCGTTCATTACTGCCATAAACAACAGGAATGCGGTCGTTAAAGGGTGTATAGCTTTTCAACCAATGTTTTAAACTTCCCATTGCGTTTCAAGTATCATTGATTTAAATTGAGAGCTATAAGCCGACACATTTTTGACATTATAGTGATATCATTGGTTCTCCCCATCTCCCTGAACTTTATATAAGCTTAAGGGAAGATGGGAAATCTTGAAGAACCCAGATCTATATAAACTATTTAAATTTAAAGTCGTGTAATATAATATATGATTGGAACGAAATGCTGCGTAGCTCTCTTTACTAACCCCCAGGGGGCACTGACAGTCTGGTTTCTAATATGTCTGGCAAAAGAAATACGGATGTTATAAAGAAGAATAATTGCAAAGTTACAAGTCAATTTTTGCGTGGCGTTGAATCTTTAACCTTTTATTGAGACATTTTCCAGATCACTCTTCCTGCCGCAGATTTTGATTTTTAGGAAATCGATATGAACGGAAAAGAAATTGTCCCGTGTAACAAGGTGTAATTTAAACGAACGGCACCTTTATTGTGCAACTCTTTTGGTTATATTAGAAAGAGCTAAGCCAGCAGGATTCTGAAGTAGAATAATGTAAATTACACTGGTTCGTTAGTTACAATAATGTTTCCATAAAAACGATCTCAGAAGTTCGCTGATGTTAATAATCAGGTCCAGAAAAGTACAGACGTCTAGATGATAAGCTATTAGAATCCCGGCATCAGTTTGGCGAAGTCCAATGAATCAGTAGTTAAGCCACGCCTGCAGAAACATTATTTTAATTGTGCCAAGATGTATGATGGTATAAGAGTTCATTTCTTGGTAGCCGGATTTTACTGACGCCAGCGTATCTGGCTTATATCCCGAAACTGAATTAGGGAGTTCCCGCTCGTTTGTATTACTGCGCTTGGCCGCCTTTTGACTCCATGACGCTAGCAACGAGACCGCAATCATACCAAGCAATACGTCCATTCACCGATTGCAGCTGACAGATTTATTTCCTAAAAATCCTTGAAATGCCGGAGGTTTTTAAAAACGAAATAGAACGGTTAAAAAAACAAAACAAAACAGTCCAAATTGCACGGTACCATTCGTTATTGGGATAAAAACGCATCTTGTTGAACCATCCATATTGTGTTTAAAAGCTTAGGTAGTTGGCTTCTGTCTCGTGAGGTGGCGCCGATCGAGCGAGTTGAGCCTAAACCAAGTCGTTTTTCGGACGGAAGAGAAATAAATGAGTGGTATTTAACACGGTTGTCAATTAAATGAGACTAGGTGGAGAAACAGTGCGTCCGCTAATATTTTAACCATCCGCCTACGGTGGGCTAAACGAGCACCTGATCCGTAATGGAGCAAGGTTAATCTTAGTTTGACGTCGTAATGCTCGACCTTGACCTGAAGCAGGCCGGTATCACTATCTGAATCTTCGCACAAACCCATACACCAGGCTGGGAAACGCCCATGGATAAAGGCTTGTAGGGCAAGATGGTAGATGATACTTCAACGTAGATATGTGTTCAGTCGCAAGGCGTTTCTGGTGAAAAACGACTGCCATCCATACCCGATAAGGTCATATAAAAACTCTTCTCTTGGTTACAAGGATATCTTCTGACGGCATCTCCCAACAGCTGCTTCATCCCGGAAGGCGCTCTCAGGTGGCTGGTCCTGTTGTAGAAAAAAAAACAAACTGCGAGTTCCATTTTAGACTATTTTTTCGGTCTAGGAACAGTTGCTTACGTCTCAGACCTGTCCACTGCGTTATTGTCCATGATAATCCCGGTATACCTCGAGAGAGAGCGAGAGAGAGAGGAGAGAGAGAGAGTGAGAGAGAGAGAGGAGAGAGAGACTTGAGAGAGAGTGAGAGAGAGAGCGAGAGAGAGAGAGAAGAGCAGAGAGACATGAGGAGATGAGAGAGAGAACGTCAAAGAAAAGAAAGATGCAATTTAACAAGGATTGCATTATGGCAAACTGGATAGTTTTGCTTCATTTTTAATTGCTGATATCACACAAATCATTTTCAAGTTGTATTTAAAGATTTAAAGGACATTAAAATATGAAAGCTAATATATTTAATGTAAATGCCACGACAAGCGGTTAAAGATAAAATAAATTTAACTTTTTTTTTCTTCCTGAGAAGCGCTGAGAACAAGGTTTCTGAATACAAGAGAAAAGTCCAGGGCATAATTTCTATTATCTGGTCTTTGATGCCAAATTGATTGATAATCTTTGACACACCATAGTCTTAATACGTCACGATGTTTATTTGATCTAAGAGTGAACGATTGTGGATGTTTATTATTATTATGTATTATTATTATTATTATTATTATTATTATTATTATTAATTATTATTATTATTATTATTATTATTATTATTATTATTATTATTATTATTATTATTATTATTATTCTTATTATTATTATATTATTATTATTATTATTATTTTTATTATTATTATTATTATTAAACAAAACCCATTGTCAAAAATTACCAATCCCTTAAATTTGTTTACGTATTTAATTTTCAAAACCCAGTAAGAATGAAAAAATGTACTCAATTTCAATTTAATATTATAGAATGAAACTCAGTATCCAGTGCTTAATTTCCAGCACAATTCTACATTTGCTTCTTTTGGAGATGAGTTACTGTTACTTACTTTGCTTAGATAAGCTGGCAGAACGGTAAACTAAAACGTTGGACTTAAAAACTGTATTGAACGTTTTAGCAGTTCTTTGTCTTTACTAAGCCGACTGTACTATCCTTCCTGCCCTCTAGCGTGATTTCGTTCCAAAGAAGATCGCTGAAACGCGAGAATATTTATCAGTTGTTTTACTACTAACAAAATGCTTGAAATAAGTTTATATTCTTATAAAATGCTGTTTTTATTGCACATCTTAAAGTCAAATGAAAATAATTTATTTCGCCTTTTGAATGCATTATGAGTGACTCATTTCAGTCATAGATTATGAAGTTATACTATAAGTCTTTGTTTTTTAAAGTCTTTTCGACTGAGACTGCTTTAGGTGACTCCACTTTCTTGAAGTAACTCTTCTGCTTTACATCACCAGTTTTAGAATGTATTTCACTGCTAATTCTAAGAGTAGTTCCATAAATTAAAAGATATTTCACTAACTGTAAGGGTACTACACTAATTTTAACGGTATTTCGATAATTTATAAGCATATCATTAGTTTTCAGAATATTTCGCTAAATTTAAACACTCCGGACCAAATAAAGATGAGCCAGTTGAGATAATCCGGAAGGACTCGGTGTACGTCAGAGTTGTGCGCGTAAAGCTCCTTCGTGTGCTAAAGTTACAGAATCTTAGTGAGATCTACTGCGGTCTCAAAAATATGTCGTAGGAACGTTTCGAATTATTTCTTGAGCGTTGATAATTTTTTTAATTAGTAAGTAAATCTAAGATTAGTAGTAGAAACGTCTGGTACACTCGTATGAGTTCCGAACTCCGAAAATCCAGCAGCAAGTTGCCACGATGCTCCTTAGCGGGTCTCATAAAGTAAAGAGCAGTAGGTCGTGAGAACAGCAAAGACCCAGGGTAACAATCCGTAAGTTTTCACTAGAACCGGCCACTGCGCTTCGTTATAATTTTCCAATTCACAAGGAATTATTTTTTTTCTTTCTCTTTTTCAGTCGGCGTTCGAAACTATCGAACCGTGCCGATAATCAATCACTGGATACCTACAACTGACGTTTGATTCGAATTTATGTTCCCAAATCGGATTTTCCCTCTACCCATCCCTCCTCCTGCGGTTTCTTCTGAATGTATCATATCGATATGTTGCGAAGTGTACTGCTTCAAAAACCATAGACTCAGAATACTTCAGATACACGCACAGCTGGGAAATATACATTTAATTTTAAAAAAAAAACAAAAAACATACGATAATTGCTTGATGTAATGACAGCGATGTTTGTGTGCGTATATGTGTGTGTGTGTGTTGTGTGTGTGTGTGGTGTGTGTGTTTGTGTGTGTGTTTCAAGAGGTTCCAGGTACATTACCTTCAATGCAACATCTTTGTTAATTCGTTTCGGGGTTTAAAAGGACAGCTGGTAGACGTGACGACTCAGAAAGAAAATGGTAATAGTAATAATAAAGCCCAAGGCCAAAAAGAGAGATTGCTCGTCGGTGGCCCACTGATTTAGCAAGGATTGGTTTCTCGATGACGATAATCCCATACACATATCTCCAGACCCGACTGCCGAGCGGATAATTAGAAAATGGTATATGACCAGCACCGATGAAGAGATTATTGTCTCGACTTTATGTATCCTAAAAGAAAAAGAAAAGATTCTTGCAGTGGCTTTTCATACCGTCGCACATGAAAAGGAAAGAAGCGTGAAAGACAGTATTTTCTTGGCTTCTGTCGAAAAATGATTACTATCGACTACGTTCTCGGGGTTTGGACGATACGTACGTGCAACAACCGCTTTTTGTATTATTTCTAAACGCTTTAACACAGTCTCTGGCACAGATTCCATTTGTCTGAGTCTATTTGCAAGTGTAGAGAACACTTACTGCTACTTATGAAGGTAAACCAAAGATGACACGAGTGAGAATACCTCAAAGAACCGCTTTATCGGCTTTTAAACCGATTCGAAATCTGAACAAGATGAACACCTGAAACTCTGGCTTGCAATCTAATTGACACTTCGCTTATTTCGATACTGCTATTAGGAAAGAAACAAAATAAATACAGCGCAGGTGAGATAATTAGGCAGGAAAGCGAATCTCTTATGACGTCACTCGTCTTGGCTTTGCTACCTGGCTTCTTTAAATAATAATCCACTTAAAATATCCAAGTGATGACTACATTCTGATGCTTAGTTTCTGTATTGGCTCCGGTAGCTAATTCCTAATTTGTGGACATCATTGTACAGTGCAGAGACCGTCTTTGTTTTACTACATACAATAAAGATTAAATGCCGGACCAAAGATGAAAGTTTCGGAGAAGACCTTGATTGGCGGGGGCAAAACATTTGTTGTTCGCATATGTTCATAAAAACAGTTAGCTACCAGATGGCTTGTTCTGGGTACATTTCCTCTCCTCATTAGCGGGCGAAGAAACTAATTAATGAAGCTATTTCTAAGCAATTCTTTTCCTGCCGCCAGAACCGGAGTTTCACAGTCAATTTCCAGGCTCCGAAGCCACATCCACTTGGTCGTCGCTACGCGTTCCTTTTGACCAATCGCCAAGTCCAGGTTCCCCCGAATAGGCAAAAATAAGGGACTAGGGCCTTTGTGTGACTGATTCTTTTACTACGTTTCAAAAGTTGACTCATTTGGATTAATAATAAGAAGAATATACAGCAGTAGAAAGTAGCCTATTTAGAATAAATCCTCACCTTTCAAGTTGGAAGGAAAGAAAGGTGGAAAATCGGAGCTGGGAGGGGTGACATTAATTCGTGCAGAGGTAGAACTTCTGAGTTCTTGTTTAAGAATTTTTAAAGACAGTTTCGGTAAAACCAAAGAAAAACAAATTGTAATATGTAATTAGAAACCAGTCGTGCCTTTTCAGCGGTTAAATTTAACCACCATCGAACCGAACAGCATTTAGTTTTGGGACTCATCCGACCAGAAAAGTAGTTCGAAAACACCGACGAGATCTATATTATGAGATTGGCAAACAAATCTTAAAATAAATAAATCGCAGTACAAATAGCCTATAAGAATTATTATATGCTTAATGCAAAAACAATTCTTTGCTCTGTTGAATTGGAAAGCGGAAACAAAGGATTTCTAACCTGTCCCGCCTGGCTTGTATCCCGCAGCGAGGACTTCTAATTAATTATACGCTTTTATATTTTGTTACCATCTGCAATTCCGTTTTTTTTTAACCCTTAAGCTGCATATTTCAGACTGCGCGGTTATAAATCGTGTCTGCCGAACGATGGAAATTTAATCCTGCCGTTGTTTGCCTATCTTCCGGTTAATGAGCGTGTGCATGGATGCCACCGCGTATGCTAAAAATAGTTTTACAGTTCTAAGACAATTACCATTATATTCACACGACCATCAATCAGATATTTCCCTGCTAGTCATTTCTTAGATATCGGCTTACGTGATGGCGACGATAACCGTCTGTAAGGCAGGCGCTGCTTTCACACGTGGTGAGCCAAAAAAGGTACCAAGCTGGCGTCTTTCTTCGTCTCGGTAGGTTTCCGTGATGTTTCAGAAACCTCTCTCTCCATCTCTCTCCATCTCTCTCTCTCTCTCTCCATCTCCATCTCTCTCTCTCTCCATCTCTCTCCATCTCCATCTCTCTCTCTCTCATATCTCTCTCTCTCTCTCTCTCTCTCTCTCTCTCTCTCTCTCTCTCTCTCTCTCTCTCTCTCTCTCTCTCTCTCTCTTTTAAAAAAAATAATTCTGTCTGTCGCATCGTTTAAAAACAGGAAAATAAAAATATATTATTTGTTTCTTCTCTTTCTTTTAAAACAGTTGACGGCGTGTTGGATAAGAGCGAGATGCTTCAGTTCGTGGACTGGTTGACCCAAGTAGGACAGAATGGCAAAGATGCAGATGGCTCAGACACAGTCAAGAATTAGTGCTGGCGTCGATGTGACAGCACACGTCTTCACAGCACAACTTACCATGCTCGCATATGTATGTAAACGCCGTTGCATAGAATCCCTGTCACGTGATTTTGTCCTCCCTTCACACTAATGTACGAAAAATAATTGATATTAATTTGTTCCTTGAACGGGAAGCAAATCATAATTTTACGTGGCACTACAAACTCTATTTACTTCAGCGTATAAACGAAACCTTTGTTTATACGGATCTAATTTGTTAAATCCACCTGTTCAGGTCTCCTCTCATATATACTAGTAAGTATAATTTCGAGTTCTATTTATTCGTCAAACGTCACAAGATGTACAACTTTCTCAATCGGTACATTTTTAAAGACACTAACAAGCTCAATACGACTGAACTATTTATGGAACTTTTAAAATTTACTTTCCATGCAGTAATTAAAATATTTTACCTAAGTAAAAGTGTTGTTTTCTCTTTTTTATTGCACGGAAATCTAAGCCGGAAATGTTTCTTTTGTCCTGCAAGAAGGACTTCCATATCCATCGAGAAAGTTACATGAGAAATCGGCATTGTAACATTGCAAAAAATGCAAAAAAAAAACAACGGACGCAGACTTTGTCCATTAAACTTCCTAGAGATCTATGCATCACAAACGTTCTTCGCCAGATCTCCAAGAGAATGGGAAATCAGCGCCCTGTTAATCGCCAAAGATTCCCCGATGGTGAGTCCCTCTCAGATCGGAAGTATCGGAGTTGGGTAAACTATACCTATCTTCTTTCTTCTTCTGAGTGCTCCGAGCTTCTGCCATCAGCGGGGCGGTCATAGCTCCTTTGAAATAGCTGTCTCTTCAAGGTTCCTTCCTGCTCTTTGCTGAATTTGTTTCTTAAGTGAATCGAAATGAAGGGAACGGCCACACGGCCGGGCGATTGCCGAAAGTTCGCCGTGGCTTGAGATTAACAGAGAGTTCGGTACAGAGGGGCTGACTTCCAGATGTGCAAGGAGCCCCTCACCTGTGACTGATGACTTAAACGCAAGGCTTGGAAGAAACTAAATTTGCCAATCTATTTACCTGCGCTAATTGATAACAGAAGACGACGCCAGTAGCTGCAATGAGAACTTTACAGAATCAATGACGTCGTACACTGCTCAATACTGACAACGTCCGCGCGCGAATCGACTTACTGGCCACGTGCGGAAGCTGATGGCGTCATAATGTAGTGTAACGGATGAAGGAATCTTTTCAGTATTAGTAACTGAGCAGCCTTTCAGGTGGTGCAATACAGTGCTTTATTAATTTAATTTCGTGAAACAAGGACTAACACAATAATCCAAAAAAAGGTATACAGCTTCATAATATGATAAACTGAAGTAATATATAGAATTCTAACAGATACAGGGTGCGCTCTTTATACGAAAGTAAGAACAGAAATTGAAACTTTCTTCCTAATTGTTTCAGGAGATATTGCACCCAGCCATTAATTAGTGTCAATTAGAACAAAAAATGAAAGACACTCAATTCTTCGGTGATTTGTACAAATGATACCGATAGTGCAGTAAATACCATTACCAAAATAATTTCAGATAACGCTAAAATGTGTACCAGTGCCAGTACTGAAAAGGACAAAAATCATCATCAGGAAATTATTTAAGTCAGGAAATAAAGAAAACCGCAATCGTGATTGTGAGGGATGCCAAACTAGAAAATATAGTTTCAAAAAAATGAACCTGGGGTGGGGTTATTGTCAACCAAGATCTAAGGTTCATTCACAGACCCTTATAAAAACGCATAAATAAATTTTCCTTACATTAATACAAATGGCATAATGCTTCGCCCACAATCTGATTCTTCTCTGCAAGTCGATGATTTTCGTTAATTTTTTAAAAACAAAATTAATTAAAATATAAATTTTCTTGCCATCGACGCCACACACACACACAAAATTGGGACCTCTCAGACTCGAACCTGCAATCATGATCGCCAACCTTTAATATCCAAGTACTATTATATTGACAACTTTTCCCTAAATTTCTAAATGCTAATTCGTTTTCCAGAATTAATTATAATTATCTTTCTAAAATTTATAGCGGTAAGATTTTCTTTACATTACCATCCATAATAAGGAATGGTTTTGGGCGGGGAAGCCTCATGGTCCTACGTTTGCTGATGCTTCAATAGCAGAAATAGATTTAACTCCATTACAAGTAAGAAACGGCTTTTTCTTATTAATACCCACAATTATTTAATTTATACCTGTTGAAACATAAAATTATGGATTTATCTTACTGAAGCTGAACAAAGTCTGGCCTAATTCTAAGGAAACAAACAGGTCTGTTTCTATTCCAACAAAAAGATGGGTTTTACCTTCACGTAAACCATTAATTATAATTCCATTTCGTTGCTACTAACAGAAATTCTTTAATCTTCATGGAATCTAATGTCTGGACGCAGGCATATGCAAAAACTCCAATTTCGAAAACTTCTGCAACAAAACGTCTTAACTTGAAATGAGCCAGATGCCAAACCGAACCTGCGAATCAAAGCAAAGTTTCCTTTAGAAGTTACACCTCCATTCCATTATTATTCATTTAAAGACGTTTTTTTTTAATTCTGAGCTAATGTTAACGTTTTTGGTTAACGCTATACCTGAGTTGTCTCCCCCTGCAAATTCGCGTATAATAAAAGGACACCTTGATTTAATAATAAAAAATATATATATAATAAAGTTAATGTTTTCTATTCATCCTGATTTTAACATCATATTAACCGTAAAAAATGGTTCGCTCCTATCATTCCGGTAAACTACAGGAATTTTTTCTTCCTGTTTTAAAAGAAAAAAAATACATTCGTCTCGTAAATCCTTCAAACTTCGCGGAAGACAAAGTTGTAGCGTAATCCGTTTGAATTCCAATTGCATCCGCTGCCGAAAATGCGTATTAACAACAACCGGATCGATTCTAAACCGTGAAATTTGTGAAAACACCTTTTTTTGGGTCGACTAAATCGAAGTCTTTTACATAAAAAAAACACAAAGAACAAATGGCAAGGAATCGAGTCAGATTCTCTCTCTCTCTCTTTTTTGGAAATTTCATTAGCGACAATTGACGGATAATTTACGGTCTTGTTTTCATCTCATGCTTAACCAGTCGCTCGTTCTTATGTCTCTATCCTAACTGGGATCTATAAAGTTTCAGCTCCGCTCATCGCTATCCCACCGACCGTTACGGTGCGCAGACTGCTAACTTGTTCTGGTTTTCAGACCTGATTAAAATATCACCAAATACGCAAAATTGACAAACACGTCCTAAATAGATACACAAAAGGAAATTAACGATTTAAAAAAAAATGATCGGCGCAATTTATAGATTTTGATTTTCTGGTATTCAATACCTTTACACTGACTTCCGCTCCGCTCCCAATGTCACCAGCAGGGGTGGGTGTGGGACTTTGGAGAAACGTGTATATAATCTTTGGGGAAATAAATTAAATAAATGTAATTGTGTTTTTTTAACGCGATCAGAAATTCTATAGTTTAAACGAAAGGACGTAAATCCAGATCGATAAAAGCGATTTCATTAAAAAATATCATTTCGATGATTTAGAACAAATGACCTAGAATAAAGTAGCAAACGATTCTATAATAGCTTGATTTCATTCTGAAGTAATTTATTACTTTCTGTGCTTAAATTTCTAAAATCAATTCTTCGTTCCGATAAACCAAAAATAGCGAAATCTTAAATAGGCAGTAGTTATCGAAATTTAGCGATAATTACCTCTGTAGACAACGGTTATTATTTCTAGTCGTTCGAGCACCTGTCCACCGGCACCCGTCCCATAGCGGACGAAGCAGAAATGCAGCTTCCGGGTCAGTCGCGGAAGCCTGATGACGCAGTCATGATTGCAAGCAACAGAGGATCCGTGTCAGTATATAGTATTCTTGGATATTTGCAAGGTGACAGGAAGTTTCAGCGCCTATATAAAGTCCCATCCTTTCTAAGTACGACACAAAGAGATTTTAAGCATTTTTCAATGCAATAGACACTGCAACGATTTCTGGCAAAAGTACAACCCGTTACTATTTCTTAAAGTTTGCTATTTCTCCTCTTGTTCTTTGAGATCGAGAAGGAGCAGAAAAATACAGTTTGTCAATCTTGTCCTTATCTTTTTAGAATCTTAAAAGTTTGTTAGACCTTCACAAAATTTGCAATATGCAAGACCATAACGTTTCGGTTTTGCTTAATTTATAGTCATTCTTTTGCCAGTTCATTTTGGTAAAATTCCGAAGAAATTATTCCAGATAGCCAAGATTCTTAAAAAATGGGCTCCAGGTCTCGCACCGCATCATTTATTCATCTAACCACGGTGTGTAACTAATCAGTTTTTCAGTAACCAGACACTGAGAAGAAAATACATTAAACTTGTTAATAGTTGTGACCACGTCTTCCTATGGTGGAAACTGTCGGTCCGTCACCCCCGACTCTTGTCGGCTGTCCATGCCCATTTCGAACTAGCAACTCCACTTCCCCCCACAGGCATGCAGCTAGTCGTTCATTCAAGTCGTTCAATTCCAAAGTCAATTAAATCATCAAGGATCTCATTCAGAGATATCGTTCCGGATATCGCCTCTACTGATATTGCCTAGTAGATTAACCCTTCGCTAACGAAAAGCGCCTGACCAAGAGAGGAAGTTGCGATAGAAAGATGGCGTTTTGTGTCTTCGAACATCCGTGGGAGAGGAGAACAGCCTTCCTATCTCTCTTCATCTACCACTAATTCATGTACCGCGAGCACAGACTAAAACGATGAGCTAGGAAAAGCGTATATCGTACACTCTCGCTGTAACTGATTTGATTCGCAATCACCTTGTTAAAATCAATGCGCTATTTTTGGTTTGGTGCCATTGGTACCAATTCGCTTCACACCGGACACCTAGCAGCCGACTGGCCGAGATGGATGGGCGGTGCAGTCACGCGCAGAAACCTCAAAGAATCCGCGTTGTTGTTCGGGTTTGCAAAATACAACAACTTTTGGGTTTTTATTGGCTTCTTTCTGTCATATGAAGACAGATGATTAAAAGAATTTATTGTCGGACTTGTAAAATCATATCTGTGTGAATTAACATTTTTATATTCTTTAAAATGTTAAATAAACAAGCTCTTTCCCTTACTACGTGTACATTAATACTGTCAGGGACTAGATATCCTTAAAAACAACTTTTTACATCCTTTACCAAAGCAAGCTTACGGGCTATTGTTTTTCACCACTGCCATGTTCCTCAGAGAAGATTTTCTAGATCTCAAAGCTGTTCCTGGCCCGTCATTAACCTGAGGTAATGTTTTGATTAACTTTAACTTCTACAAATGTGAACTGCCAGTGTCGAATAATTTGTTTCCGGGTGTTTTTTTTTTTTTTTTAAATTCTTCCAATAAGGTAAATCTATAGGCTTGTGTCAGAAATAGAGAACTAAAAATCTGGCTCAATATTTTTAAAAGTGAATTGCGAGGATTATCTCCCTTTCGTCCCGTGATTGAACACAGGTGAATGTGTCAGTATTAAAAAAAAATGGCACAGCTTAAATGGAATTATAATAACTTATTCGATGATCTCGTTAAAATTTTAAAGCTCCCACGAGTTACCCCTCCGTCCAATAATTACTCATTATACCTGTAAATTATCTGATCCTTCTGCAGATATTCTAGCCAATGTTCCCTCGTTGACAAACCTAAGAGACTTAATACATTTTCCGCGGATATGATTTTAATGGTTAGCAATTCACAGAGAAATCAGAAGTCATGTGGGTCTAAATGGATTTCATTGGCTCGTTAGGATAGCTAAGAAACCGTCAGGGAATCTACGGGAAAAGTTAAGCAACCTATGGGACAGAACAAGACCTCAAGGACACGTTAAACTATTCGAGAGACAACCTAAGAACCTGCGGGACACGGGACAAAGGAAAACTTCACACGGAAAACTATTTTCAGAATCCGGATCAGAACTTCGCGTGCACTATACATTAGAGTATTCAAGTAAATTCTTCACGAAGAATTTAGAATGGGACGGAGCAGATGTGATATTATTAATTTAGCTCAACAGAAACAGAAAACGTATTTTTAATCAATAAACATACTTAACAATTCGAGGCTCGTGAATTTTACTGAAATACGCACAATCCGATTTATTCTGCTTGTCTAAATCCCCGCTATTGACTCAGGCTGGCAGATAAAGTCAGTCAGAATGCAACCCAGGTCTGGTTCTAATGAGCGGCATGGCCCTGCCACGATGTCTGTGCAGTCAAGGGCAGTGTGATGTAGAATTATATATATATATGTGTGTGTGTGTGTAGCTGCCTAGCTTGCCAGCAGGTGTGGGATCAGTTCGCCAGTTACATAGTCAGGGTTAGCCAAAGTACTAAAAGAGTGCTGCAGGGAGCGCTCTCTAGCAGGTTGGCACTTTAGACCAGTACAATTTAAAAGTGTTGTTTGAGGTACCTCAATTTTACAATTTTTTAAGGTTAAACAATTCTAGCCCCTTCTCGACATCAGAGGCAGGTGCCCGGTGTCCCGTTATGCTACCGCTTCCACTGAAAGAACACGTACTTCACTTCTCTCGTCTAATAACCCCTATGTAGTTGAGAGGTGCGTCTAGGGCATTTTATAACACGGTGGAGCCCATCCCTCTCTAGGCTGAGAGTGAAGAAGAATGACAACGTCCAGAGAAGAGCTGCACAGCTATTTCCAGATTCCGGCCCTCATCAACAGCAGCAGCACGTACCTCCGACCCCACCGGGGATCGAACCCGCGACACAAAGATCGACGAGCGGAATTCTCTACCCATTACTCCACGGCGAAACGCACGCACGGGCCGATTCAGGAATGCGATAATTACATTTTTGTTTCTGATTAGCAAAAAAATAACACGAGGAAGATTAAATAATATTCCTAGTTTTAAAAGAACAAAACAACGATAAATATTAGTGCGCACAGCTGGTAGGAAAACGGTCAATGTGGCATTTGTTATGATGCTATGTTTGAATTTATTGTCCTTGATGAGTAATTAACGCAACCCTTTCCTTTAAATAGATAATGGTATGTATTATAAAGCTTTAAACCGCGATCATCATCACAGTTATATATACCAAATAAAGGCTGTACTCAGCTATGCAAAAATAGCCAAACGCTCCGATATCAAGTTAATTGATATAAGTGAAATTAATGAATAAACACACAAGCAAAAAAAGATTGAGGGCTCCAATATCTGGCCAGCCGTTACATTAAGCATGAAGAATGGTCATGCTTGGCGTAAGCTAACACGTTCTTAAGCAGTTGGACAACTAACGGATTTATTGGTAATTGGTCATCTGGCGTTTATGAAGATTAAGGACGCTGGATTTGACCGCGAGAAAATCCGCAACCAGAGAGAGAGAGAGTGGAGGAAAAACTGAGGACACGATCGGAAAGAAAACAATGCCCAAAGGCAAAACGTTGTCCGTGTGGCATTAATGAAGATGAAACACCGGATCGTTGCTAGAACGGCGTGATTTGCTGCTTGCGTGACCAGCCATTGTTATCGTAAACAGAAATTATACGATATTCCATATCTCGCACTCACACGATTCCAGGACTTAGCAGGTATCGAGAGCTATGGCAATATTACTGACACTATGAAAGGTGGCTTCAACTTAATGAAACGAAATACGTCTATGGGCAGGTTTCATTTTGTCACACCCCAGGCATATATCTCACAAAGCATAGATGTCCTCTAAATTACTTATCACGAAACGATTTCTACAAAAATGACGCCTTAGCAACGAATATTGAGACATGGAGGCATCACACACACACACACACACACACACACAGTGGACTTATTTTTCTTCAAATCGCGCAATATTTTACTTTTATTAAACACCCGATCCGGTTAATGGTTATTTTCTAATTGCTTACACTAGAATAACTGTAATCTCTATTCTTCATGTAAGATGTTCAACGCATTTCTTGGTGTATCGTTTATAAACGATGAACGCCCGCGGAGAGATATTGATTTGGAAAGCGGAAACAATGGAACATCGTGGTGACGTGGCATTAAAAATCTGTTTTCGCCGCTTTGCCAGGGTTAACCAGCTTTCCTGAACCGAACGGACGTGTCCTGGGTTTTTGCTCTTCGGTTACCTCAGCAACCGGACCATAGTATCCGAAACCGCGTGTACCACATGGCAGTTATCCACCTGTATATTTTTTGCTCTGCATCCCAACCGCAATTCTCACAACCACGTGGTTTCCACGCACAACCTTTCGAATTTTATATTAAATTCTCACGCACGTATTTTTTCTTTGTCCGGTAAACAAGGCCGGCTGTCACAGAAGAAACTCATCGATGCTGGTCGCTTTGCCTTTGGTTAGTACAGCCTGAGGAATCCGAGCCACACAGTCCGGGCCGCAAGTCTGCAGAAATTTTGCTAAGGTATCCGCGCTACGTGAGCCACGTGATATCAAAACAATGGCTGCTCGCCGTAAGAAAAGTTAGACTCGGAAAATCGGATTCTAGACGTCCCAGTGCTTTGTTGGGCGACACAATGACGGGGCTTTGCTTGGAAAAAAAAAATCCATATGATTTCCCAGGAAATGGAAAACGACAGAAGCTTCTATCGGATGGAGAATTTCTAATCTTTGCTTAAGAAT
Organism: Nautilus pompilius; assembly: GCA_018389105.1. Lineage (NCBI taxonomy): Eukaryota > Metazoa > Mollusca > Cephalopoda > Nautilida > Nautilidae > Nautilus > Nautilus pompilius. The sequence continues at coordinate 394,044 of JACATO010000978.1, read as the reverse complement.
ATTTGCTTATCAAAGCTGATGGAGAAACTGCAGATGAAAAATATTTCGTTCGCCAGAGTTCATGGTGGCCTGAAGAATATTGAAGACTTATCTCCAGAAATAAGAAATACATTAAAAGACAAGATCAGTGACTTTGAAGCATTTATTCCGGTGTGGTAGACGAGAGCAGACTTGTGTAATATTATCGTGATCGGCCAGTCTTTATCAGAGATGCTAACAGTGTCCCGGATCACAAAGGAACAACTACAAGTGAAATTTACGTATTTATGCTTCATATTATTTTTTGTTAATGGCTTTTTATTATTGATGATTAATATATGTTAACAGTAAATTTATATAAGTAGTGTGTAGACAATGTATTAATGAATAAAATTACAGATATGCTGGTTGAGAGAAGAATAGATTCGCTGCCCGACTTGTGAGCATGGCAGGAAAGGAAAATACCATCTTTGGAAATCTTTATAAATCCATGCATTGTTAATTAGGAGAATCTCTGAGCTAGAATGTTAAAATTGTCTCGTGTGTTGAACAAGTTCCATTAACTTTGTTCGTGACAAGGTACTCAATCACAAACAGTTCCGACCAATCCTTGAGGGCGTGGATGCTGAACACGCCGATGTAATGCACTTCTCACTGGGTCGAGACATTTAAACGATTCCATGAACTCTTTGATAAACTCAAATCATGCGGAGAAATGAAAGATACGGACACTAAGGTATATTTAATTATGAAAATGGGCTCAATGATTTTGATTAAATAATATCAAATATCTCATTAGTGCTATTTTAACTAAAATTTTGATTTGTCTGATATAATAAATTCTGTAAGATCATTCCTACAGTCTTTGCTTGGACTGAACAGTTTGCACAGCAATGCCCCCTATCGTAGATTTGAGTGCTAACCTGCGCCCATCCCAGTAAAAATCTTGCTCATCTCTGGTGACTGAAATAAAGAGACATTTGCAGAAAAGGGCAAATGTTGAGCGCGGACAAAAGCAGGGTGTCAACTGCTGAAGGGATAATACGACGTTCGGCGAATACTGGTTATCAATGCACTAAACTCGAGCCATCATCAGATGTTGCACCCAGTCATCTGTTTTGATAAACAAGTATCTTTTCCCAACATCGCGCCATTCTAATAGCTTTTATATGGATTGTGAAAATAGGATAATGTAAACCGCATTAATAAAAGAAAATCTTTTGGAGTCTCAGTCGCCAAAAACAATTTATAAGTCGCTCTTAAGTCGTAAAATCACCAGCTCACAGGAAAACAGACGAATGCTATTTTGCATGACGAATTAAAATAATCGACTTCCGGAAAAGGATTCAATGGACAAGAAAAGTTAAGATTTCTAAAGTTTCACACCAGTCGAAGAACATCACGAGTATTTGATGGCGATCAAGGTGTCTGAGTTAATAGGATGAATACTCACCCAACCACACCCCTAGTTGGAGTCTAGCGCGCGATATTTATTGAACCTTAATGGTACCGGTCGCTACTGTATCGGACAACATTTCGGTGCTTTATTGCCAACGCGAAAATAAATTTTTTTATGGACGTGCCTGCAACAAACTTTTCCGATTTCATCTTTAGCATTTTTGGGCGATGTGGGCTTCCAGACTTCTACATCAGCGTGCAATACAGCAGAACCACAGTTTGCTTTGCGTATACTGACACCCTGGTCTGTTCCAAGATGGTTCGGATTAATTTATGAGCCAAACAGAAGTGCAAAGTTGATACTTCCGCTACTTATCTTCATACACTTTTTTGAACACCGGTACTGAAGAAAACCGCCGGAGTTTTGTACCACCGAGGTCTGTTTTCTTTTCTTTTTACAGATAAAAATGTAATTCATTTTAAAAAAAAAGAGAAAGATTATCAAGCAATTTTAGCTGGAGGCTACAATTTGTACGTAATATAAGATCGTGCCTGCATGTATTGCAACTAGCGCGAGTAAATTTTGCTTTAGATGTTCATGAAAACACCCTAAGCCCCATCTTCTCCGCTGTCAACAAACCAGATTCATATTAGCTCTATCATCCAGTAGTCGCCTTCACACCGTCACACAGGCTGTAATCTAATGGCACTCATTAGATCCCATTGCCCCTGGCTTCACGTAATGACCGACTCATTAACGTTCGAGATACATCATTACCCAGCGTCCAGGTTTTCCTTTCCTCTGACGGTGATAATGGGTATTTTTACCTTAAATGTTAACGGAAAAAAAGTATTGTTAGCGAGTTATAGGTTGACGTTAGATGCGGTATACATTATTAACTAACTTAACCACGGAGTCTAACAAGCGAAAAATGTCTTTACATTTATTACATTTAAAAAAATTTAACTTTTCTCAAGGAGTGGGAAGTTAATAAAATTTAAATGCTACTTTAAGTTAAATATTACAGTTATAAAATCACCCTTTCAGAAATCTTTTAAAGAAGTAAACAAAATAGCGCAGAAAAAAATCTGCTGGATGACTTTAAAAATTAACTCAAATCCACTCTTAAGTGATCAATGATTTTTAGACTTTAAATAATTAAAGATATCTTCCCATAATTATAAGAAAAAAATTAATTTGATTTGGTTTATAGGTTTAAATAATAATTAATTTTGAATTATTTTTAAAAGTTAATTTTACGAGCGATTAAACAAAAGATTTAAAGTTTAGTTTCGATTTTGTTTAGCTGTGATAGGATAGCAAGAAGCAACTGCGGCTTATACAAGACTACCAGACTGAAGGACACGGGACGACATAGAATCGTCAGTAACTGATAGAACTAGCAAACCGTCTCACCATGGGTTTACGTGACATTTATTATCATTCATAGCCTTCTGTCTTTTTTTTTCAGGACAGACATTAAAGGTGATGTAAGCATAACTATTCTCACAGTAAAATCCTCACGATTCACTAATAGATAACGCCCTCTATCCAGTTCATTCATTCAGATATCTGCTGCTATCTCTTCCTACGTAATGCCAGTCTGGGCTGCAAACTTTAGAGTTATTGTTTTAGAGTGAAAGTAAGCGAAAGAATATGTCAGCGGGGAAAAGATCAAGACGTTTTAGATCCTATTTCCACACTTAGCTGACTAAATTACAAACGGAACGCTATAGGAGGTCAATATAACACTATAACAGGTAGGAACTTCCCTCAGGGATAAAGATCGATTTAAGGAAAGAGTGTTATAAACGGTATCTCTGTAAACCTAAATATTAAGAAATGTTGAGCAACATTAATTGAAAATCTTCCATTAAATACGAGAATTGTATTTAAACGCTAATTACTTATAAAAAACACGATATTCGGGAAAATTCATTCACATAAAAACTAACACCTTATATAAATACCAGAAGAAAGCCAAAAAATAGATTTACGTAAGAGTTTATTGTTTATTGAGATACGTTTTTATTTTCAGGTTTTCACAGCAAATGGCGACCTTCTGCATCAGCGTGGATTAACTTTGATGTTGCCCTTTTTATGTTGAAAAATAAGGGACTTAACTGATGCTTCCTTCGCCATTCATTCTACAGCACAACTTTAGAATAGTTCTTAGCCTCAACGCAGAATGGTAGGTAGATGCCATTAGTAATGGTTACTGTGCTGCCAGGTGTGGGCTAACAATCACATTAATAATCTTAAAGAGCGGAGGATATTATATTACGTGTGAATAAAATCAAAGGTTTGTCCGAATAGTGATCTTTGTCATTAATTGGGGTTCACTACTTGCAGTACGTTCTTCGGACGTACTATTGGTTACCACAGAGCATCCATTATTGGACAAATTAAGAACTTACATAAAGACAATGAGGTTCTTTTGTATCTAAATAATTTATTTTATGTAAGAAAAAACATTTAAAATTAAAATACCGAGTAAAACTTACTTACCTTTTCGGACTGTAGTGAGCACATTGTGTTACCAAACACAGAGAAAAACGTAGTACCGATACAGATTTATTCCCCTTAGTCTGTGACGTAATTGGAGAAATTCTGACTTAATTAACTATAAATTTCTAAATTGCATACAAAGTCAATGTTATCAAATCGTCTGTATAAAACACAATCAAATTTGGAAAAGCATTATCTAAGAAAAGATAATTTACGGAATGAACTGCCTACAGTAGAGTTCAGAAATAGTAGAAGCCTGTCGTTCTTAATGCTTTTACTGTAGAGAAAATGTTAAAATAAAAGAAGAAAAAAAATTTTGAATAATTTTAAAATCTATGAAATAGGAAGTATTTCTGCGATTATAATCTAAAAGATGTAAATTAATGGATAGGGCGATGAATGCAAATAAGGTAAACATTTTTGAAAATATAAAGCACACCGAACATAATAAAGAAATTAGGTACTTGTAAAATCTCTTTTGCTGTCATTCTCAGAGAGAATTATAAAATAATCCTTGTAATTACTTGTGAATGTAAAACTAAAAAAATGCAATAAAGGGGTAAAAAAGGAGAAATTTTATGTGCAAACAAATATATATTGACTTGTCAATAATCAATTCTCCTGCGTGTGTGTTAAAAAGTGATTAAATGGGAGGAAAAAAATATTTGCATTGATTTGCCAATAATAGTTCTGGTTACATCTGTCCTATGTTTGTACGTCTTCGCAGTGGTGTTCCTGTACAGCCTTTGTCCCGAACCGTTTCGATGGAAAATCTCTCCCTTTCAAACCTTTCGAGCACTTTGGCTAAGCTTTTGTAATTTCCTATCAGCCATAAATCAATTCTCGGCGAAGTAATACCGCTTCCAGAAAATTACCTCCGGGACCGTTGATGAAAACTAGCAGCGAGGAAGAACGTCGAACACTTTGCCTGACACTTGGCGATAGTTTGAACAGCCGTATAATTTTCTCTCGGCTGTAATTGTCCAAAATAGCGAAAAAGAAGAAATCCCTCCTTTTCCGAAAATTGTTCTACTTTGTGTTTTATTGCAAAATAAATTTGCATATGGAAACCTTTTAAAACGTGTTCCCTTTTAGTACTTTTTTCGTTGTTAATTTCTCTCTCTATCAGTACAGTTGGATATTAGCTGACAATAAAAGCTTTAGGTTTGTTTTAAATTTTTTTTTATTATTAAAGTTGCCGGTCGCCAGGGAAGGATGCAAAAGAATCTTTAAAAATTCCCAGAGTGAGAATAATGTTAAGTTTGGCTACGCATCTTTACTGTAGAAACGTAAAGTAAAGTGACGCGGTTAGATGATCTTGCTGCTATCGAATATTTCTTCACTGCATTAAATATTCAAAAAAAAACCAATAAACAGCGGAACTTCCCAAAAATAATTAACAAAACAAAGCAAAGTGTTTATCGGTAATATATAATTTATTCGTGCACTCCGCTGGACTCCGGAGTAACACCATTCTAATGATATATATATATATATATATATATATATATATATATATAGCAAAGAATTGATTTTGTGATCAAATCTGGAAATGTATTAGTAGACTATCAGTCAGCCCCATCCATTGATACCAGTCAGGAAAAGGAGAGAACTGCCAACGTGATTTTCTTGCAACAAAGGTAAGATAAACTTCTAAATTTGGTTGCTTTCTGTAAACAATATTAATAATTTTTAAATATAACCTCCTTTACAAGAATGCGCATCTTGGCTTTAAAAAAATATTGGTTATATGTATTTCTTGCGCGTCTTTGAAAACTCATTTAAAAATAACATTTTACATGTTTCTGCCTCCCTCTGACCGGTACACAAAATATATTTTAAACTCTATATATTTTTCAAAGTGAATTAATGAAATGATTTGTTTGATTATTAAAAACGCATCAGTGATTTTTTTTAAAAAAAGATTGATAGACTGTTCGAAAAATATAATTATTTAACATCATATGGTGTGATAGTAATCCTTGCTGGACATACCTTCTCTTCGAGAAGGTTCTCGTTCTGTTGCATGTGATATGTGTTTAGCTGACATGTGTCTGATCATCTAAAGACGTTATTCATAAAGAACAGGCTTCGTATTGGTCTGATCTTCAACATATTTACCATAACATTTGCAAAACTGAATTTGATGTAAGAAAATGTTTCGTCCACTTTACCGTAGCGGATTCCTGTTGACTGTTCAAGGTCTACCAAAGCCTCGCAGAACTGGAAATGTCAGCTTCTCTGACAATACTCCTCCTCTTGGAGATCGTTGCCCGATGGGTCTTCTTTTTGGGAATGCTTAAACAGGCAGGGGTCCTTAGTATGCAATTTCAATGCTGAAAGATCACCTTTTCCTGCAAGGAAACTAACATAATCACAGCCAGTAAGAGAACGCGATGTAAGTGTATCACCGTAAACTTCTCTTCACTTTAGTTCCAGATTTCAGAAGCAAGGTTTCCAGTATTTCTTCGCAGAAGCTGACAGACAGCAGGAACACACCAACATCGTCTACAGAAATGACTACAGGTTCATTGTCATCATTAACTGCACGAAGTACATGTAGCTTAAACAACTAAATTGTTTGTCTGAAGATCAGGGACTTCCAGATTTTCATATGCTTTCAGTATGCAGCATTTACTGCCATAGATTATAAACAGTACTTCGTCACCAAGAGATTTTAGTGATTGTGGATGCTCCCACATTCACGAACTAAAAAATTCTTTGGGTTTGTTTTGTTGTTAGAATTTCTCATAAATTTCTTCCACTGATGAACAATCTGACCAGATGATATCTTACAGAAATGTAATAACATCTCAATATTTCTCGATTTTTCTATATTCTTTACCCTTTTCTCCTTTAAACATCAAATACAATATCACGTCGGTGACCATGTGTACCTTCGCGAAGAACCGATGACAGTACTGATATTACAACTTGTCCGAATAACCTATGATAATCTTTTGGCTGCCACACCAATGAAATTTTATCAATTATAATTGCAGGAGTCTGAGGTATTCCTTCCTCTACAGATATATATTTCTGTAACTTTTTGGCCAAGTTTATTTATCATTTTTTTCCTGGTTTACCATACAGAACAAAACATTAACACAGTTGCCCAAGTAGATTGCATAAAACTCCTTTCATGTTGAGATCCTTATTTGTTTGCGCTATCAGTATCATCATCTTTGTTAAAAGTATCCAAGTAAGCTTTCAAAACCATCTTTTCCCACTTGCTTTATAATATTTACCCTTTTTGATGGGTCAATGAAAAGTTTTTAGCTTTTGTTTGCTAAGGGTGTCATGGAATTTGACTTTTGTGCTCTGAGAAAAGTACTTATAATATTTGTAGGACCAGTTGTAGCGGTTCACAAGCTGATGATGTCGAAGTCATTTTCAACTATATGAAATCCAAAAATTCGGATAGTGATTCATTTTAATCAATGAAAATCCAAATATTCGTCGAAGAACTGTAAAAAGCTAGAACACGTAGTCTCATAAAATGTCGTGTTGTTCGTGTAATCAAAGAAATCCGGGATATTCTTAATGGTTTGTTCAAGCAAACTCCTCCTGTCCAGGCCTCTGTTTAATTCTCTTTATAGAGTTATTTAAATATTTATGTATATGAACTGATCTGCTGTCTATCCATGACATTATCATAGAGCCCTCGGCTATAATTCCCGATTCTCTAGATGCTCCCGATACCAGAGTCTTAGAGGACCTTCCCTAGTATACTCGAGATATTGCAAATTTTGACAGGTTTCCATTGTAATGCTTCGGTACAAGATTTGATGCTACCATAGAACTTCTGCAAACATTGCAAAAAAAAGTTCCTAGTCGAACACTAACACTATTTTTGCAATGTTACGTTTGTTTATTGTCTGCCTGGCCTGGTCGACGATTTCTGATGCAGTTGCCTTTTCTTTTGGTGGATAAACACATAATAGTCAGACTCTCCACTTTTGGCAAACAAATCCGTTAAAGATAACCACGCACTTTCGGTTGTACAGTGATTTTCGTTTACTCGGTAACTGCTCGCTTCAGTAGTAAGTGCTTCTTCCACGTCTCCATTATCTATGGCAAAACGTTGGGGGCAGATGACAAAATGGGTTTTTAGAAAGGATAACACCCTAAAAAAAATCATTCCTATTTTGTTTCCTTATGTGAATATGTAATTTTATGTTCAGTCGGTTCAGACCTCGCGTGAGTTCCCCTCCTATCGTTAATGCTCTTCACTGCTAATGGTAAGAGTATATGCTTCAGTGGTTTATGTTTTCTGTAGCTAACGGCCTGGATTAGGTCTTCAGCACATGGTTTAACAAACCACTGCTCTTTACCTGTTCTCGTCTTCGAAGCTGTTTCTTTTATTCAAAAACCGTTGACTGCTAAGTATCGCTCTGGTAGCATAGTTATGGAGTGCCTCAGCTGCCATTATGTCACAGGGATACAGCAGCAAGCATCTTGCTGTCCTGTTTCCGCATAGTGTCCGGCAACTTCGTATCAGAGCGTTGAATTAAAACTTTTCTGTAATTCTCTTTTTATATTTTGTTTTTCCCACACAAAATGCAGAGCTCGTTATGTGGTTGGTGAACCAGGTTTCCAGCTGCTTCATAACGCCTATACCTTTTGGGTATCGTTATGTCATCTTGAGAATGATCATCTGATATGCTCCTTGACATTTTTCTAATGACGTCCAATTCTATATTCTTGGTGAATCTACTTCTACGTTGCTTGTGGTAAATCACCTCAGTCACTTCCTCATCTGGCGTATTTTGTTCCATCAACAACAGACATTGGTAGGCTCCGATCTGTACTCTCTGAAGCAGAATGTTTGAAAAGGAAACGTTCTTGGGTAATACCGGTGATGAGGCTTCGCGTTTAATTTGGAAGTGTATAATAGTGCTTTTCTATATCCTTGGTTAATCTACAATTTACTTCTATTATCTACTTCGTTACTTGTTAGAACCTGAAAATAAAAATATAGATTTAATATTTTGTTCGGACTTGATGATGTTGTTCAGGAAATATGGAGTAAGTTTCGATAAATTTATTAGACTGATAGGAATTATCATCCATATTTATCGACTTGCAGTACCATGAAATAAAAAACAAGGCTATTTTTATGGTAGAATATTAATTATATTACATTGTAATTTTACACAAATAGGAAATTTTACGCCGTAGTGAGCGTAAAGTCAGTTCTTGATTTTCTACAAAACTTTCAAATTCAAAGATCTATCATACTTTTTCTGAAATTAAAAATATTTGACATTCAAAAAAATAAATCACCAGATTTACACCCTGAATAGTAACAAATGATCAAAATTTGGCCTCTTCTGATAGTGTATAGAATTTTCATCTTGATTTCTTTCATATAAAACATCTTTACATTACTAATATAAATATTTCACCAAATTGTTATCTCATTGCTCAATTAAGTGGAAGAAGCTGGACATTCATGTCACATAGTTCTAGATCGAACTTTGGAAATCATTTTTCTGTTGAATTGTATAATTAATTTAAAAAGTAATATCAAAACATTTTAATGATATAATTAACTTAAGTTGCTGACATCGTTGATTTAATTATAAAGTTAATGAGCAATACCACCAAACTGAAATATATAATTTACTTGAATTAAGAATTTCCATATTAAAAATTATTACCAGTTGTTTAGAAGTCTGATGTTTATTAATTCAGTTAACGATGCCAGTGAATGTGGCTGAGCCTTGTCCATCCAGACAAAACTTCTATATCCTGTTTCTATTTATTAGATTTAATATGTAAATTTTATTTTAGTTTGACTAATATTAGAATAAATGCAAAACAAAATTTTTTATTTACTTTGGGAGGGAAAATTGCCTGATCTGTAAACATTTATTGATAATATATTTTGTGTCAAACGAAAGAGTGCAGTAACCAATTTGAAGTGAAAAAAACTAACACAAACTTTTGCTTGCTGTATGACATGCATTTTACTTAGAAAATTAATCATATTATAATTTAATTACTAGAAAAATATTTAATTTATTGATGCCAACCGGCTAAAACAATAAGTTTGTAAATAACGCAAATTATATCATTAACATATATTAAATTATTAGCATCTAAATTATCTGGTATGCAATCTCAATCTAGTTTCGCCCGCTCATAATTTTAAAAATACTTCCAAGAATGCAAAAAATTTCAAAATTGCCTTCAACTGAGCAATAATATTTTGAATTTACTCAGGTTGGTTTTATTTATTTTCTGTATCATGAAACGTTCTAATATAATTCCTATAGTTATCATTTATGATGTGAATTCGTAGTGCCTTAAAGACTCGAAAATTATCTTTACTTCATCTTTAATGACTGGATAAAGAATCAAGAGAAATCTTTACGTGATATTTACATATTAAACAAGAAAGATAGTAAACATCACGTAAATTCTACAAATGGATGGTTTTTCAGGATGACAGGGATTAAATATGAATCAGATGTGGATTTTTTTCTATGGTATTGGTAAAAGGCTAACAATGTCGACAAAACTAACAAATCTTTCACGTACTACCCGTTTGATATTTTGTGTCAATCCCAAAACTAGTGGATCTTTAGGGATTAATCATATGGCATTCTATATGTCAATACTATCAGAAAACACTTCTTTTCTCAAGAAAGAGATTTTTTAAAAAAAACCAACAATAAACTAATTATAGAGGGCATTTGATAGCCAAACAAAATACTGAATTTAAAATGGTTCTTAAAATCTCGTCTCTCTACGTTTGTGAAGCGTTCAGTTTAGTTATTGAGCAAAGTATATTTTGCATCGGTAATATATTAGAATAAAAAACATCTTTAATTGCTTAAGGTATTTTTAGTTAATGCATTCATATCCATGGAAATGTATTTATTTAAATAAAACGGGTTTTAGGGCGTGAAGGAACTATAACTTTTAAGCGTTGTGTTAAGAAGTGGAAAACAAATTCAACACGCTGATCCAGGAATTTGTACATTTTTATCTCTGAGTTTGCTTCACCTGGACGGCATGTGCCGATAACTGAATTACATCCGCTTTATAACCTCGCCAACGTATTCTGTTGCAGTGGCTGTGATACCTACAAAAAAAAATCTCATTCAATGTCTTAGCGGAAACAAAACTTTTGACGTAGACAGCCAGCGTTCTCTTTTGTCTAAATTATCTCACAAAGTCCTTTGGAGAAACAGACAAATATTTGTGCATATATTTAGCGACATTAACATTCTGTCGATTCTACCTTCTTTGGTTTATTCAAAAGCTTCTGATGAACACCAATGGGATGATACAGAAATCTGTTTTGCATAACATGAGGTTTCCATACTTTCCTAGGTCACCTATGGAAGCAAATTTCCTCAACTCGCCTAAAATCATTTTCTACGCCATACGTTCACTATTTTGCATTCCTTCTGACGACGCAAATAAAATAACAGCTGTTTTCCTTAATCTGTGAACTGGACTTCCGTTGCTATGCTGAAGAATCACAATGTAAACAAGTTTGAAGTGTTTATTGGACTGCTGGATGTTTCTTTAGTCCAATTTTGTTCTCTTAACGACAGTGATGCAGTGATATGCTGAATCTTTGCCAATCATGTGCTTGAAGTTTTCAATTATCTCACAGAAATATAACTTTTAACTAAAATGTATGTCTACAGATGAGAATCTACCAGACTTCTCCATCCTTTCTAATCTGTATTTACTTAAAATCTTATTTTCTTTAATGTACAGTCTTTTGATTTTGTAATCATCTTTGAAGTAGAAAGTATATTCCGAAAACGTCTCTCGCCTAATTACCTGTTATGGTTCGCATCAAGCTTAAATCGTTCTGCTTTGATTAGCTTTGCCATCAAGGTGAATATTCACGAACTCCATTCTTTACTCTGTAAGATTTTTAGTTCCTTCGAGGCAGAGTGGATCGAACAACGACTGTTTACAGATCATGTTTCTTCCTTTCCATTGTCGTCCCAGGCTGTTTGTTTCTGTTTTATACTTAAAACAGAGGATTGATTTTTATGCAGTTTGTGCTAAAGAATTAATGTCTTCTATAACCTTTCATGGGGAGGACTCTATACGTCAGGGGTTGCCTCCCCTTTTCTCCACTGGCCAGAAGTTTCATTAGAAGAATGGAAAAGATTTGATTTTATATATTTATTCATGTAATCAGGATATTAACACGAAGAGATAATTCTTCAAAGAAAACAGATTTTAAAAATTAGTTTTCTTACATTTAAAGGAAAGAAACTAGGAAGAAATTTAAGAGTAATTAACTTATTTGTGGCGAATTCTAGACGTGTAAGATCTCTTTTACATTTACTGATATTTTAAAGAATATTTCTTACTGAATAAAAAATGGCTTAGAATACAGAATTTTCCAAAATCATTTTATGGAAAATTCAAGTTATTATACCAAGAAATTCGACTGATTGATTACCTTTTTCATGTGTTTCTTTCCATTTTTGCCAAGATTTTAATAAATTGTAACTGATATTAATAAAAGGACTATGCGTCCGATGTATGAAGCATAGTATATTTTTAGGAAATTTATTAAGAAATTGAAGATTAATAATAAACGAAATTTAACAAACGGTTATTACCGAGCTGTCTCTAAGAAGGATGGTAAAGTTCGCTCAAACGTATTTTCATCGTTAGAATTTGACAAAGAAAGAAGTGAAATAAAGTGCAGTCAAATAATTTTTTCAAATTGTATTCTTAAAAGTGTTTTAATAACTATTAATTTTATTTAGTTATTTAATAAATATTTTGTGAATTTTGCACTTTTTGCTTTATTTTACTGCACTTGATATAAATATATAATTATTTTACATTTGATCAGTGTATGTAAATAATCGATCTACAAATAAATTTACTGCAAACGCAATTTTAATGTCGTTAATTTAATTTTCTTTCAGTTTATAAAAATTAAAAAAAATATATTTTATTTTATATGTAACAAATATTCATGAATTCTGGGCAGTTATTTCAAAACTTTTATAACTACCTAATATTTAATAAACACTGACTTTTGATAAGCATATACATTAACATTTATTTCATTTATAGTAATAAAATGAGGAAAGTTTTATAAAGATTCAATACAATTTATATATTAAAAATAATTCAAGCTCTTATGCTACACGATTGAAACACCGGATTTATCAAATTTGAATTTTATTCGTTTAAAAAGAGGCCTGAGACTAAAACTTTCGAAATAATCAGTGTTTTCTATAGTGTGGATAGCTACTGATTTTTTTCCGGTTACTTTCAGTTACTAAAGGTCATAATTACCAATTATCCAAACTTATAGCAAGGCTATTTATATATATATATATATATATAAACAATTCTTTTGTAATAAAACGAATGACTAGAATAAATTGTTCACGAGTGTAGATAATAATGATGATATTAATTAATTCATATATACGTAGATAAACAGGATCAAAAGCCATCTTTATCAAAGTCTTTGAATAATTTGCATCTGTATTACACTGATATCGATCATATTCTTCAAACGTGAAAATAATTAACATGCACTGGTTGCCTTGATAAGAAATCAAAGCATTTAAAATTTGACTACTAAAGGAACGTTTTTTCATCATTCGTGTATAAATGACTAGTACTGTAAGGAGGTGATCTGGTACCGCTATAAAATATTCCGTAGTTGCTTTCCATCTTATCACGCGGTCTCATGTGTGACTTAAAAAGTATTTCTTGCTTTGTCTTGGTTTTGTGACAAATACTACTGCTGTTAATATTTAATTTATACAAAATAATTCTCTATTCTTTCTAAAAAAAAAGTATTGCAAAATATGTTGCGATAGATAAAGCTAGTCGGAAAGCTGGGATTATTTTCCTTTTTATCTTACAGATGCAGGCTGGTGTCGGTGAGTACTTGTCAAAGACATTAAAATGTGTCAGGCAAGGTGTTCAAAGTGCATCAGTCTCATTTCAAGTATAATCTGATGTACGCTGGAAATATAAGAATACAAAAACGGAAAGCAAGGAGAGCGGGGGTATGAACAGGCGATCAACTGATACAGAGCAGCCTATAAAGGTGTCGGTGGGGAGACAAATTTTAAACTGAAGTGGTTGCTGTATAAACTATATCATAAGGGGAGACAAGGGGCAAACAAATGTCTGCAAACGTGATGCGGGGATGGATTTTGCGTATTTATCCGAAACAAGAAATACGAGCTCTAATCTGAGATGATATGTTGAAAAATAGCGAGAAACAAACAGGTGATGGAGACGAATAAAATCAGTTAGCGTGATCAGGAAAAGGCAGAAAAGGCCAAACCATTATTGTTAGGTCACAACATTAAAGCCCGGAAAATGATGTCAAGAGAGTTAATGATTAAAATAAATAGACAACAGTTATCCCGCAAAGATCTCCTAGAAGAGCCCCATATAGTCTCTTATGGCTTCAGAAAGTTGTACATTATGTAGGACCTACTTGTACAATAAATAAATTGGTTAGTCACCCGGAGTCCGGATTTTAATCTTAAAGAGAAGCTCTGCAATAGCTAGAAAAATTTAATGGCATCTGCTTAAATATTCTCTATATTGCAATCGAAATAAATTTTGAAGACACTTGACCTCTATTTCATAAATATACGTTTTAAAATAAATTTCACAATTTTACAAATCGATACTTTTGCTCAGCTTATTTATTTACAAAGGCTCACATAATGTCGCAGTAATTTTTGTCGAGCCTTCTGGTTTATATCAATATCTTCTGTTATTCGTGAGAAAGAAAACCAGTAACGATGTTTGGTGGTATGGTGACTGTTTTAACTAACAGCTAAGTTATAATGCATTCTCTTTGCATCTTAAATGGATAGTTTTAGCAGCAGGTGTATACGAAGGATAGGCACCTGTGTTGAAGAACTGATTAATTATCCTGTTTTTGAGCCGATGAACTGATGGGACTACGCACGCTGTGAATATGTGTTCATGTGCAATGCAACAATAAACCCGTGACCAAACGATTTTCTATACCATCGCATATCTTTTAAACTCTACCCATTTTAGGTACGGAACGATCCTTGGTTTATATCGAGAAAAACTCTATAAAATTGGATAAGAAATGAACACTAGAATCTAAGAACCTTCAAGTGGTTTAGCTCTAAATTTCTAGAAGGCAACTGATTAATTCCAATGCTTTATTTACGATTAATACTGTTGTGAACACGTTCTTTTGAACTACAGCAGCCTAATACGCAACACTGACGTCAACAATTTTCGCCAATTTTTGTTCCGGTAGAGAAGAAGACTTCGGTGTGCGGATAGTCTATTGTGCTCCAACACAAACACAGCGGTTTTATATCGTAAACATCATGACCTTGAGATTCTCTTCCAGAACAATCGTTACCAAAAATAGTAATGACGCAAGGTCAAAAGACGAAATGAACCAATGAGGATGAGATTTTCGGTGTGTGCCGAAATCTGGAACGTTTCACTTCACCTGATTGGTCAGTTTCCAGTTCCCCCCAAAACGAAGGGATTTTTGGGGAAATTTTTGGATTTCCCTAACAAATACAGAAAAGAAACATTTTAGAAAAAAATGATAGAAAACCACAGGAGCTTCAAAGACAAACTAATGAACCGGCGCAGGTTGGTCATGCTGATATATATTAACAGAAAATAATGGATAACATCCTAATCCTCAGACTCTAACGATGGTGTTGACGGGCTACTCATTTTTATGCGTAAGTGTACTTATAGATGAGTTACGGTAACAGCAGAGGGGTCATAAAATCATGAAGCATGGTGGAGGGCTATAATATGAAAACGTTTTGCAAAACGTTCCATAGCAAACAGCCATAGGATAAGTGGAATCACCATTTTTTTAGTCCACAAGGCCATACAATCAGGAGCTGAGAATTTCCAGGAGTTCTCAAACACTTCAACTGGCCAACACAATTCCCAGACTATTCGCCTTCTAAACGATGCTGGCAATACTTATATTATTACATAATATAATGCGAATTTTCAAATAAAAAAAAACAAATATGCAAATGTTTTCCGTCCGAGTGAAGTAAGATAGATATGGAAGGCAGAAGAACTGTTTATAAAAAGAACGATATCTTTATTAGAAGGTATTTAAGCAAAGGCTTGTTATCATCGGGAATACTATTCCCAAGAATGCGCTACCATGCATTATTAATGTCGACAGAGAATTAATTCTTAAAATTAGATCATATTAAAGTAAAAAGTTAAGGAAGATTTAGTTCCATCAGGGTTCTTAAAATGGCTGCTTTCTCATTCTTCGAGGGTAAATTAATTATCACATTTGAGTATTCGCAGAGTTCAGTTTACTTGGACTAATCCACGCTTTAAAAACTAAATTAATAGGCAAGGCAGTTTTTTAGTTTGCCTGTTATATTTTAAACAAAACTAAAACATCTGAATTACTTTTCAAAACAAAAAAAAAAGAAAGAAAAAATGCAAGAGATTCAGATTTGTCTGAAAGTAGGAAGAAGAATAAGGATGTAATTGCACGAGCAGCAATCTTCATGAATATGGTAAGATTTTCCACGGCGACCACGTGACTGGAAATTATTCCGGCTCCTTTTGGTTACTTCACTTGATTGGAAAAAAAAATACCTGCCTGATTGTCAACACAAGTACGAAGACAATTTTCTACATTGTTACTTAATGAAACAGATGATGATGTAATATAAATAAACTATCTATATTTGCGTTTCTAAGCTTTCTCTTTACGAACACCATGGAAATTTATAATTTGTGGGGGTTTGTTCGGATACTCTCCTTTTACTCACCGTTTGCGAGCTGTCCGCTTTACTTTAAGATAACTTATTAAGTGTCCCCGAGTCTCGCAAACTAGATACACCTTTACATTTCGGATTTAAACACATCCATGCGGAAACACGATGCATGCGGTGTGCAACGAAGCGTAACTCGGTCATCTGCTGTTGACTCTCCGCAACGAGAATATCTACTTTAGCAAATCTGGGTCCTCGCCATCTTCCCCGCTCGGATGCGTCTTCTGCGCGGTCCGAGCGGAAAGCGTTTATACATCACCGGACTTTCCCCTGTGTTGATAAAAGACGAAGCATCGATTCCAGCTCGAAAAAGTTGCGTTTTCGTTTATAATAAATCCTTCCACGGTGCGCTGGCGCATCGATCTTGGCAAAGAAGCACACCAAGCTGACCAAATAAGTTTTTTTTCTTTTAAAGGAGAATCAATCTTGGGGTCTCCTATGTAACTAGCCCCCTTGCTACATTCGCAGGCTGTTTTCTTTTCCTCCCTCCGACTGCTATTCGATAATATTTCTCTGGTAGACCAGATTTCTCGGTGATACTGCAAAATAACTGTGGAGAATGAATGTCAGTCTAGATTGAGTCGGTACTGAAACACCATGAATTTTAATTTGTTATTTTTTGGTTCTCTTGCCAAAAAAACCTAAAATTACTCATTTTATGTCCCAGTACAGTTTATGGTGACACTTTCGTTGTTTTAATATATACAAAGTAGCAATTTTTATCATTGTGCACAAACTGAAAGAAAATGTTTTAAAAACCTGTTATTAATTAGGCATTTGGTAATTGCATTCCAGATCTGATTTTTAGTGTATCGTCCGGAATATACATACATATCTGTCAGTCGGATGACAATGATGAGAGAATTTTGACACGTTTTCTGTTTGTCTATTTCTTTTTTTTTTACATTATAATGTAACATTTTAGCGATTAAAACTATATTTCAAAATTCATTGAGACTGTGACGTTTTTCCTTTCCCTTTGGCAACATGTTTTCTTACTCTCCTGGAATCGTGACAGATTTTACACGTCACTTTACGATCGAGATTAAATCCACGTATTTTTGAGAGAAGCGTAACCGATGACGTACAAAGTGTGCAAAGCATAGTAGCATTAAGAAGTAAACTTCTGCTCTCATTTGTACTGCAATCAAACATGAATTTATTTATAGATCTTCATTTGGACCCTCTTTTTTTCAATTTTTGTATGCTTAAACACCATAAGAGATACCGCTATATATATAAGTCACTGATCCAAAAATACATTATGATCGATCAATCGTGTATAATAAATTTCATCTAATTCCCCAGTAATAGCTTTTATTTACAAGTAATAATTTATAAATTTCCTCATAAGCTTTTAGACAGTTAGCAAACCATCAGGCCAGTAGTATATTTTAAAACTATTTTTCCAGAGCATAAATCATCAAATATTGGAAGCTCTTTATGATCACGTTTTATGCAGATTGTATTTACATCAATGGAATCAAGTTCCACGAGTTATCTCCAGTGAGAATGCAAATAAATTTTCTGTTGCATGAGGGATGATGAAATGGCATTCTATATAAGACCACAGGAAACTTGTTTAGCTATATAGTTGGTACAAAGACTAACATCTTATAAAGTTTATTCGTTTGCGTGTATGCGCAGGTTTTTTGTTTGTTATTTTTCCTATTAAAGCGCCCCCTCACGGGTCAGATGATCACTTCCTCGTTGGCACAAAATCCCAGATCGTTGCGGAAAAAGAGATCTCGTTTTTTATTTGAGAATCCCTGTGGGCGGAGAGAAGTCGTTCACGGCCCCCTCTCTCTCTCTCTCCATCTCTCTCTCTCTCCATCTCTCTCCATCTCTCTCTCTCTCTCTCTCTCGCTCTCTCTCTCTCCATCTCTCTCTCTCTCTCTCTCTCTCTCCATCTCTCTGTCTCTCCATCTCTCTCTCCTCCATCTCTCTCTTTCTCTCCATCTCTCTGTCTCTCCATCTCTCTCCATCTCTCTCCATCTCTCTCTCTCCATCTCTCTCTCTCTCCTCCATCTCTCTCTTTCTCTCCATCTCTCTGTCTCTCCATCTCTCTCCATCTCTCTCCTCTCCATCTCTCTCTGTCTCTCCATCTCTCTCTCTCCATCTCTCTCTTTCTCTCCATCTCTCTGTCTCTCCATCTCTCTCTCTCCATCTCTCTCCATCTCTCTCTCTCCATCTCTCTCTTTCTCTCCATCTCTCTGTCTCTCCATCTCTCTCTCTCCATCTCTCGCTTTCTCTCCATCTCTCTCCATCTCTCTCTCTCCATCTCTCTCCATCTCTCTCTCTCTCTCCTCTCTCTCTCTCTCTCCATCTCTCTGTCTCCCATCTCCTCTCTCCTCTCTCTCTCCATCTCTCTCTCTCTCCATCTCTCTGTCCTCCATCTCTCTCTCCATCTCTCTCTCTCTCTCTCCTCTCTCTCCATCTCCTCTCTCTCTCCTCTCTCTCTATCTCTCTCTCTCTCCTCTCTCTCTCTCTCTCTCTCTCTCTCTCCTCTCTCTCTCTCTCTTATTCTCGGTTCATCACGTGAGAAATTATTGAAAAATCTCTTCGTAGCTAGAAACTATAGAGAAGCGTTAATAACGTCTAGTAATACGAAAGTAGTACGTCGAATTACTACGCTATCAGTCCCACGGCGGTGCTCGTGACCTTCAAGGAAGACGGCCAGATGAGCAGCTTCCCTACCGATGATAAAGTTAAATGCTTCATCAATTCTTTGAAGCAGAGGCGCAGGAAGCGGCGCACAGCGCTAAGTCAGAATCGATCACGTGTGCTACCTGCTCCCCATGCTGGTATTGCGCCGGGACTATATCCGCGCATTTCAGCATACATTTGTACTACGTACCACGGAAAACGCAAACCCCTTTCACCCCTTTTCAACTTTTTCTTTCCCATTTTTTCGTTCGGAAAGACGTTGGCGATAACGTTCAAACATCGCGGCTTCTGCAGCGACGACCTACGGAATGTTGACAATCCCATAGTAAAGGGAGGCCAAATGTGTCGAGACGGGAGGGTTAGGGAAATAACAAAAGAGTGCGAAATAGTCAAATTCCCTACGCAGAAAACGCGTTTCCATACCAAACGTCACGAATTCGGTCTAATTTAAAATTTGAAATAGAAGAGAATTGTCTCATTTTGCCCCGTCGATAAATGACTGTTCTGTCTCAACCCCGTGTCGCCCGAGACGTATTTCAAGAAAAGGCATTCAATTCAACGCTATTTGTGTATGAAAATGGATTTGGGGGGGAGTTGATTGATTTGGCCGCGGCCGGTGCTAAGAAGGCTGGACTGACACGGTGGAAGACAGAGTTAGGATCGCCGGCTCGGGTTGGCGTACCTGGAATCGCTCTTCCGGCCCGACTGGTGGGGTTTTTCCGCGTAGGCCTGTTTCCTTCCACGTTTAAAGATGAAGATTTATGTCGGGATTTTTTGTGGGGGTGCACACTGAGTGCTGGCAGTAAGTTTTCTGACTGCTTCCTGTATTCCCTGACACCTGATTTTACCGTCTAAAAGTGCGGTTGGCTAGGTAGGGAGTCGTCGCTTCAACCTACAACACAAACAAACTCACGCCATCTGCATCATTCTATGTGACGGAAGTGCGCACTGAGTCGTTGTGCCACGTCAACCTTCTGAAAACCTGACTAAAGCTTCACATACACGCGTCACATGTATGGATATCTTCGCGCCATCGTATGCTGTTTCCTCGAAAATCAAATCTAAATTACGATTTTGGAAAGTTCATAGAAACACTCATATACAGTTGTTTGTTGCTTTATTCTGATCTGTTAAGCAGATTCTTTTACTCTTAAGAAAACATTCCCTTTTGGTTGTTTTTTTGAAATTCTCATCAAGTATCTATTTACCAACCAGTAAAGAAAGATAAAATCTGGCCTTATAAAAATTTGCAATTGTGCTACGTCCGTTTTCATGGTAATTGTGTCGTTGTGCTATTGATAGGTTTCTTCCGCTTAGCGCCCCCTGACGGTAGACTAACAGAGAATGAAGCTTTTGTCAAAACAACAAAAAAAAAAATCGTCAACTATAAGTGTGTCGTCTTGATGGCGTAGAAGCAACTTTACTTGCTGTCGTTCTTTAAAACGTATTTCCTTCATAATTATCTGAAGTTTCTTTCGTGGTTCGCTCGACACACGTATTCACAGTGTTTTCGGAACCGCCAGGGATGGTGTAGCTTCCCGTTGCAACCTCCTCTCAAACTATTTGTAGAGCTGCTGTTTTGCGGCGACGACGCTGGATCGAAGTCGGTGTGTGTGTGTGTGTGTGTGTGTGTGTGAAATCGACAGTTGTCGATTATCGTCAGCTGGTAAATGTAAAGTTAACTGGGACTGGGTAACGCTCGGGGGTCCGTCCGCAGTCCGGTTAATTCGCTAACAGTGTCGCAACAAATAGGACTTTACAGTCTTGCCGGCTGCGACTTCTGAATGGTTCGTAGAATGTAGCCCAATGTACTCTACCCGAACCTATACATAACTGCTATTGCGACGCACAAGTGACGCGCTATCAAACTGCTAAGGGGGGATTTAAATTTTAAGGTACTGGTGGTGCCATATGGCGTGGAATCAAGTTTGTAGATCCTTGTGTAGAGCGGTGGGTAACAATAATTCTCATTTATGATCACTTGGAATTGGTAAAAGGCAAAGCAACTTTGCAATGCATCGTGATTATTTGCTGTATACTTGTCAGATTACTTGACCATTGTTTTGATTTGACCATAAGTAAACGTTCTAAAGTGTACAGGCGGATAACTTCTATAATTAAAATAAATACCGAATGTTAAATAGTAATAACGTAGAATTTATAGAACAAAGTTTAAGCCATGTGGCCCGTTTTTAATTAAAAGTCCTTAATACTCATTGCGCTGCCTGATAAAAGTCTATCATAAACAACAAACAAACGATTGCCCTGCATCTAAAATTTGAAGAATTACTGGTGTATGCGGAAAATGTATGTATCGAACAATCACTGATGGAAGGCGTGAAAGATGAAGTTTCATCAGCTGTGCTATTATTAAAAGCGGGATTTGAAAAGATGTTATAATACTTGCTCGTATTAGAAGCACGTAGATTTAAAAAAAAATATGAAGATTTACTTTAGATGCTGTTATTAGGGACAGAATTTTAAGAAACGTGTCATAATAAGCGCTTTCCAAGAGATAGAATTCGAAGCGATGTCTCAGAGAACGTTGTTGTTAGTGATGGGATCTTTAAGAGATGTGTGATCGAAGGTGCCCTGGGCATTGACGACGACTGATCCTGAATCACTCCGCTTCGGGGCTGGTAGGAAGAAGGAACAAATATCCCCAGAGATTTTAGTCGAAGACGTAAAGCTGGCGTGTTTCGTTGATACCAGGTGTTCTCGAAGCAGCGAACAAGTTTTAGGATTTAGGATCCCCTAGCAACACGTGGATCTGTTAATGCTGAATTACTGTAACTAAAACATAAAGCGAAAATACCCAATAGTCTGGAGAAGCGGCTATCGACAAACATACATGTGTTCAGTGACTAAACGTAGCGATGTGGTATTAACCATTTTACATTGCCCTGAAGGCCATTAAAATTTATCGATCAGTCCATTGATCTAAAGGCGACTGCAGGTAGATAACCTGTCAACTGCACTTTTCGTTCTGAGCAAGTCAGCGAAAAGTTAACTCGTTACTCGAGTTGTTTTCTTCTATTCTTAAATACAAAATACGATTTGCTACTTTCAGGCTTCCTATTATGAAACGGTGCTGATTATTTAGGTACCAAATTACGGAAAATAATATTCATTACACTGTTAGTTTTCTTGTTTTAATGAGAATAAATACACTTCCTGATTTGTGGCCCCGGTTAATCACCACGTAATGAAATCGCGGCATCGTGATTATAATAAGTCAGAATATCAGCGCCGCGATCGTCGGTTTTAATTCCATCCCATTTGTCTCCCCCTCCCCTCCTCCTCCTCCGCCGGCGCGCGCTATGCTCATTTAAATATGGCCTGGTTATTCCGCCTGAAACATGGGGCGAGGCGTGAAAACGAGGTTCCGTGCCTGGCGACTGCTACAGCAACAGCCGGGTAATGAGAGAGCGATTTCATTGAAATATGTTTTCCACCTTAGCGGGTCCTCACGCGCAAAGCCGCGAAAGTTCGAACCCTTTACCCGGGGGGGGGGTGGTCTCGCCGATAGATGGAATTGCCAGAGTTCCGGCCGGTTCTGTCTAAGACGAGTTTGGGACGTTTGTTTCAGAATTATGACTTATTAAAAAGTGAATGATGATAATGATAATAATTTGCTTTGGTATAGCCATGTTTGGGGTCAAATTATTGACTGCTGTCAACTTTCATCATTATATTAAATAGACTGTGTACGTTCCTCTGGTTTCCATGTGGCGAGAAGTCATAAACGTTTCCGGTCTCCCACAATGCAACGGTACGCGCACTCACTATAAGGTATGCATATCGCAGACCATTTTTTAAAAGCTCGAAGTAAAGAGTTCAGAAGAAAACCACCTCTCTCTGAAATTCCGCTCGTACAATGATCTGGAAAGCAAATGGATTAGCTTTGGATCTGCCTTTGAAAACTGGAAAACATATTACCAACTTACTCTTTAAAGTAATCGGGAGTTTACGTAACATTGCATGTTGGGAGAAGGTGATCCAAAGATGTAATCAGATACAGATTGCATACATAACCGCATTAAGTAAAATGAACAGAAATGAGATCTTTTCTAGCTGGTACAGTACATGCAAATTAAGAAGTATTCATGGAAGCTTTTTTTATTAAAAAGTACTTAATTGTGTTACTAGTTAGGATAGTCAGTAACTTTTGTAGTACATTAAAGTGTAAGTATATGCAGGTTGTAGCTGTCCGGTCCATTTTGAACTTAGTGCCAGCAATATATAGGGATCTGTCCTGGTTAATATTCATATATTTTTTAAAAGGTAGCGCTGAAGCTCCATGTATATACTACTGCGTTACCTTCTTAAACATACTGCCCGCCGCGGAATTTAAAATTTAAAATTACAGATTTTTTAAAAAAAGAAAACAACTTAGTGAAAGAGTGGAAGAAACGATGTTTAGATATTTTCTTCTCGCTTATTAGAAGGCGCCAGGTAGCCTACAGTCAGGTGCAGGCTTTTCCACTTCTCACTGGTTCATTTCACGCACCTGGCTTCGGAACAAATTTGAAGCCATCGACATAGAGGCAGAGACAAGGAAAGTTAATTTGAGAGAAGTGAATAAATTTGAAGTTTCTATGCGCTGTCTCGTACCTTTAATTTTACAAAAAGCACAACATACAAATCAACAAAGCGGACAGGTGAGAAGCTCTGTCATATATAGAGTTGCCCAACTTTAAAATAAAGAAGAATACTATACTCAACATTCAGAATAAGGATAAAAAACACAGAATACTTTTTTTTTCTGATGTACATTCGCACATCTATATCTAGCTGATAATAAAAGTCGCCCTCATACGTTGAGAAATGTCTAAATTATGAATCTGATTGAAATACTGAAGACATTGCTTACTCCGTTGCAGTAAACAAAATAAGTTCTGGCAACATCTCAATTAACGTGAATATGTTTGATGGCGAGAGCAACAAAGTTGCATCCTATACAATCACAAGTTTTAAATGCCATAGTATAAGTAGATCTTATGCTTGTTATTCAAAGAGATTAAACTCATTTTATTATAATTTAAAATGCACCCAGACTAATTAAAACGGAAATGACAAAAAGCGAATTCTGTTCTATTCTGCAACTATTTGGTAAATTGTAAATATGAGAAAGAACTTTTGAAACTTAAAGACTGCGTAGAAAAATTAACCTGTTTAATCACAAGAAATGCATGATAATAAAGGTAAATTTTAAAAAAAAAAAATTTTTCAAAATATAGAAGTAATTTCGTAATTTCTACAGATTATTAAAGTTATTTGCTAAAAGTAAAAAAGACAAAAATCAGGAAATATAATAGCCATCCCATCTTCATCCGTTTGTTTTTGTATTATATCTTAAGAAACAAGATCTACATTTGTAGCTAAATATAAAGTAGATACTATTTCTAAAATCGTTACAAAGGTCGAGAATCCGTCATCCGAAATTCTGAAAACCAAAAAGCTCCAAAAATACGAAATATCTTTGGAGCGCCTTCTGTGGAAAATTCCAGAAGGTCCCTGGGCGGCGACGCACGGGTCTCCCGAATACGCTTTACGTACGAGCATAACTCACCGTAATTTCTTGGCTTTGTTGTTGGTGTCAATACGAGGTCTGTCGAAAAAGTATCCGACCTTAGGCTGGGAAAAAAAAATTACGTACTTGGTGGGGTTCAATTGCTAATCCCCTTCGAAGTAGGCCCCTTGTGCCTCCACACACTTAGCCCAGCGATCCTTCCACTGTTCGAAGCCGTCTGGAATACTTCTTCCGGAATGACTCTCAGCTCCGCCGTCGCATTCCGCATGATGTCCTCTCGGCTCTCAAAGCGGGAGCCTTTCAGTGGCATCTTCATTTTTGGGAACAATCAGAAGTCAGAAGGAGCCGGGTCTGGAGAGTAGGGAGCCTGGCGAATGAGCGAAATGCCTTTCTTTGCCAAGAAACCTTGGATCAGCTGCGACGAATGAGCCGGGCGTTGTCATGATGCAGCTGCCAGTTTTGCGAGGCCCACAGATCTGGTCTCTTGCGCAGAATTGCATCACGAAGACGTCGGAGGACTTCCTGATAGTACTCCTTTCTAACTGTTTGTCCTTCTGGTGAGTATTCGTGATGCACATCGCCTCGGTAGTCGAAGAAAACAGTCAGCATCACCTTGATTTTGCTCCGGACCTGATGCTTTTTTGGGCCTTGGCGACGTTGGGTGCTTCCACTGTGATGACTGAGCTTTGATTTCCGGGTCGTACCCGTACAGCCAGGTCTCATCTCCGGTTATCACGGTATTCTGGAACTCAGGATCCCTGTTGGCAGTATCCAGCAGGTCCTGCGCAACCTCAAGACGAAGTTGTTGTTGTTCCTGAGAAAGCAGCTTGGGCACAAATTTCGCTGCCACTCTCCGCGAGCCCAAATCCTCCTTTAAAATTGCATGTGCAGAATCTTTACTGATCCTAACCTCGTCACCAATTTCCCGCACCGTCAAACGACGATCCTCTGTCATCAAGGTCCGCACTTTCTCGATAACAACTGCACTGTGACTTGCTGATGGCCCCTTCCCTGAACGCTGGTCACTCTCCACCGATGTGCGGCCATCTTTGAGCCTCTTGTATCATTCTTTACCACACACGCTGGCTGCCTGACAGCGACTGGCGCATGAAGGCATGCGGCTCCACTATGCACACTTTTGCCTCAATATCATTACTTCCCACGGGAAAAAATAAAGTCGGATACTTTTTTTCGACTGAACTCGTATAATTTGAAAATGTCTAAAAGACCTGAAGACGCCCATAGGTCATCGGTAGGCCGATAACTTACCTTTCTGATGGCTAAATGCACATATTTTTCTTATGGCTTCACGCACAAAATGATTAAAAATATTGCATAAAACTACCTGTAGCCCACGTGTATCCATGTGCAGTTATAAAGTTGTAAATGAACTTGCGCCCAGTCCTCACTACCCAGTGGGTCCGCTTCCGAATTATGCCGGCATATCTACATTCCGGAATCTTTATAGCTTCTGAACTTTTTACTGTTGGAGATAAATAGGTGAGAAACGAAGCGTACATTGAAGGTAATATAAACTTCAGATGGCAAAAGCACATTTCATTTATATTTAATAATGCATCTAATTACGATGCACTCTGTATAGATCAGGTCAAGAAAGACTCCATATCTATTATACCACAAACATTCAAAATATATTTAATTTTTATTTAAAGAATCTGTTGATATAAAGATAACGGACGGATAAAATAATAAGCGGGTATTCAAAATTAGATCTTTAGAATCTTTTAAATAAGATGTGGAAAATTTAAAACCAAATCAATTTATTTACTCAACTGATGAAATCTTTAGAGGAAAAAGTGTCTTTCCATATCTTTTAAAGACAATAATTTTGGTAAGTTTGATGTTGCTACTAAAGAGTTAACAAAAAATAGTTTATAATGAATAAAAACTCAGATTTTTTTTGTATTATCAAGAAGTATGTCAAATGTACAAGATCTTACTATTAGGAGAGTGTAATAGTGACATTTACCACAAATCTGTTGTTTTAGTTTTTGTTTGATGAATTTTAAAGTTTTGAAATTTTGTTAAAAAGGTTTATAAATTATATCAGTGTAAATTTTCGTACATCCTTTTCTTTCGCTTAGAATGCTTCTTTCAAGATGACTAGAATAAGATCTTTTAACAGATTATGAAACATTTTAAATGATAGAAAAGGACGCGAAAATAGGAATCTTTATGTTACCAAAATGGCAAGCTTAGCCGAAAACACTTATATAACTATATCTAAAGATGACAAAAATCTCTTGAAGTATTAGATTGTTACAAACGTTTTTTTTTTCAGTTTTTTTTTACCTCACCTCAACAATCAGACTTCATATCGTTGCTGCACGTGAAGTTTATTAATTTCACTTTTGCCAACGATTTACAAGCGCATTTATACCATTTAAAAAAAAAAAAATTTGCATTTCTGAAGTCGATAAACTGTTGGAAGGCAGTTTAAATTTCTGCTTGGTTGGAGAAGTATTTAGTACGGAGAAAGCTGTCGAGAAGCTTGAAAAAGTGGTAGTGTGTGGGAGAAAAGTCTGGTGAATAGACTGGGTGAGGGAGAACTTCGTACCCCAACCTGTTCAGTTTCTGAGGAGTCACCTTTGCAACATGAAGATTAGTATTCTCGTGGAGCAGGATCGTGCCTCTTCACTTCACCAATTCCGGCTGTCGTTGGGAGAGTAACCGATGAACAACGTTTAATTCACGACAGTACCTTTCCGCTGTGATGGTCTTTGTTTCCTATAACAAGCGAGGAGCAGATCTCCAATAGACGATTTTGTTGTTGTTCATTCAACTCGTAAGGCGCCCACCTGTCAAGCTTCATCACCTGGCCGATTGCGTCACGATGCAGAGAAACAGCTTCAGCACTTACGTCAAGCTCTCCAGCAATTTCTCGCACTGTTTTTCTTGCATCGGCTTCAAATGAAGCTTTCAGATGGTCGTCACCACAGCTGGAAGGACGTCCGATACGTTCCTTATCTTCGAAGCTCACATCTAATGATCGAAATTTTGGTCACCATTGTTGTACTGTGCGCTCATTTGCTGTCCTCGCTCCATGCCTGCTTAATGTTACGAGTCGCCTCCCTTGTTCTGTGGCCGTCTGAACTCGTGAAGCAAAATTTCACGAAAAACGTTTCTATCCATAGCTTCACCCAGAATCCTGAAACAAATATCCATTTTTAAAAAGATATATTTTTCGTAATGTGTGCCAAAGCAAGGCTACAAAGCAATGTATAACTTATCTACATATACCTTCACAAGCATGGAAAAAATGAACCATAAATTAACATAATATGAAAACCGACAAAACCTTTGTAACGGCCTAATATATTATATAGATGTAATTAGTGGAAAAATATCAGATCTAAAGTCCGGATATTTCCGAAAATTAGACGATTAAAAGTCTAAAGTTTTAAATATTAATTATAAACCAACTAAAAGAAAATCTTGTGTCATCTATTTAAAGACGAATAATCTCTGTGCTTGCGCAATATTACGGCTACTTCCAACAGATGGATTTAAGTTGATAAAACCACAAGATTTGGAAACATTATCAATATATTATTACAACAATAAAAATCTAATTCGCCAATGAATATGATGTAATATTAGAGGTATATCTATAACATACGAAAGAATTTTGTAATTATCACAAAAATATTATAGAAAAAAATCTTTTCAGAAAAATAATGACTTCCGTCTAAATTAAATAAGATGCTATAAAATGAACTCGGATCTAAACCTGTTTATAAATTAAGAAATCTGTAACAAAAAGAATTAAAAGTACAAAATTTCATAGATACATTATATAATACAGAACATACCCATTAAAAATTAAATTATCTCTGGAAAACATAATATTTACAAATTGAACTTACTAATGTTGCACTGACGATACGTTTTATCCACTAGATGATAAAATTTTTAATTATGGACATTTCAACGATCATTAATCAAGAAAAATCTTTGTTGGAATACTTTTTTGGAACAAGTAAAACTTTTAGAGGGATAAATTTGTTTTTCTATAGTTCTGCTCAAAAAACAAACCTAGTATTTATTCTCAACGTAAAACTTTAAATTTACATGTTCAAGGAACAGTATAATTAATTTTTACAATTTAAAATATTTCGTCGGTTCGATTTTTAGTTTATCTGATTTTTAATTTTTATATGCAGTATCATATTTATACTAAATCATTAGATTTAAATCGATATATATATATATATATTTAAATTCTTTTTTAATTTTGTCACTTGCTTTTGATGGCATGCTAACAAATCTATCTTTGTTATTATTTTCAATTATTATGTATCTAATATGCTTATCCTATTAGTATTATTTCGGTAAATCTTTTTTGACATATTACATTTTAAATCCTATTAAATCTTTAAACGGCTTAAACTCCATTATATGTATGATGATAAAGCTTTATTCGATTTTAATTGTTTTTATTATACCAACGAATTCACTTCCCATATCGGTCAATAATTCATTTTGTTTTATACTGTTTAAATGAAGATATGAATGCTTTTACTAAAATGTTCTGATTTTATTTAGTAAGGAAATACTATACATTTAGAAAATACATCAATTACTGTTAACAAATATTTATAACCTTTATTCTATTTAGAACATTTTCGCATACCAGTTAAATCTGGGGACCAGATATCATCTATTGAATGAACAAACACCAGTCTTGTAACAATTTTCCTCAACAGGTTTGTCTTCAGCTATTAGAAGACAAATGTCTCAAAGTTTTTTTTTTTAAATTAACTAGTTTATTTGAACCGAAACTGGAACTCGTACCACTTTTAACACTTTAGTGAAACTTAAAACAATTATATTTAATTTCACTTCAGCATTATACTAAACATCCATCATTTCTTTTAAATTAAGATTTTGAATATTAATAAAATCAAGATTAAATTTATATCTATATCATCTTTTTCTTTGCTTCTAATAACAGCATGGCTTCCTGCGGAATCACTATATTTATATCTTAAATCGTGTTTGTAGCACGCTCGATCAACTTCACTGACAAGTTCTTCAGAATTTTTTTTTTTAATTTTCAATCTGTTCGCGTCACCAGACTACAGTAATTCAAGACCAGTAAAGTTTTCACCAAGATATTTAGCCAAAGAATAACCAGGAAGTTTTCTAAAAGATGACTGTGTATCACTTCCAAAGAAAAATTTCAACCCTAACACAAAACATTCCCTTTTCCACAAATTGGCATACTTCTCTTGACATTAGTCTTTTATTCTTACTAGTAAACTGTTTTTAATTTTTTGTATTAGTTTTAATTGTACATTTTATGAATAAATTTAAGAAATATATGTATAATAAAATCGTAAGAGATTATATTTTAAGCTCATTCGTTTTCTGCTGATTCACCTTTTAAGTCATTGGAAGGTTTTATTGATGATTCCATAGATAGTGAAGGAGATTCACATAACTGATTATCAAGAATGTTTCTTCTGATATTCCTGAGTCTACAGTAAAAGGTGACTCTGTAAGTGAACCGGAAACTGAACAATTTAAATTTAGCCAAAATAAATAAAATGTTTTAAACTTGAAGTGTTTTCTTATTTTTATAAATGAAAAAGCTTACTGTGAAATAAAGGTAGAGATCATGACTATAGGATAAAGTGGAAAAATTTCCACTTATGCGTATATTACATTCAGATTTTTTCAGATTATTCTAGACTCTATTTTTGTAAAATCTTTACATTATCCTGAATATCAAATAACAAAACTTGAATTTTCTAATTACCTTAATAATGAAGAGATATTAAATATTTCTGGAAAATTAAATCCACAAAATGTTTTTCAAAATAACAGGCAAGGAAACAAAAACAGTAGAATATTTTGAAGTGCTAATTTATATTTCTGATTCGAAATAGATACATTTATGGTTTAAAAAATTGTTTATTTGTATTTCCTTTGTATGAAAAAAATCAAACAGATCTCAAATAATTTTGTACAAAAAAAGTAAAATCTATAGTTTCAAAAATTGCCACAAACATCTTAGAAAAAGTCGCAAAAGTATTTCGTACATTATTATCCTCTTCTCATTATCTGAAAACGATCTCCAGTATATGTCGGATGGCTTAGTAAAGATACCGTTTTTATAAATTTATATATTTTTACACAGAAATGTTTGGAATCTGACTATACTTTGTATTTATAAACAAATAATATAGTAAATGTACTGGATAGTATCGTTCACAATTCAATAAATTTCATTGTTCCACTTAACGATTCCATAGAAACTTCTGCACGTCAGGTGTTTTGTTCTTACATCATTAGACGACGCCACAGGAGGCTTTGCTTGATACATTATATTCATATATTAAAATTCGTTTTATTTATAAAGAAACATTTGAATAACGAGATAAATAATTCAAGGATTCGATTTCTTATTAAAAGAAACGAAAGAAATAGTTTCTTGAATTAGAAAATAAGTTAAGACTTCTATACCAGTTCAAAAAAGTTATTTAAGCCAATTATGAATAGAAACGAGAAAATGACAGTATAGAAATTACATCTTTAACACTTTGAAAACTAATACCCCTATATTGGTTTAACCCCATTTCTATAACAATTCCACAGGTTTCTTTAATCGTTGCCCTTTATTGAACTTTTAAGGATGATCGGCGGTTTTCATTTGCTTTATAACACCTAGAATCTAACAATTAGTAAATTAGATTATCTGCTATAGAAGAAATTTCTAATAAATTTATATTGATATTGACCATAAAATTGACATTACCTTTGGTTTATGTAAATCTTTAAATAAATAAAACCAAAAAAATACTGATAGTTATGCTATTTATCATAACAATGTTGCTGCTCCAAATAAATTACATTCAGGTAAAAAATTATAAATTGAAAAAATAAGCTTCTCGTGAGCTAAGATGAAAAAGAATTATTAAAAGACATATTTTGGTGAAGGTGTTTCTTCCTTCAGATCCAAATCAGTTAGTTAAGTTTGAAATAATAATTTAAATGAAATAAATACAATTAGTGGTGAATTCTGTAAATTTAATTAATTGATATACTAGATTTTAAATGTTATAAAAAGTCAAAGAACTGTTTATGAAATAGAAAAAGGCTCTGTACATTTAGTAAACTCAAAGAATCTTATATTTCTGTTTTATCATAAGAACTACAAATATTAAAACAGACTTTTGTTCAACACTATTAATCCCGAGACGTATTATTATTTTAAGTCATAATAATATAAAAGATAGTTTGAAATATAGTGCTGATAATGGTCTATACGTGAATAACAATAATTTTATTCAAAGGTTCTTGGTAACTCACATATTAGCAAAGAAACAAAGACATATAAAATTATCATTGTTATGATTCAAAGAATAAAGGTTATTATATTACCATTAAATATAATATTCCTTCTCTCAAATTTTTCATTTCTATTGGTTTTAACTATAAAGCGAATTTTTCGTATAGAATAGTTTTAAAATTTGAATAAATTGAAACTGACTTCTTATCTTCTGATTATAATGAGTGATAATCCTATTTATATTTTGCTAACTAATTTATCCTTGTACACTGTAATTTAAGAAAAGTTTCGTATAATAATGAACATAGATTGTAATATTTATTTTTAATTGTTTTATCTGGATATAACATCCTGAAAAACCAAAAAAATGTAGTTTATCTATGTGTTACAGATATTTATTCAAAGCATCTAAATTATTACAGGTCAGAATAGAACTATATAGACCTCCGAAATGATACTGAATCGCTGAGATTGTAGTTCAGACAAGTTTAACTTATTTAAAGAAGGTTTGATTTTTTTAAAGAAAATTAGATGCTTCAGAGAAAAGAGTTGATATAAAAATAAATAATTAAAGAATTGGCTGGTACTTTGAACAGAATGGATAGATACGGTTTCATTAATCCAAAAAAAACAGTAAAATCCATAGGAGATAATGCTGAATGAATTACTAATGTTGGAAATTTTATGATTCTTTAAAATGTAAACTCCAAAAATAATTAATAATTGTAATAATTCGAACATTCAAAATTCTAATAATTCTATATTCTATTAATGCGCATATTAAATCTGCTATTCAAAACATAAATGCTTTAACTGCTGGAGTGGCAACTAAATTACCTGCTGAAAAGTAAAAAAAAACAACTTAAAGTCAATTAAGTTTCTATACAATTAACTATGTAGCTATGAAATTAATCAAGTTTCTATAATAAAATGAATTGTTTACAGATTTTTATATTTATTAGAATATATTAACATAGAAGATTTAATTATTGATGAAACTATAAATATTAGTTTGATGAGAATGGATTTAGAAATGGGTCAATTATAAATCATCCTGGTGCAGAAGCTGATGTCACATTTCAAAATAAAGATGTGCATCCGTTGCTACACTAAGCTGGGACATTGTTTGAAGAAGAATTTATAAATACAAATAATACGGATTAACCTGATGCTGATAACATAGTTTTATAAATAACGTCATTTTGTATTTATCTTGTCAGATTAAAATTATTTTAGATGATAAGGAAATTAATACTATAGTTTATCCTGAAGAAAAAGTAATGAAAAGACTGATAACTTTTCCAGATGATTTTAGTAAGTACCAAAGATTAAATCATTATTGTTATAGAGACATAGTTGAAGAAGCTGTGGACAGCTATGTAGAATCTAAAGCAAAACATGAAATTATGATAAAAAATCAAATTCCAAAGGTTGTTTAGTTTCTATCTTTCCCTTACTTACATCTTTGGGTTTTATGAAGAATATAAAAAAATATATGTTGCCTATGGAATCACTAAAGTTTCTACATAATTTTAGGTATTAAACCAGCTAAGTAAGTTCAGTTTCAGTCAGAAAGATAATTCATTAGTATCTTTTTTTAATTACACCAAACATTTTAAAGCAAGACGGTTGGAATTTAATGGCTGGAGATTTAAATTTAGGTAATCACATAATTATAAAATAAACAATTCTTTAAATTCTAATGATAGAACTAACAAAACGTGTTAATAATTTAGTAGAACATATAAAGATTTATTGGATATTTTAAAGTAATTATGTTATTAATCTAAATTAGTTTAAAGCTATTGACGAAAATAATAAATATATTTCTAATACTGGAGTCGTTGTCGATAATTGATTACCTGATTTACATTAGCTTATTTTAATAAACATCAAATTAATAAATGTAAATGAGAGCACATGGATTCATACACTAAGTAATACAAATGAAAAAAAAATTCCTTCTTTAGAAAAAATATTTAAAGTTCATATAACAAATATAAATAGATTTTTACATAGAATTGTTGGAGCAAAATTAAAAGCGTTTAACGATAAAATAAAAATTTAAGTATTGGCATTTTTATAGCACAAAAAATTACGAATTTTATGTTATGTTATAAGTTATAATAGTGACACTGCAACTTAAAGATTGCTTTTAAGTTAAAAAAACAATAAAATTATAAATATTACGAATCCAATTAATGATGAAGATGAATCAACTGAGAAATATGCTGATGATAGTTTAACGAATGTTGTTTAAAAGATTCAGCAGGCATTATAAATCTAAACAGTAAAAAATTTACAAATTTAGATGTGGCAACATTAGATACTGTAAATAAACAATTGGAAATGACTCTTTGGATCAACTAGCTTTAACTTTAAGATATTTAAAAGTTAATGGTTTTTCGGTACGTAAGATAATATCGATACGAACCAAAAATATATATATCACAGATGTAAAACTATAATCATCTAGTAAATATAAAGTATGTTGACCGTTTAAAATTAAATTAGGAAATGCGTGCCTTTCCTGCTTGGAATAGTGGTAGTAAATCTATCCAAAATGTGGGTCGGGAAATGTATTTTCAGGTGTAGTAATATCTTCAGACAGCTCATTAGTTAATAGTAAGTTAATTCACACTCACTGGATAGTAGGTCAGGATCTAGTAATGTCACACTGAGTGGTTAGGAACATCTTTATTTCAAAATGATAATTTATAGTGGAAGTTTTAGATCTTTACATTTAGTGTTGCATTTAATTCTTCAGAATATACAGTTCTGGTACAGTTTTAAATTGAAATTATAAACTAGATACATTAATTTTAATTTCACAAAAAAATAAAGAAATTGAGTGGCAAGTAATTTAAGTTAATGAGTATGAGGTTGTAAATGGACTCTCTTAATTAATCACAGTGTATATATGTACGTATATGGAGCTTCCACGTCATCTCTCTTTAATATTTACATATTACTCAAGAAATTTGAGTAAAACGATGTGCACACACACGCACATACACTAATGCCATAGAAACGGATTGGCGTTAATCATACACGAGTTTTTAAGTACAACTGAATTTGTTTCTTATAACCATGTAAGTGACATACTGCTAAATTCTCAAGTCACTTTGTCCATATTTGATGATGGCAGAGTTTCGGTTCACTTCCGTCTACACGCATGATTTTCCAGATATTTGCGTTAGCCAGCACGTTAGATATGGCGGCTGCACCTTCGCGTTGCGGCGGAGGTGTCATACCGAAGTAAGCGAGTTGTTCGCCACCTCTCAGCGGTATATGAACTCAGCGTTTTGGACTGCATCTGACGTTCCAACCGAACAGCATATACTCAAAGGTCGGTAAAAGTTTCTTTTGGGTTAAGATACGGCATCTTCGCCAATCGCATCACTACTTCCACAAAAAGAACCAACTTTCTGGAATTCTGGTGTCAGATGCGTCGTTTGGATACAGGAATGCTAGACAATTAACTGCGTTTTCGGATGTTATATACGACTTAAACTATGTATACCAATCTTTGCATGTTCTAGTCCAGTTTTTCTGAATGACACTTTATCGCCTATAT
This sequence comes from Nautilus pompilius, assembly GCA_018389105.1. Classification (NCBI taxonomy): domain Eukaryota; kingdom Metazoa; phylum Mollusca; class Cephalopoda; order Nautilida; family Nautilidae; genus Nautilus; species Nautilus pompilius. Next base: position 358,269 of record JACATO010000978.1, on the reverse strand, counting down.
TTGGCTTAGCCTTCCTTCATCTATTTTGCTTCCTGTGCGAAATATTACAGCATTTCACCATACGAATATACTTTCAATTTCTTAGGTGCCAAGACGTTTTTACAATTCTACTGTCGAAAGACTGTAAGAAGTGATCGAGCGAGATGTGTGCCAATAGGTAAACACTTCTACGTCCAAACCTTACCTGACTATGCAAAGTTGATTTATTCATTGTTGAAAGAATTTGTCTATTTAAGAAGCATTTTTTATATTCAGGCGACATCTTAAGACGAATTGAGCCACGTTTATGCACGCGCGCAATCAAAATGTCACAAAATTAAGGTAACATTTCAAACTAACACAAGCCGACCGTCCTGATTGCTGTACTTCCAAATTGTCAATATTCTACCATTTGTAGACATGGCGTCAAGCGCTGCAGAATTATGTGGGCCTTCTGTTTTTTTTTTTCTTGCTTGACAGGAGGAGTTTTTTCCGTGTCGCGTTCTTTTAATAGTTTCACATTTACGCTGTTTATCTGAAACATCTTTCTCATCTTTTCCTTTTTTATCAGTTCTAATTCGAGATAACTCACCAGGATGATATCTGAGCTACTTTGTATTTACGTCATGCGATATGTTAAGAGAGAGAGAATTCGATCCTAAAAATGGTTTTAAAAAGGGGTTTTTAATAGCTTGTTTCCCTTCCACGTCGATCTTCGTGTTTCTTTCTCTATTTCTCAAAATATTGGTAAACATTTTTCCTGTTTGAAGGATCGAATCTCCATTTCTAAGAGGTCCCGTGAGTGATTAAATGCTGGACCTTGGTGGGCGAGATCTGAGCTGCTTGTCTGTCTAGAAGGGTGGAAATCTGTCTAGAATGATGGAAATCTGTCTAGAATGATGGAAATCTGTCTAGAATGGTGGAAATGTGTCTAGAAGGGTGGAAATCTGTCTAGAAGGGTGGAAATCTGTCTGGAATGATGGAAATATGTCTAGAATGATGGAAATCTGTCTAGAAGGGTGGAAATCTGTCTAGAAGGGTGGAAATCTGTCTAGAAGGGTGGAAATCTGTCTAGAATGATGGAAATCTGTCTAGAATGGTGGAAATGTGTCTAGAAGGGTGGAAATCTGTCTAGAAGGGTGGAAATCTGTCTAGAAGGGTGGAAATCTGTCTAGAATGATGGAAATCTGTCTAGAATGGTGGAAATGTGTCTAGAAGGGTGGAAATCTGTCTAGAATGATGGAAATCTGTCTAGAATGATGGAAATCTGTCTAGAATGGTGGAAATGTGTCTAGAAGGGTGGAAATCTGTCTAGAAGGGTGGAAATCTGTCTAGAATGATGGAAATCTGTCTAGAAGGGTGGAAATCTGTCTAGAAGGGTGGAAATCTGTCTAGAAGGGTGGAAATCTGTCTAGAATGATGGAAATCTGTCTAGAATGGTGGAAATGTGTCTAGAAGGGTGGAAATCTGTCTAGAAGGGTGGAAATCTGTCTGGAAATCTGTCTAGAAGGGTGGAAATCTGTCTAGAAGGGTGGAAATCTGTCTGGAAATCTGTCTAGAAGGGTGGAAATCTGTCTAGAAGGGTGGAAATCTGTCTAGAAGGGTGGAAATCTGTCTGGAAATCTGTCTAGAAGGGTGGAAATCTGTCTAGAAGGGTGGAAATCTGTCTAGAATGATGGAAATCTGTCTAGAAGGGTGGAAATCTGTCTAGAATGATGGAAATCTGTCTAGAATGGTGGAAATGTGTCTAGAAGGGTGGAAATCTGTCTAGAAGGGTGGAAATCTGTCTGGAAATCTGTCTAGAAGGGTGGAAATCTGTCTAGAAGGGTGGAAATCTGTCTAGAATGGTGGAAATCTGTCTAGAAGGGTGGAAATCTGTCTACAATGATGGAAATCTGTCTAGAAGGGTGGAAATCTGCCTAGAAGGGTGGAAATCTGTCTAGAATGATGGAAATCTGTCTAGAATGGTGGAAATCTGTCTACAATGATGGAAATCTGTCTAGAAGGGTGGAAATCTGCCTAGAAGGGTGGAAATCCTACGACAGACAATAACGTCGTCTGCGCGCTATTAGGTCGTGAAACATCGGTGATGAGAGAAATTAAACGTGCTAAATGTCTCTATCAGAAACCATATTTTTTAAATATGAACGAAAACTCAAGCGATCTGTAGGTGGAAGGAGATCAAGAAGAAATCACTAGAAGGGTTTACCAAGCAGGTAACATGCCGATAGGGATTCGAACTCGCGGTCTGGACTGTAGCAATCCAATAGAGTAGCTGCTAGACTTCAGTGCTTATTAAACAATATCTTTCTAAATTTAGAACATAAGCTTAATTTGAACAATATCACGGTTTAATTCGAATTTTAAACCCCAGATTCAGGAGCTATTGCTTATCTAAGAATTACGAAGCTAATAATGATTGGCGATTAGCATTTTCCCCACTCTTCTCTACCTCTACCTATTTACGATATTATTTTTGACGAATTATTAAATATGCACTTAAGTTTTATGTACTTTGTTCGAATGGTTTGGCGTCAGTTGGTCCTGATCTGATGAACGAAGAAACAAAAGAACGCAACGGGCACCTTAAAATAACGGAAATTGTTCAACTAAACGAAATTCATTAGTAACCGAAGATAGACTGTAAAACCGAAGAAGCACCAGTTCTAAAGTAAAGACCATTGTCTTTGAGTTTGAAAATTTTGTGCTAACCACGCACCTCGAAACGCGAATAAAGCTGCGGGCTGATTTCGTTCATTTAATGAAGTTTTTAATACTGAAAAAAAAAGGGATTCCATAGTCTGACATCATCGCAGAGGAAGCCGATTCCCTCTACAAGCCATATGATCCCGTTAAGCCGAATTCTCACGCTTCGAAAAATGGTTTTATAATCGTTCGTCAATGGCACTGAATCGATTTTCCAGTGTATATGTAACTGCAGGTCCCACGCGTGGCTCCGAATGCGACGTGCGGTTTTTCGAGAGAGAGAGAGAGTCAATCCTGTCTTTAGGCGGAAACAACTTTACCCATTCTTAAAATTGTGCGGAGACTAAATCTAGATGAGGTTAGAGGAAAACGGCCTGGAAATTATTTTAATAAAATGTTTTTTTGTTGTTTTTAATTTGAAGTCTTTTTTTCCTGAAGACAAAAACATGTGAACGTCCCGGTAGGATCTTCTAGAGACTACTAAATTCTGTACTGGTGTCATCTCTTTCTCTCTCTCTGTAGTGACGTCATATTTTTCTCTCTCTCTCTGTACTAAAACCATATCTTTTTTTCTGTACTTACGTCAGGTCTCTCTGTACTGACGTCATATTTTTCTCTCTCTCTCTGTACTAAAACCATATCTTTTTTTCTGTACTTACGTCAGCTCTCTCTGTAGTGACGTCATATTTTTCTCTCTCTCTCTCTGTACTAAAACCATATCTTTTTTTCTGTACTTACGTCAGCTCTCTCTGTACTGACGTCATATCTTTCTCTCTCTCTCTGTACTAAAACCATATCTTTCTTTCTGTACTACGTCAGCTCTCTCTGTAGTGACGTCATATTTTTCTATCCCTCTCTGTACTAAAACCATATCTTTCTTTCTGTACTTACGTCAGCTCTCTCTGTACTGACGTCATATCTCTCTCTCTCCTCTCTCTCTCTCTCTCCTCCTCTCTCTCTCTCTCTCTCTCTCTCAAGTGACGTATTTTTACTATAGTGGTGCAGTCAGTTTTCTTTCCAAAGATGAGAGGCGTACACACACGATATTAATTCGCAAATTTTCAGTTTTAACACAGTAAGTAATATGCAGATAAAAGAAAACTAATGTAAACAATTCTTTGTTGACGATATGAGGGACCTTCGACAAAGAATATAATTCTGCAAACGATATTTCTCTGATGGTAGGGTTTGTTTTTAATTTTAAATCGCCAGTCAAGACTAATCTACATCTGACGACAATCAAGAAATCGTTTTTAAATATTACTTCAGCATCAAACAAAATTTTTTATTTGTTATTGATTTTAATAATGAAACAATGAAATTAAATTATTCGAACAACCAGATACAAATAAAGAACCACTGCCTTTAGAAACGAATGATAAAAATACTAAAAAGATGGCATACACCGTTTATCAAAACTATTTGGATGCACGTTAAAACGGGATTGTATACGATGCAAAAATCTAAGATCAATAGCTTTTTATCAGCTGAAAGATGTACAGTTGTACTTTTAACTTGTATTGCATGCAAGTGATGTACAGTCGTACTGTATAAATTGTATTTCCTGCAGATGTCAGATGAACCAATATTTGTTTTAAAACTCATTCCACTGAAGTACATTTAAATGTTTTACAAAGATCAATCCTGTTTAAATCTATTTTTCGTAATCAAACTCGGTCCGGAAATACAACTCGGCCCTAACTACAACCATTAATGTACTGTATAGCCAGAAATTTGCTTCCACATCATAAAAAAATACTTCATATTTGAAATTTTCTACGTCTTTAACAAACCACTATATACTTCTTAACATATATTTTTCTCTTTTTTTTCCCCCCGCTATAAACATTAGTTTTAAACGCAGAAAAGTACTCGAAGTCCTATTATCAACAATTTTTTAAAGATATCTGCCAAACTTGGCGCGAGTCGTCTTGGCACCCAACGAATTAAAAATTAGAAGACGGTTTTCACTTGAGCCAAACCGCTGTCAAGATAAGGCTTGCCATCTTTGACCTTGGGTCAATAGCTGTTACAAATTTCTCAGTGAAATGAGAAAACTTACACCAAAGTTTTAAAAAAAAAATGGTACACAGTTTTTAAGTTTAAATTTTTGGCTTTGGCACATACAATTTTTTTTTTGTTTTTGCTAATCATTTTAGTTTAAATGTTAACATGAAACCTGAGATTACCCACCAGTGTCGTAATACGATAAAAAAAAGTTGATGTAATTACGTCACCAACAGAAACCTTAGAAAAAATTCTAAAAAAAAAAATTGAAAAATAAATCAATTAAAAAGATTTTCTTTAAAACTAAACTCTGATGTTGGAGATACAGCAAAAAATACACGAAACATAGCTCCATTAGTTAGTTGTATTACCGAAGTAAAGTGACGGAGAAAGTTTGATGTTTCGCTAAAATTAATTAATTAAACGATTTCTTTCATTTAAAAGAGAAAACTTAACGCGACATATAATTTAAAACCCGAAGTTATGTTTTCCTTGAAGGATTTTCAAAATATGTTTTAGTTTCTTTTTTAGGGGTTTGATGCTATGTGTATATATAAATAATACAGTAGAAAAGATCACTGCATCATCTGATGGATTGTCGATTTCTTGTAATCAAGTTAAACCTTTCTGCAAATCTGTTAGTAGAGCGTTTTACATTAAAATGAGCTTTCGATGTTTGCTCTCTCTCTCTCAGTTGATTCATCGTTGAAACATTTCATTTGTTCTATATTTTTTTACTTAATATCAATAACTTCATTCGATAATTGGGGTGGAGCAAATCTTTTTTGTAACAAGAGATTTCAATTTCTAGATTAAATTCTTTCTTTTTCGAACGTGTTTCCATAAAAGTAAGAAATTGATCTTGTTCTGTATTTCTTTTTTCTTTCTGTTCTAATGATTAAAAAATATAAATCTCCATGCCAGATTAACTTTTGATATTTACATAAAAATGCCAATACTATTTATTTTCTTATAAAATAATAACTATTGGGGGCAGAGTAAGCTTCCAAAGCAGGTATTTGAAATTTAATCGAAGCTTCTCTCTAAAATTCGCTTACTGACTGGATTGGAAGCTTAAAGGAATATACTAAACTTAAAAAAAAATGATGCTAATAAAGGTCTCTGCCTTTCGTTTCTCTAAAAGTAACCATTCTTTGGATATTTGGTTTGGTGGTCAATCTTCGAAGCAAACTACAAGTGACCTTTCCACCCCCCGATTTCTGTAGACCCGAGTCGGTTTTCTTCTGCTAGCGATACAACTCGCTGAAGAGTTTAGTCAATAGCCGATAACATGTAGGGCCAACTTCGCTCCGAGATGAATGATGTACAACTCATTAGGGAAAAAACAGCTAAGGATGAAGCTGATGAGTAGGGAGTGGGAAGCGAAAACGTCTCGCAATAATGGGCATTTATTGTGCGAACCTGAAGGAAACTTGGGTTTTGACTAAACACGGAATTTCTTTACGTTTACCGGAAATCTTATTACGCGCAGAAGAGTCACTGAAAAATGTCTTGCTTTAGAATTTGTAGGCAGCTGTTTAGAATTTTTCGGGAAACGTATTAGTTTATTCCGTCAAAGGTAAAATTATTTATCACTGGTTTTGGAAGAATACTTCCGTTATATCAAAGCTGGTGATCGGGCAGAAAGTTGTGCTTCCGGTAATGAATTTTCCAAACTGCTTTAGCATTTGGACTACCCAAAATGTACTCTTTTCATCTTCGCCTCAGTTTTTTTAAGGGATGGCAGCTTTCATATAAGTATTATTATATATTCAGAACCAGGAACTGACTGGGAATCGGTAGAATCGTCTATTAATATGAGCGAAACACCAAGAATTTCAGTGAGATGACCTGAAAAGATAATTTTGCACCCTCCTCACTGCCTGTCTCTTGGAGGAATCTTCCGTCCGCGAATTGTCTTCCATATCTTCCACCAGATTACTTTAGCCGTATTTCAGAGATTTTACCTGTTTTGTCAAAGCACCAACAGATCCAAGACCTGGTTGTTTCGGTTTCCTGAGAATGATGGCTTTACTTTTCTCTTGAAAATATATTTTCTATAGTTTCTCAAAACGATGATTAGCGAGTGAAATCTGTATCATTTTGACACGAAGAATTTACCAAAAATCAGGAATCGATTTTTGAACGGAAAGAGATGAACGAATTCCCCATTATGACACGAAGAATTTACCACAAATCAGATGTTTCATGTGTAATTACTCGAAAAATTATACAATTTTATTAATTACATTGTTTTCTTCCTTCCTTTGTGTTATCCTGATGCTTTAAGTGTTAATTAATATTCATTAATTTTAAAATACTGTTAAATTTTTACTGCGGGCAATATTTTTTTGTATTCTAAGGAGAATTCACAAGTACTTCTGGAAGATCTAAGTTCAGAACCAGATATATGCTAATTTAGAGTGTAGAATCTTTTTTCTTTTTTTTTTGAAACAGCAAGATATTCAGTTTTCTTCTAACGTGGTGATTAAATGATTACAAGAGAGAGAGAGAGAGAGAGAGAGAGAGAGAGAGAGGAGAGAGAGAGAGAGAGAGAGAGAGAGAGAGAGAGATGGAGATGACGTCAGTACAGAGAGAGAGAGATGGAGAGAGAGATGGAGAGAGAGAGAGAGGGAGAGAGAGAGATGGAGAGAGAGATGGAGAGAGAGAGAGATGGAGATGACGTCAGTACAGAGAGTGAGAGATGGAGAGAGAGATGGAGAGAGAGAGGGAGAGAGAGAGATGGAGAGAGAGATGGCGAGAGAGAGAGAGAGAGAGGTTCTCCTATTTGTTATCTATTCGATCATCAAAACAACTTCGTTATAGAAATGACAGACTGCAAATAATTCTTCGCATTTGTCTACACTAATGACCACTGACTCCCCTGGCGGCTCTTCTATTATTTTTTTTAAAAAGCAAACATTTGTCAGGAAAATTCCTCGTCGCCCCTTTTAGAACACTTACGAGAAGATTACCCTTAAGTCTCACAGTCTTCAATTGTCATCTGTTTTGATTACGCTGCGTTTCCGACAATAAAGTTGCCACTGCGACTACGCCAACAGAACATCTATCTGGCTCCGGTTGTAGGAATACCTCCAGATGGAAGCGGAACAGACGTTAATAAGAAAACCTTTAAAATAATGCTTCGGAAAAATTTAAAAAACCAAATCGTTAAGCAAGACATCATGTAAGTGGTTGATTCATTCAGACGCTTCTTACGGTGTGTTACACCTTATAATTCATAGTTTGACCTTCATTTTCACATTGCTTGCTGCCTAATGGTGTGCTTGTTGGTCACCAGGGGAAACTGCTTACTATCAAATAATGTGATTGCAAGCCGCTAGGTTACACCGCTTTGTGTCCAACAGTGTGGTTACTATCCGCTACGTTACACCGCTTTGTGTCCAATAGTGTGGTTACTAGCCGCTAGGTTACACCGCTTTGTGTCCAATAGTGTGGTTACTAGCCGCTAGGTTACACCGCTTTGTGTCCAATAGTGTGGTTACTAGCCGCTAGGTTACACCGCTTTGTGTCCAATAGTGTGGTTACTATCCGCTAGGTTACACCGCTTTGTGTCCAATAGTGTGGTTATAAACCGCTAGGTTACACCGCTTTGTGTCCAATAGTGTGGTTACTAGCCGCTAGGTTACACCGCTTTGTGTCCAATAGTGTGGTTACTATCCGCTAGGTTACACCGCTTTGTGTCCAATAGTGTGGTTACTAACCGCTAGGTTACACCGCTTTGTGTCCAATAGTGTGGTTATAAACCGCTAGGTTACGCCGCTTTGTGTCCAATAGTGTGGTTACTAGCCGCTAGGTTACACCGCTTGTTGTCCAACAGTGTGATTACTATCCGCTAGGTTACACCGCTTTGTGTCCAATAGTGTGATTACTATCCGCTAGGTTACACCGCTTTGTGTCCAATAGTGTGGTTACTAGCCGCTAGGTTACACCGCTTGTTGTCCAACAGTGTGATTACTATCCGCTAGGTTACACCGCTTTGTGTCCAATAGTGTGGTTACTATCCGCTAGGTTACACCGCTTTGTGTCCAATAGTGTGGTTACTAGCCGCTAGGTTACACCGCTTGTTGTCCAACAGTGTGATTACTGTGGTGATAGCAGCTATTACTCTTGAAAAAAACCAAACTGATCATGCACTCAGATGCTTGCATGTTATAAGTGAATATCTCTTCCTGCTTACAAAGGGGAAAAAAAAGATATAATAATTATCTTTGTATTTTTATAGAATATTTCTTCTCTAACTTAACAAAAATAACAAAGGTGGTAACTTTTCCTATCTTACCAGGATGGAATGGATAATTTTGTAGGCGGTATACAGAGTCATTTTCCTTTTAAAAATAATGTAAAACCGATCTTTACGATAGCTTCAAAAAGTAAACTGTTCCTGTTGCTGTAGTTCCAGCCTGTCTTTGGATACTAAAGATCATAATTAAATAAAAGTTCTTTTACATTTGCTTTTCTATATAAAAAGTCTTGGAAATGCAATACACTAAGCATTTTTAAATCAAAGAACAGGTGAAATGATTACTTTAACAAAATATTTCCAAGGTATTATTTCGGCAGGCAATATTGCATATCTAATGCCGAGAAATGTAGACGGAATAACAGATTGAGGGCAACTTTCCTTCATTTGTAAGACGCAGCTGTAATTAGTCAGAAATACTCACTTCGCGTTCATCACACACGTATCGTTATTAGGCCGGTAGTAAATAATAATAATAATAATAATAAAAAACATTCGGGAAATTCTTATCATCATCTGGACAAAATAGGATTATGGGATCAATTCTCTTCCGGATCCGTTGCGTGTGTCTCGGGGCTCCGTATGAGAATTCTAGCTTGTGTTAGAGCATCACGCGTAGTGATGAAGACGTGCATGCACACCCGGAAGTTTTTGAACGATCATTATCCTCTTTGAGAAGACAGAAAAAGGCAGTGGATGTTCAGTTCTTGGGAAGTCTCAGGGTGGATGTCTTGCACCGAAGAGCAGACCAGCGGGGGAAAAAAGACGGGGAAGGAAAGGACGAATATTAAGGAAACCGTGCATGGAATAGGCTACTTTTTTGTGTTTGATAAGACTAAATGGCAAAGAGAGGTTGACGAAGTGTGTATTTTAGGGTAGAAACACACACACAGACACTGACACCTACAGTACATTGCTAAGAATCGATGGATAAACCGACGGCCATGATGTCACCTAGATAACATACAGATCGAAGGCGGACAGAATCTAATTCAGGAATATTACCGAATAATGACGTCACAAGGAGTCTTTCGACGCCAACCTATAAAACGAAGATTTCTAGCTTCTGAGACAGAGAGAGGGAGGGGGAAGAATCTGCTGCGGGAGGCCTGTAAGCTAGGATAACGGCTCGGCACCGATGTCTCATTCTCCTGATGAGTCTTTGACTGCTGATCAGCGGGATTGTCGCATTTCAATAGGAAGTCGCCACCAGCTGGTTACTCCACATAGACGATTGTCTGCAGCTCTGATCGACTATCCGAACACCTTGTGGACGAAAATTATCATCCATTAAATTTAAGATATCCGCCAGTATCGCCATCGTATAACATGTCACGGTGCCGTTCTGGAAAACATAAAGATCAGTGTTGCCATACCAGCTAATATTATTTCCCCATGCTATAATTGAACCACCACTATAGCAGTCATGTAAATCAACGTTGGCATCTTGAATTCTCTCCCCTGTCCTACAAAATTCCAGTCTCTCATCCTCCAACCTACGATCTACCGCCACGCCCTGAAGTGACCCATTGTCAGTAGAATTGCGTACCATCAACCCTAAGCCGATTACGTACAATTTGTGTTGAGATATTGACACCCGTCGCACTTAGAAGGTCAGATTTAAAATGAATCTCTGTCAAGAAACGGTTCCTGGTGGGGGGAAGCGAACCAAGATTTGTTGTTGACCAAAGTTGGCCCTCGCCATGTCGTCTAGCAGCAATAACAAGAGTTTAATCTAGGGTCCACGCTCTAAAATGAAGATCTGCTTCCCTGTAGCCATTGTGCCCACAACCAACATTAGAAAATTAAACAATTCGGGTAGCGGCTCCTCTTAAATTTCCAACTGACGACATGAAGCACATTGAAATTAAAATTAAAATTAGGAATTTGGAAGCACAGCGATGGTTAAGGACCGATCGTAAATTATACTAGTCTTATGGTAATTCATTATTTATTGATAATCGTTCGATTCTTGGAAGTTTTTTATAGCTTTGCGTCGTGCATCAATCTCTACAATGAAGACTTCCCTGGTGAAAGAGCGAGGAGTCCGGCACTTCCGGATTTGGTAGGAAAAATCCCTACCTGAACTTTTCGTTTTCAGATGTGGGAGAAAACCCACAAAATCGGCTGGTGGAGAGTGAAAATAAAACCTGGCATGGACGCCGGTCAGGCTGAACCGAGGCGACCAAGGATCCAGCTCGGGTCTTCAGCCTTTGGCAGCTTAATCACTGGGACTCCGACCGTTCCTAGTAACGTACAGAAAGTTAATTCAATCATGCTTATATATATTAGAGAGAGAGAGAGAGAGAGAGAGAGAGAGAGAGGAGAGAGAGAGATGGAGATGGAGATGGAGATGGAGAGAGATGGAGATGGGGAGAGAGAGAGAGATGGAGATGGAGATGGAGAGAGGATTAGAGAGATGGAGATGGAGAGAGAGATGGAGAGAGATGGAGATGGAGAGAGAGAGATGGAGAGAGAGAGAGATGGAGAGAGAGATGGAGAGAGATGGAGAGAAGATTAGAAAGATGGAGATGGAGAGAGAGATGGAGAGAGAGAGATGGAGATGGGAGAGAGAGAGAGAGAGAGAGAGCGAGAGAGAGAGAGAGAGAGAGAGAGAGAGAAGGGGGTGACAGAAATACAGAACCTAGAAACAGTAGTTAGTATCTGTTAACGTGGCTGTGATGCCCTCTTTCCACCCTGAAGAAACAATGCATAATTTTGCAGTCTTTCGATCTTTCGCGTTGTTCTTTTAATACTGAACTCGAAACATACAACTAGTGCCCATATCCGAGAAACCAGCGCCTAAGGATGGGATCTTCATGTAGTGACCCGATCTTGTAAATTTATCTCGAGAAGAAAAAGAAAACTTCCTGAAGATTGTTTCCTCCACTAATCTTGACTTTTCCTTGTTTTCCTTTCTACATAAGATAAGAGAGCTAATTAACAGCGTCAAATGGGATTTCGAAAGTGCACACAAATTATAATTCATTTTTGACAAAACAGGCGGAAATGATTGCCCGTTATTACCTCGACGTGGGCAAGAATAATTACTGACAGCGGATAAATCAAACAAAGCCTCAGTTGTTTTCGTTTTCAGTACAACAGATCCTGTAACGCGTAGATCAGAGAATAAGCTATTTAAATTTCTCCGATCTGTAGAGTGAGCACCCTTCGCTGCGCATTCCGCGAAAGTGAATAACGTTTGGCGGAAAAACTTTCATCTGAGCTGTGAAAGAAGACAGATACTTCCCTTACTTTTATGTTTTACATTCAGATAGAGTAACTTTTGTTTACTTTCTTTTGTCGAGTATCTGCCTTATCTCGTAAACTGTTATTGCACAAGTGCTTTTAAAAAAATTAATTAATACTGAGAATATTTTAGCTGTGGAAACAGTCTTAGAAACGCGATTACTATCTTGTCTTCTTTGGCTTCTCGTTAGCGTGGTTTAGCATACTTTTAGCGCGTCTTCTTTTTTCTGTTAAGGAACAAATTTTCTTTCATCGCCGGCCGCCAGGTTCAAAAGATACAAAAATCAAAAGCAGAATTCATTACCAGTCGTCCGTGTCGACCGGTATCACTGTCCGGAGTCGGGCAGATTTTCCTCTTGCACATCGTAAAGTTAACACTTCCATAAAAGAAAGTTAATGGCAGGTTATAAATATTTACTTCTCGATTGATTAGCTCAGACCATAGCTCTGGAAAACACGAAGAGCTGGCTGATATCGATTAGTGCTTTCAAGGAGCACGACTCGAAACACCATTACGCTAAGATCGATTGCACTTGATTGACTGGAGTGTTTATTGAAAGAAAAATTGGCAATCCTTTTGGGAGAACCCAGACTCTCCTAAAAGAAAACTGGCCAGATTAACAGTATTCTCATTTCTCCGACCTAAGCCTTATATACTAACAAATGCAATTTAAGAAACGTTGGTATAAAGTTGGCCCAGCATGTTCGCTGTAATAACTGCCATCTTCTCGTGATCGCTACCTGGCCCAAAGAAATATTGTCATTTATACCTTCTCCGTATGGCATTTAACGAGTTCGGAAGGACTTTGAGTCATTTATCTAAACCCTAGGTATTCACGTTAACTGCGTGGATTACAGAACATCTGTCTGATTCAAATTGGAAAGCAGATTTAAGGATAATGTACAGATGTTACTTCGTCTGGTTTTGGAGAAGCAAGGGTTAATAAGACAACAACAACTTTTTTTCTAAAACGTCAGCAAATTAAGTCGAAACTTTAGCATTTGAAGTCCCACCGTTCGTGAACCTTTTGAATGAAGGCGCTAAATCCATATTCAAAAAATCAGGCCAGTAACGTGTCGTCATTGCAAGGATTCGGAATGGTCGACGCTCGGTGCGCTGCCAAGATGACGACAGCGGATCTCGGTCGGTGAAAGTAAGAACCGACAAACGAGTTAATGATTCGAATTCTCTTCGGTGGGTGACCAATTGTAGCAAAGAGACATCAAAATCATATCATGAGTTTATTTCAATGCTTTGTCCCCTCGTTTAAGTCTTTCCTTCATCAGGTGAACTTTGCCATGGCAGAAACATTATCTCTCCTCTCTCCTCCATCCTTTAGTTATGAACACCACTCCGGAGTACCCAGTAATTAATCCCTGCGGACGTCAGATTCAACCCTTATTCATTCTCCATCTACCCACTTCAATTAAACCATGTTAAACAAAAGACTTTGCTTCTCTTCCTCGCATTTCTTTGGAGAAAGCCTTAAAACAAAAAGGAACCTGTCCAGTTTCTTTATCACTTTTATGTTAATTTAATTTGTAAATTAACGTAGAAAATATATGCAAATTATCTATAAAATTTACATTAGTTACCTTTGTAAATATTCGTAATTGAGTTGCTTTTTTGTTGTCTGAATTCAATTTGCAATTTTTCCTATTAATTAAATATAATCTTTTTTCAAACTTAATTAAAACGATAAATATAAATTTCCCAAACAATTTATGGCCTTAAAACATAAAAAAATAATACAGCAGAAGCTAATTCATTTACGCTGAAAACACCGTTTCAAACCATTCTTTTTAGAAACTTAATGGACCCGTATAAAGATACGATATTTTAAGAGAGAAATTAATGTCGAAGATCAGCGAGACAATCTTATCCCTTTTCCTTTTCTTTCTCAGGTTTAAGTCGAACTCTCCCAGTTCAGCAGCCTAAAGTCTGGTTTAGACTGATGGTTTTGTCGCTTTAAGACAACGGTCAGGCTTAATGAACCGGAAATACTGTCGCAGCTTTAGTTGTTGAGTGACAGCATTGGATAAGGAACGGATACCGAAGTCTGCACCCTATGCATTCTTGTCCTACTGTCGGTGATAAGAGAAAAGTCTTATCGCACGGTGGTTTAAACCACCCAGCAGATGAAAGAGCCGGGCTAACTCCCAACCCTTTAACGACCAAAATCGTCGTGCGTGGAGCTGACTGGATGGCTGGGATTTGACACGAATCCCATCTTTTTCCTTCAGCCTCCCTTGCCACGAATAGCTTTCGTTGTTTTGGTTTGTAATTTATTTGATGTTTTGTACAAAAACTAACGTTAATGCTACATTATATCTGCAGAAAACTAATGTTTCAGTACGTTTAGATTTTAAAAAAAATTATATAAATTAGGAATCTAAAATATTTTAACTATAATATTATTAATAATAAAGAGAATCTAAACCATGAGGAACAGAGGGCGACAACTCTTCACTTTCACAAACACAGTACTGACATTTTGGAGTTGCGATTCTCTTTGTTCTGTATTTTGTTTGTGGCGATAATATATATTCTTGAGAAGAACAAAACTGTTTTTCGTTTGTTTATTATACCGCCGTTGACCGACTTTTTCAAACTTTCTGCTCGAGAAACGTTAACAACGCATGCTACATTTTCAATAGTATCTTTACTTGATAACTATATGATGGAAGGGAGGCAACTCCCACCGTCTCGATGGACCAAAAATATGCTTGCGACGAGTTGTTTACAGAGGTGAGAAGGTTGAGCTTCCCCTCTATCACCCTATTATTAATAATTCAACTAACTAATACAACCTAGCCCTTCCTCAAGGCCTGAATTAACCGACCTCTGAGATTGTGTGGTGATTTAGTGTCGGATTTATTAATACGTTTCCAAAACAAGCATTTACAATCAATGTAGTTATGGCAAAATCTCGTTCCGTTGTCTTGTTTGTTCGTTAGATGAGAAACTAACCATCCCACGCATTTGCCATTGCCAGGCAACGTCTACCACCATCAGCGATGCACATCGTCTCTTCAAGTTCGCGTCATAAGCTGTCCACTATGTATTTGCTCATCGCCTGAATAATATTTATTCTCTTGACAGAAGAAAACCGTGCACTGATTGTAAACGATGGTTATGTTTGCTTTCTTTTTCGTTAGAATGTGCTGATGAAATAAAAATACTGTCAATTAAAATTTGCGATCGTTGGCAACGTAGTGCGTGGGGAAATTCTGTAAACAAACTTGCACATCCGCGGTGGGTTGTCTCCACTTGACCATATTTCGAAGCTTCCCTTCAGCGGAAACAGCTTCACTTTCGCCAACATGTAAATTTGTTTGTTATTACTCCTATTGCTTTTGACAAACAAAGGTACATAGAAGGTTCTCTTTGCCCGTAAAATCAGATCGTGTGTTATATTAGTTGGTTGAGGTTCTTTTGTCTTCGTCAGAGCTTCATAAGTCCGCGTTACAGGTGATATCTGGGTGTGGGTGAAGAGGTCTTCTCTTGGATTATCTGTATAACTGCATTAGCTGGCAAGAGAAGTGCGGGCCGAGTCAACACATTGCTGTGAGTGGGTCTCGAATCGAACCAAGGATGAGAGGATTCTTCTAGTTTTCACTCGACGAGGTGGCGTCGTTTGAGATTAATGCTGAAATCAAATTATTACTATTACCTGTATTCACTTTACAATGGGAAATAACTCTTGGGGATCGTTGTTGCTTTTAAAGGGAGACAACAAACAGTCGAATAGCAACGTTTTTCCCTTAGCAAATGTATATATATTAACATTATTAATTCATTCTGAAAATCGCAAGATTTTGCGGTTTGCTTTAATTGGGTGACTCCTGCAATAATTAACCGACCACGAACCTTTTTGCTGTTGCTGGTGAAATTCCAATAATAAAGAGATGTACGCAGTCTACCTCCTCTACGAAGACCGTACACAGTAAGAAATTAACGACACGAATGCTTACCCTGTCAAAAAGAGAACCGGCGCAAATAAACTATCAGAAACCTTTGTAAAAATGTCTTCTAAAGGTTAAAACAATTCTCAATGAAGTGCAGCGAGCGCTGGGTGTCTACAGTTCAGCTTAAATTGCTATATTTTGTTTTCGAATTTATGCGTCTATAATATTGTTAAATGTGTTCGTAAGTTACTTTTCTGCTGTTATTGCTCTCTCTCGATTTGTCTCCCTTGGAAAACGATTAAGATAGGTAGAGTTATTCCCCATCCCAAACACAGAATTCAACGCCGTTCATTCACGCTCTCTTCCACGGAAGCTATGGCCGTCCCAGAAAGGAAACGCCAACAAAGACCAGGTAACGAGGGAAAAGGGGGGGCAACAGGGGGACGGACGGCTTAACTCTCTACTACCCGTGTGTTTCTCTTAAAAACTGGTCACATGCTGATTGAGTCGAACTTCGCCTACTTTTATCCGTCACGGAGATCCCCTTAACTTCATAATAAACAAATTCGGTAACTAAAATCTCTGGACCAAGAAGTCCAGAGATGACCAAGTCCCTCCTTTTAATAAGCTTTATATGGTCAACTAACAGCTCCTCTGTCGCCGGCATTATTGACTTCTACCAGCGTCATCACCGGTGGGTCTTTGCCAGGGCCTCCTAACCCAAACCGTCCTCTCTTGTGTCTTCAGATCGGGATTCCAGGATAGCATACTCTTAAGACCGAGCTCCACAAATGAACCGGCCAACCCTTCTGAGCTGATACTAAAACCTCGGCGCGACGGGCACTCATCTTCACTCAGATCAGGCAGATCCGCCAAGCATTTCCCACCCTTACATCAGGTCGGCTTCTTCAGAGTTCATAACCAATCAGAATTAACAGAGATATTACAGCGAGAGTCGCGGTTTTTTTCCCCACCACAGAACTGTGCGTTCTTTAAACTTATATATTTTTTAAAAAAAATAATAATAATAATAATAATAATAATTAATCTCTCGTTACCATAGACGTTAAAATTAAATACGAAACCTGGGCAGACGCCTGACACCTAACCCACTAAAAATATTAGTTGCAGCCATTACTTGATCTTTAAGTATCGCATGTCGCCATTAATATACTTCACATTAATATACATGTACAACTTTTGTTACACATCTTTGTGCTGAAACAACGCGATTATCAGTGTTTTCACGTTCTCGTCGTTATATAAGATTACAGAGAGAACAATTATGTTATCAGATGTAATATGATAAACTATAAAAGTGTATCATCGGATACTGTTCATTAAAACCATCCGGACTCCAACAGATAGTAAATTAAATGTCTGTTTCGTATCCAGCTTAGGGCATCCCACCTTTTCAGATGTGTAGGACACCTGGAGAATAATTGGGGGTGGTTGCCTTTTTAAAATTATTAATAGGATCCGTACTGTAAATATATTATAGATTACGTTGTGGGCGATTGGTGATTATATATTTACTTCATCTATTTGTAATGTAATACCAATGTGCTTGCAAACAAGAACAAAAAAGAACGTAAGTGGGGTATTATTCACTAACCCCCCCAACTTTTCATACCTGCACCGGCAGAAGTAACCATTACTGATCTAAGCATAATTAAATACCTGGCTGGATACAGCTTCGTAGCGCAGACTTTTAAAGTAAAACTCTGCCGACGGCCGGGGATCTAAAAGTATAATTGTACGAGAACTTCTCTCCAGTTTAGGTAATTCGTGCATATAAAATTGCTTAAGAACGTAAAGTAATAAAATATAAGTCAATTTTTTTTATCATAGTTTAGACCTGAAAGGTTCGGTTGCGCAGAAATAATTTCATCAGTATTATGTCTGTCTTCAGCATGTGACACACGGTGTAATTGTATCTTCGCAGTTGGCATTAGCGTTGCAGGTGTCTTTTTTTTCGGAAACAGAAACGTTGCATATCAGTTATTCGCTCCTTTTTCTTATCTACAGGCTCCACCGATTCCATTTCGAGTATTTCCACTGTAAACGACTGCTGCGACTTCGAGTAATCGCTGGGGTTAGGATGGCTAGGTGGACAGACAGCTGGTGCCGTAAGTCTCGACCGCTGCATCCCGTTACCATTTGAACACATCTTTTCCTGTAGATTCGGCACTAAGTCTCAATTCCTTTGGCTTTGTAATTTAAAAAAAAAATGATTTCAGTCGTAGTTGCAGAAAATCGCAAATCAGATAACACAGACGTCGCAATGTCTCATCTGAAGTCACGAAAAATACGCATTATCTCATATACTGTCATGACTGGTCGCAAGGATGACGATGCGAGATACGATTGAAAGATGCGAAAAGAAAAAAATCGTGTGACGTGATCAGGTTTCCATGTCTTCGCACGGTTGGGTTATGGAAGCTTTGAAACCGACTCGCCGTCTACTTCCATCTTCTTTACCATCGCTATTACATCTCTGGAAGTGATAAAGCTAATATCTGTCATACTAACAGGCTGAGATTTAATCAGCAGTTGTTTGGTGTTTCAAAATTATCTTTGAAAACAATCAGTTTACACATTTTAACTAAAAATACTGAGCATCTTCGTGCTGCAGAAAATCATTTGATATTATGTGTAAATTTCCATGATATATAAGATATTTAAGTGGAATATTGCACCGAGATAGCATCGGGTTTAAAATAAACTGAAAAAATCCGGGTACATGATAAATTTGGCCTGATTTTCTTGTAAATGCAATGTATATATATATATATATATATATATATATATATATATATATATGCATGTTCCCATTAAAATATTTCAATTGTCACGCTTAATTCCCCCAATCTCTTGTAGGCAGAATCTCATCTCATAATACCTGGTAATTTCAAAATATTTCAGCACATGTTGTTACCGTAAAAAAAGAAACAGTTAACGCAAAATCATAATATGTTGTCTATTGTTAATTTATAATGAAGTTTAAAAGCGTTTTCTTGATAAATTTTCCGTATTTTTTATGTTAGTAACACGTTCATCTTGTTATCCTAAAGATGAGTTTCTTTTGGCTTCTATTTGTCGTCAGCTTAGTTCCTGTTCGTCTTATATCGTTCTCCTGTATTTTGTTGAAGGCCTCTTGTACGATCATTTACACTCATCTCGGCCCTGGTGGAAAGCTGGCGTATCAATATCCTTATTAGAGGGTTCATGTTTCAGAAGTTACCGAACAAAGACAATTTAACGTACGTTTCGACGACAACTTACCGAGGAGAAGCTAGCGAGGCTACGGACCGGATCACTAATAATCATGTGACCTTGCGGTCCTTAGATAGTGACTCCTGTTCATCATTACCAAGTTATTAAATGCATCGAGCAGTGTCCACTTTTTGCGAAAAACGATTTTCTATCTGTCGATGATTATTCTCAAATCTGAAGTGTTCAAATATTTTACCTGCATTAAATTCGCACAAATCATAACAAAATATCCCTTATACATATTCATATTTTTATTTTATATATTCTGCTTATTTATTTTGCACTTTAATCTGTCCAAGAACTACTTTTTAAAGAGGAACTAATGTCAATCTTAACTTGACATACAGGTGCACTGGGAATTGACACAAACCTTTAGTTGTAAAATCTGTACAGAATTAAGTCACGCTTCCCCTTTAGGAATGCATTATGTCTACATTTTTTTGACCGTAATCATGATTTTTTATTTTGTCATCTGTATGCTGAACACTCGTTTATTTACTAATAATATTCCGTAATTTAAGAGTCGTTAACAACCAATCAGGTTAGCAGCGCTTCTACGAAGTTCCAAACCTAATACTAGACGATGCTGATTTCTCTTCAGCACTGGCAGCTTCAGGGAGTCTCTCTACTCAAAGACACACAGCTGAAAACTGACTTCTTAGTGTATTATAACACAGTAGCAAGCGAAACCGGATGAAAGCATGCGTTTGGGATAATGAGAAACTGGGCACGGCTACTTACGTTAGTCGTCACAGAGTCTTCCCACCTCTTGCGATATGAAACTGAAAAGGCGATCTCGTCTTCCAAGAGAGCGGAGCCATTTGGCGGAACGTGACGGGAGATGGTAGACGCATCGACAGCGAGGAAAGAAACTTTACATGCCAAGGCACAAACAGCCGAGTTGCACAACGATGGCTATCAGAAGACTGCGAGCTGAAAGACCAAACCAGCAGCAGTTCTGAATCATAAATATTGTCATTTACCAAGCTGCTTATGGAAGCATAGGTACCACCTGAAAATCTAACGGAAAGGTATACGCAGAAGGTAGAGAATGCCGCCAGAATTCAAAAGAAGACCAACTGTTCTATAATGCTCAAGATTTCCTAATGTATATTCTGCGAGAGGGGCTGTAAAAGCAACATCTATTATTTTCTGGCCCATCAACAAAATTTGTTTTAGCCAGACACTTGATTAATGACGTCTTTTAGTTTTAAAAATGTAAATATGTCATAGTTATGGCCCTATACACATTTTGTCGACATTTTCGTCATCTTGTCTCTCTCTCTCTCTCTCTCTCTCTCTTCATCTCTTTCTCTCTCTCTCTTCTCTCTCTCTCTCTTCTCTCTCTCTCTTCATCTCTTTCTCTCTCTCTCTTTTCATCTCTTTCTCTCTCTCTCTCTCTCCATCTCACTCTCTCTCTCCATCTCTTTCTCTCTCTCTCTCTCATTTAATTTGCACGTGTTCATTTTTAGATGTGAATGCCATAACAAATGAATACATACAGAAAAAATCAAAGCTTTATTTGATATAAACACTGAAGCGCAATTTTTACGCCAGACAAAACCATATTTATATTACAGATCCGACACTGAATGAAAAAAGAAGGAAAAAAGTTAAGATTACACTAACATTGAGAACAAAATTAATATTTTTATGTATGGTAATTATAATTGCGACAATATAAACAGAATTCTGAGATTTTCAATAGACAAAAGGATTCTAGTATACAATTAAAACGAAACCATTTTTAAATGCCAAACTTAGATCGAAGACTTTCATGACAGCGTGGGGCGTATAAAGACAAAATCGAATGTCTGAACCACTTGGAATCAAAGGAAAAGATAAATAATCTTTTTCTTACCCCTTACGTGTCCGTGCTTAAGCCATGTTAGTAGTCGCAAATCTGCTGAATTTTGCCCGCCTTCGTAAAAGTCAGGCCAACAAGAATTTCCTCGGTTTGTTTTTGGATTTCTGTGGTGGAAAATTAAAATCGTTCGTCTTTATTTCTGATTCTCCTGTTATAGACTTACCAATTCACCATGGCGTATGGCAACAAACCAACCAACGCTATTAGCAGGCTGGTTAGGCCAAGAAGATCGCGTTACGATTCGATAAAGAAGCTCCGTATGTAACTCGATCTTCCATGCTTCTGAATAATGTTTTAGGAACATTAAAGAATTCCTGAAGCTCAGTCTGGTCTGGGAGCGAGATTCTGTATCCGGCGACCGCCTGGTCCGTCGTTATGCCTCGGTGAGAAACTGCCTCGTTGTCAGCTGGGCCACGTGATGTATAAACCACGAAATAAGACCTCACTTGTAAACAGCTGAGACGGCCGGTCGTGGAACCGATCCAGCCACACCCACATACATATGCAACTTCACAAACACATCCCTAAACACCGCACAACACCAAAAATAAAAACGAAAAAAGACCTGAGTCTCACCACAAAAGAAAATGAGGCGGAGAACAGTCTAACGTCATCTCCATTGTCTTGGCTACGAACGTCTGGAAGTCGGGAATGGGCTTGAGGAAGGACCTAACAAGGACTTCGACGTCGATACAGTCAGGGCCGACCTGTTAAGGTATCGGCTTCGTTCATTTTGGGGGACGGTAGAAACATTGATTTGCTGTTCATCGAATACCTTCCCATTTTAAGGAACCTATCTGCCATTTACCAACAAGGATTGCTGAGATTCGATAGCCATATCCTTTGGGAGAACAGTGCTACATCTCGCGCCTCACGTAAAACCTCAGTCGGAGAGAGAAAACCAAAATATGCATTCTCCATCACGGGTACCCTACACCCTGATATATAAATCTGATCGATCACCTGTAGGTGCAACTGAATCATCAGTTGAATGTACCTTATCTACGTCCCACAGGTATGAGTCTCTCACACCGATACAAGCAAGCATGGATAAAAACTATCACACACCCTGCTGATTCAGTGCGTATAAGTTATTCATGGTGCAGAATAACCGTTTTTGATAACATTGCGAGTGATAACACGAGAACGGCCGAGAGCTTTTAGGCAATAACGCTGCATGCTATCGTTCACCAGGCGCCTTTTTTGGATAAAACTAGATAATGTCTCCAAGATGTTAAGTCTACTAATGCTGCAATCAGTAGTTATAGCTTACTGTATATAAACTAACCATTAAATTATAAACAAGGACACTACTAATTGCGTCCAACAGTATCGTGTTCTTTGACATTGCGTTAGCTTTGGTGGCATGGCTAGTACCGTGTTAACCATCACCGCTGATAACGGAACTTTAAATAGTGCCAGTCAAGGTCAGGTTTAAACATCCCGCTGTGGTGGCCGACTTGTGCATTAAGGAAGAGGTATCTAGGGGTCGATGTTGGCCGCAGAAGACAGGAATTGTTGCGGTAGCTCGTAGATGTACAAGCACTCTGTAACACACACACACACTTTGGAGCCAGGTAATGCCCCTCAGTTCCTTGAGATCCTAAATCTTTGTGCTTGCAATAAATATCCACGATTGGACAAAGCTACGACTACACGCACCTGTTTATCGGTAGTCACTTCACCCTATAAATCACCAGATACTTCCTAAGGTCACTCGGTGCTCGATATTTTACTTTCTTAAGATGTTCAAATCTGTTAGATATTTTTAAAATATAAATAATGATATCCATACCAATCCAGAGCCAAGTATGTCTTATTCCTTTTTTGTCTCACAAATATTTAAAAAAATAATGTATTATTCATCATATAAGATAGTTCCACGCCCCCCGTCTCTATCACAACAGAACGTTTTGTTCCAATGTTTAGAATATATACCAGGCAACGAGACGTAATCTACTATGGTAATATATCTTACTCATACCTGTGATTTAAAATCTACTATCGAAATCGATCATCACGTATCGATGGCTGTTCGCATTGGAGAGGTCGTCGAAACCTATTTGTTTGTGTATAAGCACACAGTATACATGAGAGAAAATTACGAGATTTCTGAATCCGCTTCATTATATCTCAAATCAATTTAAATCTAATGCTATGAACTCGAATATATGCTTGCACTCGACAAAAACCAGTGTTGAATTATTGATACGTCGGACCGTTTAATAATTTAAAACTCGCCGAGACGCCTATCGATCGCATTAAATATGCAAGAGCAATTTTCGAGCTCAACAAATATTTATAGACCAACCTTTCTGCGTAGCTAATATTCACCGGTGGCACCTACTACCAAGTAAGTCTCGGAACATAGAGAACGTGGCTTCAGATGGTAACTTAGGAAATGTGTAGCGCTAATGAAAATACAGAGCCTGTGTAACGAAATACTGTACTTTACACAGTAATATCATTGTAAAATTAATTAAAGCTATTTTTATTCTTAAAATTCATTAGCATCTTGCATTTCTGTTAGACGTAATAAATCACATTTAACCCTTTAACCACATTTAATTTCTCTCTCTCCATCTCTCTCTCTCTCTCTCCATCTCTCTCTCTCCTCCATCTCTCTCTCCATCTCTCTCTCCATCTCTCTCTCTCTCTCTCCCCATCTCTCTCTCATATATATATATATATATGTGTGTGTTATTTATTATTTGATTAACGATTTTTCTTGCACGAAACTCGATATAAGAAGGTAGTCTCACAAATTAGAGTAGAAATGTCGATTGACAACATTGTTTAGAAAAACCTGACTAAATGACTGATGATGAATTTAGATTAGTGAGTAAATCGCACTGGCGTTTCTGTCATTGTGACGGCCTTGGCGACGTTTTGGTTCGGTCCTGTCTGTTGTTGGAGTTGTACGAGAACTGGCTCTGCAACGCGAACTTCCGTACACGAAATAGAACTTATACCCGACTCTACAAAAACATCGTTAATTTTTTTTTTTTTTTTTAAAGGAAAATAAGGGTTTTAAACAGCTAAATGTCAGGTTGGAAATACAGACACAGAACTGCGAACGAACTTACAGTAATCATTTCCTCCGATTTCTTCAGTGCTGTAAGCTCGTCTTTGTACAAATTATAATATTATTTTTATAGAAAAATATTTCCGTATAACGACTGTATAAGGGTTAATTAAATACCCTGCGTTTCTCGTGTCAGTCAGAAGTGCGGCAAATTCGCCATCACAGTGAAACAATGGCATAAAGGCAAACTAACTTCAGTTCAGTACCAGCCTGTTGCTATAGCAGCAACTCTACATAGAGGATAACAAATAAGGGTACTTCTTTTTCTCTCTACATACAGCGGTGTGCAAAAGTCTTGCATAAAAATAATTTTTCCTGTAAATTAGCTCGCATTTTGTCGAAAGCAGTTGTTATCAAATCTTGTTCATTACAGTATTTATATATTACTGTTGTGCATCTATTCCGATAATATCAAGCATATTGTTTCATTGTAAGAAAAGTTATAATTTTTAGAAAATCATTTGCATCAAATAAACTTGTGCAAAAGTGTTGCATAGAATCTAGACAGCTATCTGATCAATTCAGATTCAATTCCAATTATGCAGAAAGTGATCAGATCTATCAATAATGAGTAGAATATCCGAAATTCTTGATAACTTGTTCACAACGACGAGGCATGCTGGCTACCAAGCGCTGACAATTGTCACTACAGAACTCCGACCAGGCTTCCTCGATTTTCCGTTTAAAATCGGTTTTTTGGCGCTAACGCTGAGTTTAATCGAGTGCCAAATGTTTCCGATGGGATTGAGATCCGGGCTTTGAGCCGGCCAGTCGAGGAGGGGATTCGCAACTCTGCCATGAAGACCTTGACACTCCTAGTTGTGTGGATTGGGGTGTTGTCCTGCTGATAGATGGCTGTCAGGAGCATGTAGTCACACACATACGGTTCTACAATGTCCGAGACGATCTTAGCATAGTCAAGAATATTCATTGGACCCTCTACGTGATGCAACGGACCGACACCGGACGATTGAAAACAGCCCCAAACCATGACCGAATCTCCCCCTGCCTGCAGAGTCGGTCGAGTGCAATTAGAATGGTATTTCTCGGACACCGATCGCCGAACGTGCACCCGACCCGCCGAGTGGACCCTCACGAATTTTCTTTCGTCGGAAAACGACACTCGAGGCCACTGGGCCACGGTCCAATGGAGATGGTCACGAGCCCACTGCAGTTGCTTTCGACGATTTCCAGACTGATGAACGGCTTCTCCTGTGCTGATCGCCCGAACAGTCCCATGTGGATCACACGCCGTCTGATGGTGCACGAGGCCAACTGGATCCCGTGGTGCCTTGACAAGGCGGTCTGGATGTCGGTGGAAGTGCGGAATCGGTCCGAGTTCGACACGCGGGCGATCAGACGATCCTGTCGAGCCGTTGTTTTCCACGGTCTGCCGGCTCTGCGTTTCGAAATTAGGCTCCCATCAGCTTTCCAACGTTTCAGGGTGCGAGATATCGTCGCCTGATTGCAGCCGATACGATCCGCAACGACCCACTCAGTTTCACCATCTTCTTTCATGCGAACGATTGTGGTCAGCTGTTCGGGGGTCAAATATCGGGCTCTCGGCGTCACTATATTGAACAAAAATGAATCAGAATAGTGGAAAATGACAGATTTTTCATATTTATATTCTACTCGCCTAAACTATTATAGCACAAAATATATATTCTAATTTTTTTGTAGTTTATGCAACACTTTTGCGCATAATGATTTCATGCAAATTATTTTGTTAACATTTAAATTTTGACTGTGCAATTACAAAATGGATCTTAGTGTTATAAACCGTTTAAAGACACCGATACCTTTCAATTAACACGGAAACCATACAATAGTTACCAATTTCTACAAAATAACAACTAAGTCTAGTCATTTTCATGCAAGACTTTTGCACACCGCTGTATTTCAGTGCAAAAAGAGAAAGACAAAAAAAGACAAAAATCTTTTAAAAATATAAATTTGCTTATGGATCAGTTTTTGGTGAGCATATTAATGGGAACGCTGCTTCATGTTAATTGATCCATGCGAAGTACTCTTACAGACCCATTGGTTTTCTGGGTCGCGAAATAAATAAGGGGAGATAAGCAAAATGTATGTCGTCGAATGTAGCCTCGTCTACACCTGTAATTAGGAAATACTGTTGCTGTATCATTAGCCCCAGATAAAACAGGCAAATCGAGCACCGGTTGAATAATTTTTTCAAATGCAAAATAAATTTCAGACAGATGATAATAATAATAATAATAATAATAATAATAATAATAATATAATAATAATAATAATAATAATAAAATAATAATAATAATAATAATAATATAATAATAATAATAATAATAATAAGATAATAATAATAATATATAATAATAATAATTTATTGCCAAAATTTTTAACTGTAAACAAAGTAAAAGCTGAAGTGAATGTAAATTCCATGGTTCAGTTTTAAAAAATGAATGTTTATCGTCTGATTTTGCTTCGGATGAAAACCATCTTTACTTTTCTATTGACCGACGATATAAAAAGACCAGCCATTCTCTTCTTGAACATTCAGCATAACCTCGATATGCCAGTAATTAAAAACGAAATAAAGATACATTTTTTTTGCCATTGTTATTTTTATAACTATTTTCCTAAACTCTTGCTTTAGTCCAGTTAGCCGTTAAAAGGGTTAAGTAGAAATTGTAAACTCCAGAACTGTGACTTTCACCGACACACTAACAAGCCAGTTACAAGAGATATGAAAGAACACCCGGAAGTAGTCTGTAGGTGTCGGCCTCCTCTTTCTCTTCAGATCTGTGTCAGTGCGTTCTCTCCCACTCTCTCTTTATCGATATCACCATCAATAGATTTCTCCCTCTCTTCTATAAGCATCAATCATTGCATCTGAATCTATTGTCTCAATCTCTCTATCTATATTTTTCTCAAGATCTCTCACTGCTCTTTCTCTTCGTCTCTCGTTTCTTCCCTTTTTGTCCATTAGTCTCTTATCAATCTCTTTCTATATATAATCTCACACTGTGTTCTCAATCTCTATAATAGCGTTACTATCCACCCTCTTTTTAATCAATATCCCTCTAAATCTTTCTATCTTACTCTCACAATTCCTTTCAATACGTTCTCATCATTCTCTTTTTCTATCAATTTATTCCCTCAATCTTTCTTTCTATATTTGTGTCTCATTGCTTTCCTCCTTGTTATCTCCTTTTCAATCTCTCTCTCTCTCTCTCTCTCCTCTCTCTCTCTCTCCTCGACTCTCTCTCTCTCTCTCTCTCCTCTCCCGCGCTCCTCTCTCTCTCTCCTCCCCCGTCCTCTTTCCCCGTCATCTCCATCCTCCATCTCTCTCTCCTCCCTTCCTCTCTCCTTCTCTCTATTCTCTATCTCCTCTATCCCCTCTTCTCTATCCCTCCTCTCTCTCCATCTCTCCTCTCGCTCTCTCTCTCCTCCATCTTTCTCTATCTCTCTCTCTCTTTCCCTCTCCATCTCTCAACCTCTTCTCTCTCTTCCATCTCTCCCTCTCCAGCTCTCTCTTCTCCATCTCTCTCGCTCTTCTTCCCTCTATCTCTCCTCTCTCCTTCTCCTCTCCTTCTCCTCCACTCTCCTCTCCTCTCTCTATCTCTCCCCTCTCCATCTCTCGCTCTCCCATCTCTCTCTCTCCATCTCTCTCTCTCTCTCTCCATCTCTCCCCTCGCTAATCTCGCCCTCTCCATCTCTCTCTCTCCATCTCTCTCTCATCCATCTCTCTCTCTCTCTCGCAACAGACCTTTGGAAATAATTTTTGAACCAGAAAATAAGAAAAACTGCGAATAAAAAGGAAATAACACGTGACGGTCGAATCGGACCTCGTGTGTAAAAAAGAAAGTCGTCATAGCACAGTTATTTGTTGGTATAGTACACCTCCGCTCGGTTTCCATGTAAGAGTTCAGCAAATTGACAGCAGTGAAGGACTTCAAACGTACAGACAGGGATACCGTTTTAATGCGGTGAATGCTATGGCTCAAAGGAAGAAAATATCACAGGTAAAGAGTACGGGAATGAAAGCCTTATCTAGTGAAGGCTGCTCCACGCAGCCCGAGTTTTGTGCTTCAGGCGGAACTGTATGCAATAATCTGAGGAGGATTACGCGAAACTGGTACTGCTGACAGTGGTCGTGGTCAGGAGAGAAAGGTCCGACTTTTTAAAGTTATGTTGAGTACCTCAGGGTCGACCTCCCCACGGGATAGACGATGGGCTAGTAAAGATCTCCCGAATTGCCTAACTGCGACTATGGGTGTTAGAGTTTTTTCGAGAGAGGGTAAGAGGCACATCGGCGCAAGGTGTCTCGGGAGAAGAGGCGCCCAAACGGTGGCAAGGCTGAAGAGGGCAGCAGAAATGAGACAGCCGGGTGGCCAAACCCGGAAGTGCTGTTTACGGTTGAGTATAAGTTCGGCAATAATCGACGGCAGTTAAGGACAGATCGGGGTGGGGGGTTTGAGGTGTCGGTGATTTGCATAAAACCGGGTGATTTAAAATCGAAAGTATGCGCTGAGTCCCCATATGAGCATAGATGAGGTATATGGGGTTGTATAGATCTTGAGAATGACAAATGACAGCCATACACATTGGTTGAATTATAGAAACTGCTACATAATATTTGGAACTGCAATTGACAGTTAACCCTTGATGATCTACACGGGGACCAGATAAACGTGGCGTTGTGCTAAAGAAAAGGAATAATAATAATAATAATAATAATAATAATAATAATAATAATAATAATGATGATGATGATGATGATGCATGAGCTGCTTGTCCCCAGAATTATTTCCAACACTGTATATATCTTTCTCTCTCTCTCCTGGAAAAGAATTTGGCGACGTTACTGATTATCCCCCCTCTCAGTCTGCCCCCCAGGTGCTCGATAGTGAGGCGAGCCCAGCAGATCTGGTCGTGCCGATAAATCGATGTACCGACACAAGGCCCACATCGCCAACAGACCGCCATCTCGTTCAGAACGTGCTTCTCGGACTGCGCTGATACTTTGGCCTTTTTGCTTTGCCACTGAATAAGTTTTTTTTTCCAAATACGGCCCCCCTGATCACCTGAGCAGAGGTCACTGCGGGTCGCTCCAGATAGCCAGATGATACGACCTGCAAGCCACACACACACACACACACAACACTACCGCTTATCCCTTTCACGATCTGGTGTAGGGTCGATACATTATGCATCAGTAGGCAGGTCGTATTTATACAAAACGCTGTTTGTGTATGTAAATGCAAGAATGTTTCTTAAAAAAAAATATTATTACACAATGAAATAAATTTTTTAAAAAATATTTAGTTTGTGTTAATATGAGGGTTAACAGGTGCTTCGAACTCTTTCTGAACTCTCTATCAGATGTTATTTTTTTAGTCAGGAAAGCCCAGCGTAGGCATAAATGATAGATACCGCCCAAAATAACAGTCCGCCAAGGTCGTCTCCCTGTGGAAGTCGGAAAAGAGCGCTCAAAGCCGTCCTGGTTATTTGCTCTTAGTTTGTTATATGTAATTACTGTACCTCTTGTACCACGTTGAACGCAACAACAACAACAACAACACAATACATAATAATAAGATAATAATAATAATAATAATAATAATAATAATAATATAATATAATAATAATAATAATAATCAAATAATAATAATAATAATAATAAGAATAACTTGTAAACTGAAGACTTGTAACTTTAGCCGTAGGAATACTCACCAGGGCAGAGCATCCCTACCCTTGTTACTATGACAACACAATTACATAGAATCTGCTTAGTCACCTTTTTTATTACGGATTCTCTCCCTTTTGGAGTAAATAGAAAATTACCTGTTAGAAGTTAGACGAAATAATTACATCTCTATTTTACTCGTGTTATTTAATAAGATTCGGCTTAAATTAATAGAAACTATTATGAATTACGGAAGCCATCTCGCCCCACTTTTTTCTTTTGGTTTCATATTTCAGGATCGCCTAATGTTTCGTATGTTTTCCATTCCACCTTATTCCCTGATTACAGGTGTTCAGGAAGCGTGCGAACTATTCTTCCCACTTCACTCGTTCCCTATTTCGCTACCTGTCCATGCCAGAACCGACTTATCATCTAAACCGATTTATAGGAAGAGTTCAAGTTCGGTCACTTTCTCTTTACCTCAGCGAAGTATTGCTAAGCTATTATTCAGCGACAAGGAAGCCAAGTTAAGTTACTGTTACGGAAATGACGTCAGGGTACGTTTTGGATCTCTACAGAGAACTTCGCCTTTCCAATTTCCGGCTGTGCCTCCATATTTATTTATTTTTTTAATTCTGC
Source organism: Nautilus pompilius (assembly GCA_018389105.1). Classification (NCBI taxonomy): domain Eukaryota; kingdom Metazoa; phylum Mollusca; class Cephalopoda; order Nautilida; family Nautilidae; genus Nautilus; species Nautilus pompilius. The sequence goes on along the minus strand of JACATO010000978.1, from coordinate 327,614 downwards.
ATAACAGTTTCGTTCTTTTGATAGCTTAGCTAGTCTGGAAAATTTTGATTTGGACACGTTTGTTGACCTAAAAGAAAGCCAGAACAATTCGTCAGATACAATTAATTTTTTTATAAACCACGAAGAGAATCCCTGTCATCATTTATAGCTTATGCCTATGTTCTACGAGTGATGGTTTCCGTTGGATACGGGAGCAAGAATGAGCTTCGCGTAGAGCACATTGCGATGCTAAAGAGAAGAACCGGCTTCGGTATAATTCTATTTCCTAATAATCTTTTGAAAAATGATAGTTTATTATTGATGGGATTTAACAAGCGACACAATAGCGTAGCTTTAGACGTTCGCAGCTGCAGAGGTCGCAGTAATGTTTTGAGTTCGTATATTTCCATGTTGGGAATATAACCACATTCATTATTCAGGGGCCAAAATCTGGTCAGAACCATTTAACGGCACAAAAGAAGGGCTTAGAAATGGTAGGCTGAGTGGCAATGAGTGCTCGGGGAGGTGATATAATAAAAAAAATGGTAATTCAGCGGTTGAATTATTGACAAATTTAGACTGCATATCGCGGGTTTATTAATGTATCGTTGATATTCTTCATGCCTTCGTTTTTCTACTCTCTGAAGTCATTTGTGGAGATGGGGGGCAACACGTGTAAGCTTACGTGACGGACGCCCAGTTTGGAAAAGTTTACCTTTTTTTAAATTATTTACTGTTTTAAATAGTATTATAAACGGCTGGTAAAGACTAATCAGCATTAAATATATAGATATATAGATATATGGAGTGAAGAGTTTCTTTTAATTTGTAGTCGTCTACAAAAATATACAAGAAATTAATTTTTTTGAGAGTTTCGTTTCGTTATAGAGCGACGGTTAAAAAAGTAATCCCTTCTTTAGATAAAAAACAACAAAAACAAATCAGAAATCCCTCCGCCTGAGAGACGAGGCCGCCAAGGCGCTTATTGAATTCTACCGTTCAGCCAGAGTTATAGACATCTTTGGAAAAAAAACAAACAAAATTCGGCAGATAAACCACTACTCGGAATTTTTATCTCTCTCTCTCTAGTGGTTGCTGCTGTTTTAGAATCGTGCAGCGGAAAGGAAATACACGACTGTAGAAATTAGATCGGGCGGAACCCGTCGACATCGGGATGTTTCGTGATTTCTCGTCAGAAAGATGGACTGAATTCGCGGACTGGGCGCAAATGTTTAATAGAATCTTCTTATGGACTACAAAAGAATGTTCGTTTATTTTTTAAAGTGTATCAACGTTACCAGAAACATGGCACATGATGAGAGGAGAGAGAGAGAGGAGAGGGAGACGAGAGAGGAGGAGAGAGACGGAGAGAGAGGGAGAGAGGAGAGAGAGAGAGAGAGAGAGGAGAGAGAGCTGGAGAGAGCTGCGAGAGAGAGAGGAGGAGAGAGAGAAGAATTAGAGAGATGATGAGAGAGAGAGAAGATAGAGAGATGAGAGAGAGAGAGAAGAGAGAGGGAGAGAGAGAGGGAGAGAGAGATGATGAGAGAGAGAGAGAGAGATGGAGAGAGATGATGAGAGAGAGAGGAGGAGAGAGAGAGAGATGATGATGAGAGAGAGAGAGAGATGGTGAGAACGAAAGAGAGAGAGAGAGAGGGAGAGAGAGATGATGAGAGAGGGAGAGAGAGTGAGATGGTGAGAAAGAAGAGAGAGATGGAGAGAGAGAGAGAGAGAGAGAGAGAGAGAGAGAGGAGAGAGAGAGAGAGAGAGAGAGAGAGATATGGGAGGTTATTACAAATATTTAAATATATTTCCGTATTTAAAAATTTTCTGATATCTAATTCGGATAATGTAAAAACGGAACAACCATAAACTATAACAATCTTTCACTTGGACTAAAGCCTACTGTTTGTTTAATATTTTTGGCCTAAAATAATATATCGGGTTTTAAAAACTGTTTCTTTTAATTTAGGGTTTTCTCTGCTAAAGAAGAAATTTTAAAATGTACACTTCTGTTTTCCTGTAGTAGTCGGCGTTGACAATCCCGGATTACCATCTATGATCTAGGACAGATTATGGAGAAAGACACTTCTTATACAAACATTAATATTATAGCTCTGGTATTAGATTACCTTAATTTTTTTCATAATTAAAGAGTGCATATATTAAATAAGTGGTACTTTAAATCTGATTTCTAAGTTGCACGCCTTACGTTACATCACGAAATATTCATTTGTAAGAGTCAATGATTGTTGAAAACTTTAATTTGAATTTATTCCAAGACCCGAGAAGAGATTTTTCTGTTTGAAGCGTGATCAAACCACAGATGAAAGTTTTATGTAAACCTTAGAAGGGCACAATGCTTTAGGAAAAGATTGGTATAGAGGAAAAAAAAGAGAAGAAATTTGCTGATTTATTTTGCCCGATGACCACTTGTTACAGATGCCCGTATATTTGTTTCCTCTATCCATAGATGTCATTAATCTGTAGAAAAAATATTTACAAACCTTTTGCTGATACTTTAGCAATAGAAGAAATGGCTTATTTACTGACTGAATAAAGAAGACTGTAGTCTATCTTTTGCATTAATTGTATGGTCATTTACTATTAAAGACTCATTTTACATTTAAAACATCTAAGGTCCGCCTTTACCTGTCTTTTACTGGCATTTACTAATTAAAATCGGACTCCACAAAACTGACACATTTAAGATAGCACTTTTGTTCACTGTAACAATGTTTTGGTTATTAAAATAATCCTGAATAAACTTTTAAAATAAATTACTTCCAGTTACTTTGTTGACAGCATTTTCTCTTTTTTAACTTAAACTCTCTCTCTCTGTACTGACATCATCATCTCTCTCTCTCTCTCTCTGTACTGACATCATCATCATCTCTCTGTACTGACGTCATATATATCTCTCTCTGTACTGACATCATCATCATCTCTCTCTCTCTCTGTACTGACGTCATATATATCTCTCTCTGTACTGACATCATCATCTCTCTCTCTCTGTACTGACGTCATATATATCTCTGTACTGACATCATCATCATCTCTCTCTCTCTGTACTGACGTCATATATATCTCTCTCTGTACTGACGTCATATATATCTCTGTACTGACATCATCATCATCTCTCTCTCTCTGTACTGACGTCATATATATCTCTGTACTGACATCATCATCTCTCTCTCTCTCTCTTGTACTGACGTCATATATATCTCTCTCTGTACTGACATCATCATCATCTCTCTCTCTCTCTGTACTGACGTCATATATATCTCTCTCTGTACTGACATCATCATCTCTCTCTCTCTGTACTGACGTCATATATATCTCTGTACTGACATCATCATCATCTCTCTCTCTCTGTACTGACGTCATATATATCTCTCTCTGTACTGACATCATCATCATCTCTCTCTCTCTGTACTGACGTCATATATATCTCTCTCTGTACTGACAACTCATCTCTCTCTCTCTCTCTCTGTACTGACGTCATATATATCTCTCTCTGTACTGACATCATCATCATCTTCTCTCTCTCTCTCTCTCTCTCTCTCTCTCTTTCTCTCTCTCTGTAAGACAGATTTCCAAATATTTGCTTCTGACACGGAAAGTTAATTTTTTTTTTTTGTAAAAATTCAGCGTCATGAGAAATTCTTTAATCTCACTTTCGCGTTTTCAAATTAAATTAACTGCAGCCTTTTATCCCACTTCTGCCTTAGGGGGGACATTTAGTTTAAAACCGGAAACATGACGTCGGTATTCGCATTAACTAAAAACATTATCAATCATGCGGTAGTTAACAGAGGTTTAAAGCCATAAAATAAACCTCTGCTTACAGAGTCGTTTTGTTATTATTTGCTTCGTGTTGCGATTCCCTGACCTGCAGCGGAACATAGACAGACGCATCATCATCCACGCACATTCAAAACTCTATACTTGCTCATCGTAAATTTGTCAATGGCTTTATCGTTCTAAACATCAAAGAACTTGTCACCTTTATTTTTAATATAAAAGAGCGGATGCCTATAAATCTGTTATATTTACTTCAAAACGCTTAATGAATACAAACGTCTTTCATTAATAGAAGAAATTCGCTTATAGCGATGAGTAGGCTAGCCTCTGGCAGATCGTGCTCTCAACCTACCGCTTGGGGTGGGCACCGAGGACCACGCCCCCCGGACGAGGTCACTTGGGGTCAACCTTATATGGGTGGGGAAGCGGTCACTCTAACGGGGGGTCGCCGAGGCGGCCAGTTACACGAGGTGCTTCGGCACCTCAACCCGGCCTTTAGGCCTTAATGGGAGCCTGCTTTTGGCCTCTTGTTTAACTAAAAACTTATATTTTTATTTTAGTTTAAAGCCAAAAAGCTAGGCCTTTACAATTAACCACATATTCGCAAATGAAAGTTTAAAAGATTTCTTTTTAATATAAAGGTCTACACAAGAACGGCAGTTCACATTGGTAGTCTCGCCATGCCACGTGGTCACGTTTTCCATAAGTAGAGGCACGCGGCCGGTAGGTGGCAGTGGTGGTGTTTCTTCACAGAGTCAGTCCACCCAGACAAGCTGTCTCGCGTTAAACAGCCGCTCCCCCCTTTGAGTTATTTCTTTAAAATCTACTTCCAGGTAAGTAATTACGAGACGGTCCTGTTGCTTTGCATGGCTGCCATGATTGCGTTCACCAGACTGATTAACCAAAAGACCAGCAAAATCGCTGCGAGCGTTAACGATTTTGAGATAAACGCAAACGCGAATACATTTCCGTGAGCAAATCGAACATTTTTAAAATCTCTCTCGTTTTATTTTCCGTTACTATTAATTAGATAGATGAAGCAGCTGCGTATTCATTATTAAAAGCAAACCTAATGGTTCTGCTGTTATCGAGATGAAAACCTGGTGTATAATGCTCCGAGAAATACACCAATAAGGGAGTTACGACATCTCTCCTTAGAGACTCCCGGAACAATCTACGCGACGCGTTCGTGCAAGCCACAGTTTTTGGGGAGTTTGCCTCTATCTCGAGAGCCGCTCGTGAGAAACAGATGGGTTACCTACGTACGAACCCTTTGCTGCCTTGGTATGGTACACTGACTTGGTCACGTGCTCACCAGGAATTTTTTAAAAAAACAACAACGTTTGCTTTGTTATCACCCACTACAGCAACAACGTAAAAAAATCTCACAGTTTCATATACTGCATACCAATAAGGATTAACCCTAAAATATTAACATAAGTAGTCTATGTAAAAATTCGCTTGAAAGATATTTTAATAAATTAAATATTATTTAGTTTTATGGCTGTATTGTCGTTATAAAATTAGTATAGGTTAAACAAATATATATATAGATGGGCAACCCCTTATATTCCAAAGCACATTTCAGCACAGGCCAATAATAATCTCTCTTCACCAGACCTAATTATGTTCTCTAAATGCGAGATTATCGTGATGGCGATTAGTTTTTGTGAAAGCAGCTTAAATGGACGAAGATATGTCAACATCCCAGTCCACCCACCTGTTTACGTTGTTGCTTTTCAACACGATCACGTTAACCCTTTCTCGACGGAATCTGCTACTGGCGCTATTCGGGAGGAAGATGGAGACGTTGGTTATCTTGAAGTCTTAAAGATAAAACATGACGGCGACCAATGCTGGTGACTGCGTGCACATGCTGCAGGGAAGTCGGATGCAGCATAGTCTGGTGGAAGAACAGCCATCGCCTTGAATGCTTCCGTACTTAGAGGTTGACATCGATGGTAAAAACAAAAAAGAGAAAGCGTCTGATAATAGCTGCGCTCAGGTGAGAGAAAACAGTTTTTTTTATTTTTTTAAAAGAAGACAAAAAGAAATACAAAGTAAACATTAATTATAAACTTGTTATTTATTGGATATTTTTCTGAAACACGACTTCCCACTTTTTTCTTCTCAACATCTGACCTGAGTTTTACTTTTTATTTATACTCTGGAATATCCAATGTCAACATGCAGACAAAGCGATTTCAACTCTTACCAGGAAAGACATTACATCCACTGAATTTAAAACATCTCTCTCTCTCTCTCTCTCTCTCTCTCTCTCTCTGTACTGACGTCATCTCTCTCTCTGTACTGACGTCATCTCTCTCTCTCTCCCCCTCTCTCTGTACTGACGTCATCTCTCTCTCTCCCTCTCTGTACTGACGTCATCTCTCTCTCTCTCTCCCCCTCTCTCTGTACTGACGTTATCTCTCTCTTCTTTCTTTCTTTCGCAACTGTTGGAAAGTAAATTGAGTAAAACTGAACAGAGAAGAGCAAATCTGAAATTTTATTATTCCGCTAATTTGTTCGCTTTTCGGAGAATATTATTCTGAAACGAGATAGAGCTGCAAGAAAACCTGGATTGTAGCAAACTGTTCAGAAAGATCCTCCCAGAAAGTTAATCGTTGCGGACATTTTGTGTAAAGAATCAGAGGTTGTACGTCCATAAATACTCCGTTATAACGCCGTCTGCCCACCAAAAGTTGCCCAGTCTTCAGTATACTGCACTGTAAAGGCAGATCTACACACAAAAAAGCTACACTGTTGCAAACATTAAAAATGCATTATACTATTCAAAATTTGCCAATGATCAAATAATTATAAACAAACCATGAATATTAGATATAATACTCATACATTTTACTTTCGGTCTCTAACTCTATTCCGCTCTCTGGAGTCATCTCTGGCTGTCGAGACTTGAGGGTGAGGTCACGATTTTTCAGGCCGGAATCGAAGTAGTGCTTCTTCACTATATTGGTCATCGTAAGATGCTGGTTGGTACGGAGCGGTATAACGGCGAACATCCAAGAGCCGTGGAGGCAACAACTGACGGCCACAAAGCTTTCCAGAATGACCAGTGAAATCTACCAACTCAGCGTCACGGGGCAGATGGGCTTAGAATAAGCCAAGGAATCATTTTATGGCCTGAATTCGGAATGGTACTTTGCATAGCCTTACCAGATAATGCGGTGGCACAAGTCAAAAACGCATCGCCAAAATCGCCTTTTGGTCTTGAAAACGAAATAAAGCCGTTTCTAGACAGCAACTGACTTGGAATCCAATCTTCAAAGATGCGGAAGCTGTTGATTTATCAACACAAAACCGTACGTAATCGGAACATGCAATCAAGGGACATCGGCGAGGCGGGACTGGACTCCAGACCATCTAGAGCAGACCAAGAAAAGCTGGACCCTCGCCCCTTTAACGGACAAGTCCAGATTTTGTCTGGACTTCAGAGATCAGTATTTTAGGGGTGTGGAGGAGGCCATGGAAGCGGTTTCAAGATGACCAGGTTGTTTAACGTGACCACTATGGAGGTGGATTTACTGATGGTATGGGCAGGGATTAGATAGCAAGACTAACCTTTCATGTTTTCAAGAATGGCACCTTGACAGATTTAAGGTACAGAGATGGGAATCTTTATATTTGCGTGCAGCCATGTTCTAGTGCTACTGCAGTTGACTTCCTTTTCATGCACGATAGCGCCGTCCACATCGTTCCCGAATAGCCAGTCATCGCCTCAAGCAAAAGAAAACTGCCCATGCGGAGTAGTTTGCTCATTCTCCAAACCTTAATTCAACTGAACGCGTTTGGAATATACTTCGAACTGCCATTGCAAACCGTCCAGCGTCGCCACGAAGCCTCGTCAGAACTTTGTGTCGCTCTTGCAGAGAAATGGGACGATTTGTTCCAGATTACTGATGAATTTCTAAACAGCAAATCTGCTTCCTTGAAGCAGAATGTCAGACCCACGCGGTGCTAGTTTTTAAGGGTTTTTTTAAATGACCCGTTGTGATGTCATCATTTAATTAAATGTCCGACATTTTCCCACTGTTAATGTCTCCTTAATTTATCGTTCATACGCATTCAGACCTTGATTTCCTTATGGCATCGGAAACGATATAACGACTTACTCGCTTTAAACCTCGTCTTCAGCATCTCTCCTCTTCTCAGACTCTGTTCTTAAGTTAATGAAACAATATAACTAGCACAAAAACAACGGCAAAATTAAAGGAGGGAGGATCATGGGGATAAACAGATCGGTACTCAATAATCTACTGGGGAATGTGATATTCTTGACTTGAATTTTTACTATATCTTACTACGTATTATTTATTACTTCCTTCCAATATTTTCGCCTAGTCGATATTTTTTTCAAAATATCTAACATAACTCTAATTTACGTGGCCTGAAGTTATTTATATTCATAATTATCAATTTTACAAATTTCTTCGAAAAGTTCCAACTCAAAAGTAATAATTACTTTCCGTATTTTTTGGGAAGAAAGCCCTCAAAGGGACAATTATATCAACATTTAATATTAGAACTACGTAAGATTTGGTTACAATTCTACAGCCAACTCTACTGTCATCAGTGAAAAATAACCCGATTTTTCTCAATGCGTGACTGCATCTATAAATGTTCCTTATAGAAAGCCTTCCGGGAACTTCAACAATCTCTCGAAAAAATTAACAATTAAGCTTTAATCTGACCGTTTTTTGTAATTGTTGTTCATTACGAAACATTCTCGGCAATTTAAATCTCTCGTAACTTCATGTTTCAAGAATAAAGTTATCTTGCTATTCATCTTCCTTATCTTTTTTTTCAAATTAGTTTCTTTAAACTTAGAATGATTCATTTTTTAAATAAAATTAAACTTTGAGAAAAACTATATAAAAGATTTCTAAAGTAAAAATTAAAAAAAAAAAAAAATAAAAGGGTTTTTGGAAAGGAATTTCTAAAAGATAAATAAGCAAAAAATGTTGTTTTCTTAACGAGGAATTTTAAATTAACTGCAGGCCAATATGAAAATATGTATATAAACTACAAGATATTCTAAAATCTGATAAACTCTCTTGATTTAAAGGGCATTTTTCTTTTATTTAATTTATTTTGTGCAGTTTTCTTTCCCTTTCTTATTATCTAATTTTCGGACTGTGATTTCTGTGCAGGCTTATCTATAACAACTATCTTATATTTAGTGCCATTTTTTTAAAATTACTTTCAGTTATTTTCAACAAATATTTTAATTAAACATTATAAAATTTGTGCCATTTATGGCCCCCCAAAAAAACAACAAGAAAACATTATTTCATGGAGTAATGAAAAAAAAAAATTGTTTCCTGGTAAAGTTATGTATCACTTGCCGTTGTTTTTGTTTTCTTTTTGAAAATCTAAATTATCTTTTGTGACTTTTTTGCACATACATACTTATATTACATTCATGCGTACACTTACACATACACATACATACATATATATATATATATACACACACACACACACACACGCGCGCGCGGCGCGCATACTTGCATATATATCTAACTACATACATAGATACATTATGTGTCCATCACATTGTATACAGCACAGATAAACAATACACACATAATTATATACCTATCCTACACAGATATATATACAGTACACACGACATGCAATCGACTTTCGTTTATATGTATTACTGGGAATCATAAGCACAGCTCATATAGTAGGAAACCGTATCACTTACAGTAGAATAAAAAAAAAAAACTTTGTGTATTGAGTGCATAAATGAACATACTTTTCAGAAGTTCGACATTTCTATATTATAAATCCTTTTTTTATTGATCTTATTGAATATTTTAATATTTTGAGAGAGTGGATTTTTGATTTTCATGAGCTGTAAACCGTAATCATCAAAATTAAAACAAAAAAGGCTTGAAATATTTCACTTTACGTGTAATGAATCTAGAATATACGAAAGTTTCACTGTTTGAATTAAATTACGGAAAAAAATGAACTTTTCCACGATATTCTAATTTTTTGATATGCACCTGTATATAATAAGATACTTATAAAATTCACGAGAATATCATATTTATTAGCTTAGTAAGAATAAACTTTACTTAGGCTTACTCGCCAGTAAAAATCTCGTATTTACTAAAACTAAAAAAAATAAGAAAACTTCATCTTTAAGAGCCCTTACTCATAAAAATGGATACAAAGGTCAAGTTCCTGGTTAATTTTACTATTTGCATAGTCAGGTAGATAACCGTTAGTTCTGCTTTAGATATTGTATGACTCATTAAAGACAATTGCCTGTCCACTGCTAGGTGATGCTTATATAATGTTTTACCTATTTCGATTTTATTAATTTATTAAACTATACTTGATTATGAATCTACGCAAAGATACTTTTATCTAATGATAAAAAAGAAACTTCAATAAATCGAAACTAAAAACGTAAGAAAAACAAACAAAAGTTAAAATAAATTAATTAAAAAAAAACAACTTTATAATAAAGAACGCAGATTTTAAGAATACTCAGCAGCAAACCTAACTCGTTCTAAAAGTGCTTTGATCAAAGGGAATGCACGTATTTGTAAATACTTGGTCCAGAAGGAAAATATTTTCATCCTATTTCGCTATTGCACGTATGCTATCCTTGTAGGAATTCATGCATTTATGAATTTTCAATGTTTAGATTAATTAAGAAATGAAACAGAACATTCATGGTTCTTATTCTTCTGCAATCTCCCGTCTGTTTGGCTACAGATGTCAAGGGAGACCTCAGTTTTCAGATTTTCACAGCGAATGGTGGTGCGAGATGAGCGGATGACGTCTGGCTCGAGGTGTGAACTCTTGACACACCAATTAAATTGCGGAAAGACTTAACTAGAACTTCATCAAATTCGCAGTATCGAAGAAGCTGACTATTCGGGGGAAAATTCAGCCAAACGGACACAGACACCGTTCCCAAAGGCTGGAAAACAAACTCCGAACGTCATTATTCGGATGTTTAGAACACTTTTTTTAACAGACAACCAATTAATCTTGGCAAGTGAGCATTTCAAGCCCAACCACCAGGAGAGTTAAAGGTGGATTGGGTTAATTGGCGGAGTATCTGCTGGAAAATTCTTTGTTGGATCGTTATCGAAAGAAAGCATCTTGACTTAACATAAAAACGACACCTCGGAGCAATGGCGCAGAGTATTGTGGTCGAATGGCAGAAGACCTGAAATGCTTGGGTTTTTAACCGAGAAGGAACACAATAGAAAGTACAAGAAAAGCCGAGTTCCCCTACAATTAAGCATAGTGGTGGAAATGTGAAAATATAGAGATGTTTTCCTCGTTATTCGAAGAGGCAAATCACACTAAGTTTGCAACACTACGCAATAAGAACCAGGCTGCGAAACTCAATACATACTCGTATTACTGCGCTGGACAAAAATTGGAAACACGTTTTAAAACTGTTGCTTGCTTCTTTTATATGTATTTAAAAAAGACTCAAAATTCATACACAACTGAACTTGCCTGCGATGAATTAGATGGAAGAGTCAAACGTAAAGGTCATACCGCTGTCAGGCAGTTAAAGAATACTTGCAAGAAGAAGAATTTACTTATAAAGTAGTATTTTGAAAAGCTTCTGCAGAAGAGTTCCGAAATATGTGCGGGAATTTTTCCACATGAAAGATGCAGATTTCGATGAAAAAAATCTACAGTCAATGATCTATATATTACGCTACATTTTCCGTCTTTGGAGTTTCTTCATAGTTGTTTGTCGGAATAATGATATCTCATTAACAACAAAGCGTTGAAAAGGCAGGTAACAGAGGTTGTTTTTTTTTATAGTCCGCTGGTAATTTTTGAACATCAGTATCCGTAATAACCGAAATTTCGAAAAAAATAATTCAAATCGGAAATACGACTTTAATTTTTGTGGTTGTTATGACTTTTGCTAATACCGTGAACTTGCTTTTACTTTTAAATTATCGATAAACATTCTAAGGACACAATAATGCCGTTTTTCTTTTAATGTCTCAGGAAAGCTTCCGCGAGATGTTGGAATTACTCGCTATCATCTCGTGAAAAATTCCTCAACCATCTATTCATTTGAAGATGCTGTTCCTACTAGAGATCGCTCGGACTGCCGGCCAGTCTACAAATTTATGAAAACTGGAGATTTTAAATGAGTATTTTTTTGTTTAAAAATAAAACATTTTTGGTGGAAAACTAACCGCCAACGCACGACTGGTTGCATCAACCGACCCACGCAGATCAGCGATTTTTACAGAACTTCAAAATAATATGACTATAGTCTGAACCTAACGTACGAAAGTGTGAGCGCTTCAGCCAGCCATCGCTTCTGCAAAATCACTATTTAGGCAAATACTGGGCTAGAAATATCTTTGCCTTGTTCAATTCATTTCTCTATATTACAACATTCTTAAAATTAACTAACATTTCGAAAAGAATGACGCACATTCAGTCTGGTTGTTCTCTTTCTCACTATGAATTAAAAAACATTGAGCCAAATGTTTCGTTCGGCAAATGAAGTTGTAACAAACAGACTTGCCCATCTATCTCCGACACTAAGCAGGCCGGCGGGCAATCTGGGAACCTACCAATTCCAGAAGTATTAAGATTTCTCGACACGCACTACGCTGATACTAAAAGCGTGTTCCGGTTTGTAGACGTGACAGAAACTGAAATTGGCGGCTCTTGGGTTGACGATATTACAAAAGACTCGAACAGCAGAACCCTTAAATACTTTTCAAAGATTCGTTATAAATATAAACGGGCAAGAAATGCAAAATAGGTTCATGTACCACAGTTCCAATGATGAAAATATCTCGTAGTTCCGATATGACTCCTGTGTTTGTTGTTTTCAAAAGAATACTCCAATCAGTGTTTTATTTGGGAGAGAGTTTAGTGGTTGTTCACGTTCCAGATTAATTCTCGAAGAAGCTATCTCGCAATTATCTACGTAGGTACGGAAATAATTTGCCGTTCTTTCTGTTTATAGCTATGGCGTTCAACGTGACGTATTACTTTGGTGTCATCGACAAGCTGTCGTCAGAGGACCGAAAACAGATTCTCAGTCGGTTTGACATCACGGACATAGAGCAGTTGCGCGAGGAGATAGCAAGCGGTCTAAGCTCAAACGTTCAGGTGCACAGCAACTTCACCTTGTACAGCGAGTATCGCCTTAGCAAGATCCTGCTTCTTTACATACCCCCAATCCTCATCGTTCTGGGAACCTTTGGAAACGTCTTCTCCTTCGTCATCCTCCGGCAGAGGTCGATGGCGAGAGTGTCAACGTACTTCTACCTGGCCATCCTGGCTATCGCCGATTCGATGGTTCTGTGCGTGGGTCTCCTGCGGCTGTGGGTGGAACAGCTGCTGTCGTACGACATCAAGAACAAGGCCAACTGGATCTGCAAGCTGATCGTGGCGCTGGCGTACTTCTCCAGCAACTTGTCCGTGTGGCTGATTATCGCGGTGACCGTGGAGCGGTACATCGTGGTGTGCTACCCGCTCAAGGCCAGCTCCGTCTGCAACCTGGCTCGGGCCAAGAAGGTCGTGCTGGTTCTGGTGCTGGTGCTGGTCGCCATCAACTCCCACTTCTTCTGGACGGTGGAGCTGGTTTACCGGCAGTTCAACGGCAAGAAGATGCTCACCTGCGACCGCAGCCGGATGCACCTCCAGCTGGTTAAGAATGTCTGGCCCTGGATCGAGACCGTCCTCTATTCCCTCATCCCGTTTCTGATCATCACAATACTCAACGGCATCATCATTTCACGAGTGGTGAAGGCGCGGAAGTTCCGACGACACCTGCAAAAGCTGACTTCCAACTTCGAGGAGTGCAAGCGGGTCCAGTCGGAGAGCAGCTTGAAGCTGACGGTGATGCTCCTCGCCGTCTCGTTCGTCTTCCTCGTCACCGTGCTGCCCATGAACTTCCAGATGATCGTGCGGGCCTTCCTCGAGCAGCGGTGGTCGCGAGACCAGCACGAGCACGCCCGCGTCCGCCTCTCCGACACCGTCACCAAGCTGCTGATGTACACGAACCACTCCATCAACTTCGTGCTCTACTGCGCCGTGGGACAGAAGTTCCGCTACCACATGGTCCGGGCCGTCTGCCCCTGGAACTACCGCAAGAGGCTCTGTCTCTCGGAGAAGAAGTCGGCGAAAGCGAAAGAGGTGATAAACCTCGTGCAGTTACAGAAAAAGGACTCGATGCGGGAATCTACTGCGGCTCACAGCAGCCGGTCGTGACTGCGACTTCTGTCCCCCTTCGGTTTGTCCAGACCCTGTACATAGCTCTTTCTCTTGCTGATGTAAGTCTATCTAGCCCTTCGTGCTAACAGTTGAAATAAATCTATCTCCTCATACAGGTTATTATTATTATTACATATATTCTATCATAGAATTTAAAATGTCCGAAATACCATTCAATCCGAAAGGAAGGGACGCGACATCCTTCAGAGACCGCCTGAGACTGGAAGCCAGTCGCTTTCCGTCGAGTTCAGACACACCGACCGGTCACCCTCGCGTGGTGTCTACACGACGTCGCATCCTTCAGAGACCGCCTGAGACTGGAAGCCAGTCGCTTTCCGTCGAGTTCAGACACACCGACCGGTCACCCTCGCGTGGTGTCTACACGACGTCGCATCCTTCAGAGACCGCCTGAGACTGGAAGCCAGTCGCTTTTTCCGTCGAGTTCAGACACACCGACCGGTCACCCTCGCGTGGTGTCTACACGACGTCGCATCCTTCAGAGACCGCCTGAGACTGGAAGCCAGTCGCTTTCCGTCGAGTTCAGACACACCGACCGGTCACCCTCGCGTGGTGTCTACACGACGTCGCATCCTTCAGAGACCGCCTGAGACTGGAAGCCAGTCGCTTTCCGTCGAGTTCAGACACACCGACCGGTCACCCTCGCGTGGTGTCTACACGACGTCGCATTTGACCTCACGTTAACGCTTTTCTCTTCTGTGTCAACACACAAAAGTAAAGATTATTTTCCGACTATCGGTGGCAATACTTCGTATAAGCTATTTCAAAAACGTTTAATTAACTCTTTAAAGATTAAAAAAAAAAAAAAAACACACGAGACAAAAACAAACTTTACTTTATCCGTAACGAATAGCAAAAGCAGCCGGACGACCAGCTTTACGTGCGTTTGTATTTACTTAAATATGAAAGGTGCACTGAGGCAATATTATTTTCAACTTTAATGACTGTTGTAGAATCTTCAGAACCCATATATAAATCGCATCTACTGGCCATGAAAACAGAGTCTTAAGATGACCAGGTTGTTCATGCAAGTCATTAAGCACGAAGAGAAGATGACGCTTTCCCCAATGGATTTTAAAAAAAGCAACATTTAGCTCATCTTCCACGTTCATTTTTTTAAACGTACAAATACTTAGAATAGAGATCTTTGAGATATTTAAAGAAAAAATAAATAATAATTCTTAAATAACTTTTATTTGATATGTTTTTTTTTTGTTTGTTTGTTAGAAACCTTCAACAGCACAAATTTCCCATTCTTAATTCCGTCAGAATCTTAAACCACGTGGTGTCCTGTTCTTAGGAACGAACGCTGATTTGGCTAATGATGGGGAAGGCCGGAGTGGTGGGCACCCGGAAAGAGCCCGATTACAGGACACACGCGCTGCTGGGATCAACTCTGCAGCGGTTATCTTTAGATCTGAATAGGATTGCAGGAATTGGAGCGGACGGGATTCCGTAGAAAGCTTTTGCGATCCGGTGGCCGTCCTCCATGGACTCTGACCGTACGAAGAGTGGTGCGGAGAGCCCCACCCCCTGCCATCTCGTGGGGGGTCGTGGAAACTATGAACGAACGGGTGAGATTAGTGCCGATAGTCGATTGTGCACTAACTGAAACCGTAACTAGTAACTTGTGGAAAACAAAAAAAAAAAAAGTTTAAAACTTTTGAGAATGTTGATCTCGGATAACTTGATGTAGCTGGCGAAAGGCTGTGCTATAGTCGCTTATTTTGGCCAGGTGGGGAACCAACCCTTTTCTAGTCTTTTTTGTAGACATTAACGAGGCTTCGGAGGAATGCTGCTGGCTCGTATCGAGCGGATGGTGAAGCGGTGTCTGCCCGCCCCCTGTCGGGGGGAGGGGAGCGAACCCCCCCCACTAGTCGGCTGTTTTTGATTTGAATCTCGGTTTGTCAGCAGTTTTTTTTCTTTGTTTTTGAATTGTAGAACCTTATTAAAGCTGATGCGTTTTTTATTTCGTAAAGTTTAGATGCTAAAAATTATGTAAATTTGTGGGGAAAGGAAGGGGGTAAGGGTTGTCACTGCAGTGTTTTTCTTGTATCTGGCAGGTTAAGGCGGGGCTCCCTCGATCGATAGGAAGAGGACCGACCCGGAGATCGTGTGGTCCAGCGGATGTGCGATGCTGAAGTTACATAGTGTGTGTGTGTGTTGGCCATCCCGTTATTGAGGCGAGCAACGGGTGCATGCGAGTATTTAGTTGAAAAGTTGGGGCTTCCTGAAGGGGGAAAAGGGCCGGTGGATGAACTGATTGTTTCTTTTATGGCTTCTATCTACAGCTTTTCTGGGGTTGTTGGTGGTGATGCCTGGTGT
Source organism: Nautilus pompilius (assembly GCA_018389105.1). Taxonomy (NCBI): domain Eukaryota; kingdom Metazoa; phylum Mollusca; class Cephalopoda; order Nautilida; family Nautilidae; genus Nautilus; species Nautilus pompilius. The sequence continues at coordinate 311,231 of JACATO010000978.1, read as the reverse complement.
AGGTTACTGACTGTAGCGGTCCACCGTTCCGTTTGGCTACTCGCTTTGCCGACTGCTGAAGTGAAGTGAACTCGCTGCCCCTCCGCCCTGATGACCGACCACACGTGCGGAAGATCGGCCGCCAGCCTCCCTCACTAATGGACGGTTTTAAAATAAGTACCTTCTCGTGAGCGATACGTCGACAGAGCTTATATTTCCAGGTACGCCTGCTGTGAGAGAAAAATTGCTAAGCAAAAACCGAAACAAAAAATTTAACAAAAGTCTTGATGGAGAAGATGAAGCTTTAGTGCTATTTTTTCTAAGATATTAATTATTAATTACCGCACGAATTGTTTGAGCTTTTCTCACCTTCAAATAATTCTCAAAACTGATTATCTTTTCTCCCTTTTCACCCTTTCATGGGTAGTTACAGTTAATTATAAAGGTGTTCAATACGTAATAATCAAAACTAAATTTTAAACTTGGCTACTAAATATTAGATTTTACCTGCTTTCAAACTCGACGTTTCAGTGAAGTATCTGTGATTTCGGTGGTGAACTGCGTAAGCATCTAATTATCTCGTGATGCATATTTAAATGTAACTGTAATATACATATTATAATATAAAACTGTAACCATTAATGATAACAAAGTGTCTTGATTTTAGAGATAAACGTAAAAGAAGTACGGGGGAAGATATCATCAATAGTATGGCGATGTTCTCATGTGTTGCTAATTGACAAAGGTATTCTCAGGCGGAAGGGCGGTATTCAGTTTAGCAAATCGAAATCAGGGTGACACCGAGCAAAGGAGCATCTCAACCAATTTCCTCTGGTTTCGGTGTCAGTTTAATTTTCATCACGAGTTCACATACAACTGGTGGATCTTTTGAATTTTCGGCCATTCCTTAATATGCACTCGTAGCCAGAACCGTTGCTCACCTCCGCTGGTTTGTGGTAGTATAGCTTGGCAACGCGATACTTATTGTTCATTTCCGAAACTTCCCTACTATGCCATCTGTGGCTGAGTAGAAATCTTCAGCATCTTCGTTCGTGACCACAGCGCCGTAGGTAAAGCCATGTTTCGAGGATATGGCGGAGACTTGTTCCATGCCAACCTCTCAATCGATTTTGCAGTTTGTAATCAACGATGGGATCTCGTTGCTCGAGTCTCACGTCCTCAGCTCATGCATTCTTTTTATTTTAAAAAAAAACTGATTTATTTTCCAACAATTTTTAATTTATGGACGCCGGGAGACTGATTTTCTTGAGAGGTTTCTCAGCGGGGTAGGGAATGAAAGATGTAGTTTTGTTTTCATTCCTCTTACTCTGGAATAAGCAGCAGGTGTAATGAAAAATTTACTCCGACTTTAGTAAAGCGAGAGAGAGAGAGGAGAGAGAGAGAGATGACGTCATTATAGAGAGAGGTATATGACGTCAGTACAGAGAGAGATGACGCCATTATAGAGGTATATGACGTCAGTACAGAGAGAGATGGAGAGAGATGTCGTCATTATAGAGAGAGGTATATGACGTCAGTACAGAGATAGAGATGGAGATGACGTCATTATAGAGGTATATGACGTCAGTACAGAGAGATGGAGAGAGAGAGATGACGTCATTATAGAGGTATATGACGTCAGTACAGAGAGAGATGGAGAGAGATGACGTCATTATATAGAGAGGTATATGACGTCAGTACACAGAGAGAGATGGAGAGAGATGTCGTCATTATAGAGAGAGGCATATGACGTCAGTACAGAGAGAGAGATGGAGAGAGATGTCGTCATTATAGAGAGAGGCATATGACGTCAGTACAGAGAGAGAGATGGAGAGAGATGACATCATTATAGAGAGAGGTATATGACGTCAGTACAGAGAGAGAGATGGAGATGACGTCATTATAGAGGTATATGACGTCAGTACAGAGAGATGGAGAGAGATGACGTCATTATAGAGGTATATGACGTCAGTACAGAGAGAGATGGAGAGAGATGACGTCATTATATAGAGAGGTATATGACGTCAGTACACAGAGAGAGATGGAGAGAGATGTCGTCATTATAGAGAGAGGCATATGACGTCAGTACAGAGAGAGAGATGGAGAGAGATGTCGTCATTATAGAGAGAGGCATATGACGTCAGTACAGAGAGAGAGATGGAGAGAGATGACGTCATTATAGAGAGAGGTATATGACGTCAGTACAGAGAGAGATGACGTCATTATAGAGAGAGAGAGATATTTTCAGATTTTAATGATCCCACCCAAATTGCGATGCACAGTTTGCATCAACGATGGTAAGCTAACCCCATCCGTGTTGCTTCCCTACTGACTTGTAACTCTGACAGCAGCTTCTTATCTGGTAGCATAATCGCCATTGCTATAAATTCTTATCAAAGGCAAACTGTATAAAAGTTTTAAAAAAAAGGAATAATCAACAGAAAAATGGAACAGATTAAAAGCAAATTTTAATAAAAACAGCATCAAATCAAATAAAATCACTAACTGCATAGACGCAGACTTAACGAAATGTGCTCATCTAATTTGTACGTCTGTAGGTAAACATTCTGAGAGCGAAAGGTCCAGAAGCAGCGACAGTATCGGTTAACTTTTCATTTACCGATAACAGGTGCTGTTTATGGTTTTACCTTTTAAAAATAGCCATTTGAAGAACGTGTTCCGATACCTGGTTTAGGGGGTGTTTGCTTTGGCAAATTACGCTGCTTGAAAAGGATTCGTGTTTAAGGTATTCTATGGTAGACTGTGCGTTATAATGAAAGACAACATTACATATAAAGCTGAATTCAGAGATATTGTTTAGAAAATACGAATAAACTCAACAGAAAACTAATAAATGAACAACTAACTCATTTAACGGGGCGGCGCAATATTTCAGTAGTTGACTTGATGGCTCGAGTTCTATTTCCGGTTGGAGTCGGCTCGGTCTGCTGTACTTTTCTGACATAGTTTCTTCTCGCTATTCCTCACCAGCTGACTGCGTGGGTTACTCCGGACACTCCGCTTTCCTCATACATCCATAAACGAAGAGTTCTATCGGCTGTTTCACCGTCGAGGTTGGTGCTGCCGGGCTCCTCGCGGCGCAGGATCTGAATGTCCTCTGGCGAACAGCCACGACATTACGCTTTCTCACCAAGATTGTCTCCCCTGTGAAGAAGTCACACCCTTTATTGCGACCGGGGCGAGGCACAACAACAACTTATTTTAAAATGCGCCCTTCCACGAGAAATTTGTGGAGAAAATGTAGGAAAAAAACACGGCTTTCATTACCAAATTTCGCGTCCAGCGAATTAATGATAATTTTATCATTTAATTTTTTTAATTAATTCTAAAAATTGTAGTAAAAGGTAGAAATACATGTATATGTGTTACAGACTTCTGTTGTAAATTACCCCGCATTAGTTTTCATTTGTTTTATAAGAAATCAATTGTCGGAAAACAGAATAATCGTAACTACGAAATTTTCGAATGGTACCAGACCCAGCTTCAACACAGCCAGAACAAGAGAACCACATAGGCTTTCAGAACAACCACACTAAGTACGCTTTAAGGATGTGAAAGAGGGTTAGCAGACAAATGGAAGTTTGACCACTTAGCAATAGTCTAAGATTTGAAGTTTAAAAAAAAAAAAGAAAAGAAAAAATTCTTTTTCTTCATCCCCTTTTTGGCGGGAGAACTTCGCCATATTTAACCATTAATCGTTTTCAAACTTGAAGTAGATCACGTGAGGCTACTGACTAAGTTTGTACCGGTTTTAAGGTTTAAATCCCAAAATCTCTCTTAAATCAGTACTCAGTAATTAGATGTCCTCTATCCGTAGGTCCCTTTCTCTTTCAATGGGAGATTTGCATGCTATTCGCTCTTTAGATAACACGCACAATGGCGGATTTACATACTATTCGCTCTCTAGATAACACGCACAATGGCGGATTTACATTCTATTCGCTCTTTAGATAACACGCACAATGGGAGGTTTGCATGCTATTCGCTCTTTACATAACACGCACAATGGGAGGTTTGCATGCTATTCGGTCTTTAGATAACACGCACAATGGGAGGTTTGCATGCTATTCGCTCTTTAGATAACACGTACACGTACACGCACGCACACACACACACACACACACACAGTAATCTCAGCTCCAGACCAGCTACCTGACCCCCTCCCGTGAAAAAAAACCTGGCGGACGGTTACTGGAAGGAAAACAGTCTGGCTTCTCCTCCGTTCCGAAAAACTGGTTCTTTTCCTTTCTTGTTCGTTTGAGGATGGATATTCTATCGTTAGAAACTTTCCCATTTACACAAGGCACGCCTTTCCTCTTTCCAGTGCTGATTATGCATAAGTCACCGAGAAGACAAGTTAATGCGCTATTCGTGACAAACCAGGTAGGCTGCCACTTGCGTTCTTGACAAACAGAACCATTAGAAATAATCTACATGAGTAATTACCCCCACCTACTTGATCGATTGCACTATCGAACGAAATCTAATAAAAGAACCGAAAATGCATTTAGTGGCGTCACTTCAAAAAAAAAAATTATCCATTGTTGTTTCTAAGTGCTTTTTGATTTTTCAAACGCAACGAAGATCTTGAAGATTTACTCACCCAGTAATAAAACCAAACACTTCTAATTGATTATTCACAGAGAAGAAGCCGACATCTCCAGCAGCCATGGGAAGATAACTCTAGTGAGCGGAGTACATTATCCCCCCCCCCACAAGTCAAAATGTAGTTGGCACGTTCACTTCTCTCATCATTTTCTTCTGGATACTCTGCAAGATCTCGGCCGGACAGACTGTTACCTAGAGAACGGATAAACAGATAAATAAAGCAAAGGTAGACTTTCTCCTGGCGCATTTTCTTTTTACTACCGTTTAATTGATGAAAATACTGGTTTTAGAAGAGGCAATATAATTTATTCCAGACAGTATTATCTACGTACACACACGTATTCCCGTCCCTCTTCTATCTATCTATGTATATTACTATTACCCAAACAAATATCTAAAAAAATAATGTAAGCAAATATAATAGATTTGTTCGTCTCATTCCCAATTCTATTTACGTCCCTGAAGTACTTGCCAAATATATTCCTTAGGTGAGTATATGCTTGGATACCTAAAACGAATAGCAGTTACATAAAGTATAACAGGTTGTTTAAATCCTGTTAGATGTACTCTTTCCTGGAAAGATGTTGGTGAAGTGTCACGTCATTCTGTCTATAGCAATAGATCTAAGTTTTGGAGACCTCTTCCTTTTAAAGCATTGCCAAGTTACTACATCAAAACACACAGCAGCCAATGGGTCGGGGGGGTGAAGACCTGTGCAAAAGAAGATAAAAACACTTCAAAAAAAACAAAAAAAAAAAGGATTCCACGCCAAAGACATTTTTCAGAACTAAAATCCGATTATGGCGATAGAGACTTTAAGACCGACACAATTTTGTTGTGGTTAAACCAAAGAGAAAAGACGTCAGATTCGAGATTTTGTGATGTGATAAAATATTATAAATTCTACTTGTCATAACCATAGAGTGTCATATAATTTAACTTCGTTTTCGAAATCAAAATTCACAGCGAACTCTCACAGTTTTCCTTCCAGGTTTGTTTTCCTTTTATAAAGGTTAGCAATGATTTTACCTGGTCACCTTGTTACAAGCAAATATGCATTTATAAGCCGTATAAATACCAACTAAAGACGGATCATATGGCGAAGTCGGGCATTAGAAATGAAGTAAAGGCGACTCTTCCTTCAGTGAAAACAGATTTGTAAATGCAGAATTATTTAGAAAAAAACGACCGAACAACATTTTATGAGTGAGTTTGTCAATACGGAAACGCCATCTCTGTCAGTAAATACCTTGGAAACACTGAATGTACTTATCTTTAATGAAGTGGTTCACGCAGAATTTCAGGCGAAATCTTCCCACTGACAATTTCGCCATGTGTATTCGTAGTTTGAAGAAATCAATGTCTTATGCATACGAGTAGAATTCTGTTAAATAAATATGGAATCGTGGTGAGATATTAAGTCGAAAGCTTTGCGCTTTCGTATTTAAATTATGGGACCTTCTGATGAATTCCGAGGGTATTTTGTATTCAGCTTTAACGTTGTGCTACATAGGTATCTAACTGATACGTTCGGTTCTTTCTAGAGGAGACAGGATATTGAATCTTTACTTATTCTAAATACCATCTTAAAATTTTGCAAAGTTCTAACTATTATATGGCTTTGAAAGATACATCGAAAATTTAATCAAATGCTTAGTTTTATGCATTCTTGCATAGACACATGCACCCACTAACGGCCAAAATTGTAGATTCTAATATTACATGTTTAATGGTTAGGATTAACGGTTATTAGCTTAGGAGTGCTTGACACTCTAATAAGTTCGTGTAGGCAATTTTTCTCTTTCGAATATCCTCATTGTTTGATGTTTTACTTATTATTTTTTTTTTTGGTTTCCTATCTATTAATGATTTCGCAAAGTATTAAAAATACCAAAAGAAAAAAGATTACATTCTTTGCTTAAGTCATTCCACAACTGAAGAATATTTGTTGACTCAGCTACTTTCTACCAGACCGACCCTCTAGAACTGAAATCTGGAAATTGAGACTAAGCCATTATTAAGATTCCATCGTTTTCTTTTCGTGAAAGATGCGATCTTAATTGAAATGTGATAAATCAATGATTTCTTGCATGATAACGCCAAATCCTGTTATTCAGTGACTAGTAGGTATAGCGTGATGCCACCAAATTCCATGTTACTTCTCCTTTAAATTCCATCAGTTTTAATTAATCTTAAAACATGCAATCCAATAAAACAACCATTTATTTTCGTTTTTACCTCTATCCGAATGTATCGTAAACCAGTAGTAAATTTTCCTGCAGTTTTTCTTCTCCCTAAGCCAAAAATTATCGAAAATCATCTTTGTACCATTGTTGAATTGCGTAATCTTGAAGCTCCATTTCTCAAATAACCCTGAACTGAACCAACAAAAACGACCAACCTAATGTCTTTTTTATAGTCGTCCTAAAGATAGCATTTTCTGCAGTACAGCTGTAGTCAGTTAATTGTGAGCCAGTAAGAATCTTGTCCTTTAAAAGCTTTCTTACATTTTTTTTCCCCTGTCGTTTCTTCTTTTTCTCATCTTCCTCGCTATTTTTTGTTTGTTGCTGACGATAGCCTTAGCTGCTTCGATACGAATCGTCTCCCTCATTCCAGACTGACAAACTCCTACGTGTCGAGCCACCCATGACTAGCTTCATTAACGAAACGATAGAAATCCATCTTGCAGGTATTTCTTTTCATGGAACTATTGTGGCTATTTGAAAACAACAAACGTCTGTTCTGCTAAAAATGCATGCATCTTCTACGTATCTGCACTCTCCTTCACAAGAATACGTTTCAACTGCTGATGAGTTCAAAACATGTAAAACGATCGAGAAACTAAAAAGTTAATCTGACCGAATATTTCGCGTGATATTCACTCACCACAAGAGGTTTTGTCAGATATATTTTCCAGCAGTCAATATTTGCTAACATAGTATAATATATGCACTGATAAACTGATTTATGCTCGACGTATGGAATAATTCATTGGTGAGTCTACAGTTATGGCGGTTAGTGTATGTTTTCATTCATAGTCGTTTCTTACCCTATCCGTTTATGATTATTACCTTTAAATTAATAAACCGTGGTAAGAAGCCTAATATAGATATTATAATATATCTGAAGAGATGAATACAGAAAAAGCAAGTTTAATTCATTTACATGTAGAAAGTACATCGTCGTGGCTGCCTCTGTCGGGAAGCACACTGGATAGGTACGAGTTGTTAGTGCGCTAATTATTTTCCGCAACGCATTCGTGTCTCTAACACACGTCTTCTTTTACTACAGCCTCCTTTCTTTGGCCCCCGTACCGTATTATACCAGCATTTTGACAAAAAGGCTGATTTGAGGAAATGTCCGGTTGAATCGGTCCACCGAGAAATCTATTTCAACTTAGGCACGACAGAGGCTGGTATCGGTAGACGATTTACATTTCGAAAGCCTCACCAGTTCTACCTGTAGTAGATAGAACGGTTTCTGACGAATCGTTCAGTTTGATCCGCTCCCAGAATCTTTTTTTGACGAAAAATGACAGTACTGCATACTTTAGTCTCTTTACAGATGTCTTCCTTAATTTAACATACACTAGTAGCTAAAGGTATTGCACAACCCATAATAACTGCTTTTGTTAGTGTGTAAACGTAATTATACCACTACTAATGCCATGTTTAAGCTTTTTTTTTGTTTTGTTTCTGGCTTTATAACTGTACAGTTACGTCTCCAGAAGAAATTATTACACTAAAGCGGGTAGTCCGAACCGCATTATAAAATCGTCCGCTCAGGTTCAGATATGTAGTGCTAAGGTTCAGTTCCAGTTCAGATATGCAGTACTAAGGTTCAGTTCCGGTTCAGATATGCAGTGCTAAGGTTCAGTTCCGGTTCAGATATGCAGTGCTAAGGTTCAGTTCCGGTTCAGATATGCAGTACTAAGGTTCAGTTCCGGTTCAGATATGCAGTGCTAAGGTTCAGTTCCGGTTCAGATATGCAGTGCTAAGGTTCAGTTCCGGTTCAGATATGCAGTGCTAAGGTTCAGTTCCGGTTCAGATATGCAGTACTAAGGTTCAGTTCCGGTTCAGATATGCAGTGCTAAGGTTCAGTTCCGGTTCAGATATGCAGTGCTAAGGTTCAGTTCCGGCTCAGATATGCAGTGCGAAGGTTCAGTTCCGGTTCAGATATGCAGTGCTAAGGTTCAGTTCCGGTTCAGATATGCAGTGCTAAGGTTCAGTTCCGGTTCAGATATGCAGTGCTAAGGTTCAGTTCCGGTTCAGATATGCAGTACTAAGGTTCAGTTCCGGTTCAGATATGCAGTGCTAAGGTTCAGTTCCGGTTCAGATATGCAGTGCTAAGGTTCAGTTCCGGTTCAGATATGCAGTGCGAAGGTTCAGTTCCGGTTCAGATATGCAGTGCTAAGGTTCAGTTCCGGTTCAGATATGCAGTGCTAAGGTTCAGTTCCGGTTCAGATATGCAGTGCTAAGGTTCAGTTCCGGTTCAGATATGCAGTGCTAAGGTTCAGTTCCGGTTCAGATATGCAGTGCTAAGGTTCAGTTCCGGTTCAGATATGCAGTGCTAAGGTTCAGTTCCGGTTCAGATATGCAGTGCTAAGGTTCAGTTCCGGTTCAGATATGCAAGTACTAGAATTCAGTTTCCGGTTCAGATATGCAGTACTAAGGTTCAGTTCCGGTTCAGATATGCAGTGCTAAGGTTCAGTTCCGGTTCAGATATGCAGTGCTAAGGTTCAGTTCCGGCTCAGATATGCAGCGCTCGGGTTCATTTCTTGTTCAGAAAATAAAATCCGAATCGTTTCAATCCGGTTTGGTACTATGACCATTTTACCATTGTTAAGCAATCTCGAAAGAAAATAATTGATATCGTGTTAAGCAATATAAATGTTTAATTTATAGTGTAAATCAATAACCTGTTATTAAACAAAACAGTAAACATCATCAGCTTATACTTTCCCATATTATGTATTGAATTGTTTTGATGGAGTGATGACAACCCGACGTGACGAATTTTCTCTTCTATTCGCGCTGATTCAGGCGAACCAAACGTCAGGGGGGAGGTTAACCAGCCACAGCAAGAATTCTGAACATTAAGATCTAGGTTTAAATATAAAAAAGACATGTCTCTCTCCACCTGCTCGTCTCCTGATTTTGATAATAAGGTTTCAATCGCGTTTAAAAACCTCAAAATACACATACAGAAATTTTTGCACAAGCGAAACGCAGGAAGACGACGTTAAATAAACAGAAAGCAGTGAACGGAGTCCAACGTACGCGGTGATCCAGTTTACTGTCCAAACAGTTCCCTCTGCGGACAGGAGGCCAATTCAAAAGCTTCTTTTTTCCTAGTGTTTTTTGCTTTAACAGCAACCATTTCGATAAATATTACAAAATCGTGATTAGCCACTAAGCAGCAGGGTAAAACGGCATTGAATGATGACACAACGCTACTATTTTTCCTTAGAGTTTATCTATTTTAAGGTTCAGTGCGAGTATAGGGAGCTCTTGCCATAAATACGTTTTGGATGGCATTAGTAAATGTCATGTTAAACCCATCTTTATCGAGACGAGTAAATGTAATGTAAATTCCAGCTCTATCAATACCAATACATGTCATATACAATCCTCACCTTAGCACCTGTATCAATAAGAGTCACGTAGAGTCAGCCTTGATCAGTTTTATTAAATGTCACGCGAATTCTTCATCTTCATTGTTTTGGATCCCAGAATCGCTGATGACTCTTCCCTGATCGCAAAGGAAGCAGGAATCGCCAGATTTGCTGGATTAGTACTCCACACGTACCCAGTTCCGAGCTGTGCAATTAAATCAGCGGATAAACCATCCGCTCGCTGCCGTCTCTGACTCCTTTGATTCTTGTTCAGATGGCTTTTTGCTTTTCTTCCTCTGTTTGTTCTTCGGCTTGATCAATATAATCTCACCTTCTTCCGCAAAAGACCTACCGTTTTCCTCCTAATCCCCGAATAAAGGATTTACGTGACATATCTGCGTTTTGACTTTCAACGACCAGACGAGGGCTCTGATATAATTAGCGGCATTAGCGAATTTTTTTCCATTTATGATTTCTAAATTTCTGAAATACTGAAAAGTATAGGATATTTTGGCTTCTGCCGTGGAATGGAAATTGCCGGAAAGCGAGCCCATCCAAATCTACTCGCAGGGTCCACCTTCGATGAATGTTCGTGGAACCACGATCTTCTTCCATTTCCACCCAGAGATCCGTCTGATCGCCTTCAGTGTCCGGCTCAGTTCATGCACCCTGAGCTCGATTCTTCCGTGATATAAAAGTTTTTTCTCTTAACCGCTATATATAAAAAAAAAGCTAAATGAAAGAAGCAATAACTTCGTCCGCTAATACTAAATAATTCAAACAAAGAAGCCTTACAAACTTAAATAGGATTTTTTGGAATGATCAACATTCCTGTTACCCAAGAGCGGAAAAGTCTTCTTAAAATCAGATCTTTTAGTACCAGATTAAAAAAAAGTTGTCTGTTATCAAAAAAGTGAAGGCATAAATCAGGAAAAAACTCATAAAATAACAATGTAACGGTAAAAAAGGTAAAAATCTAACTATGAATCGTTTATGGTGCCACTTCCCTGCCCGCATATACACATAAACACGCACCGTTTCATTGTATGCTGTTTAATCTTCTTTTGTAATCTCAAAACAAAACCTAAGTAAGGCGGAAGATCACGTGGTGACTCGGATGACGTGTCTACTCCTGCACCCGAGCAGACCTCATCTGAGAGACGAACCGACGAGAACTGGTAAGCGCACCTCCTTCCAGGTTTGGTCTTCTGGCCGTTTAATTTCGTCTCCTCAGCAAATTTTTTCCGAACAGTTACATATCCACTGAAACCACCACTTCGCTCTTGGACAAATGCTAACAGCCGTACTTGCTACTAGATCATTTCTTCCTCTGTCGCGTAGGGAACAAACCGCGAGGTACTTAACAACAGTTTTGGTGATTTTGAGCTATGTTCCTCGACCACGCCTATTGCCGGCAGTACTAGTTTCACGTCTCAGAGTCTCGGCATAGGGCTCCTTCTGCAACAGTCAGGTTTCGATCTGACACATGCAGTAGCTTTCACTAGCTACGACTTTAATTTATATACGCTTTCATGTGCAGGAGCCACAGTATTCACCAATGCAATCGTTGCCTACACCTTTATAATCCTACAGGTGTGTCACTTTCTGATTTCTTGAATGACAACCAGTCAGTGTACTATATGTACATCCACACGCGAGTCTACCATAAAGCATTTATTCTTTTTTTTCCATTTGTGATTCTATCACGTCTTCTTTGCATTTTAAACCCAGTTTTCCCTCGTTTCCATCACAATTATTTCCAATACCTACTTTTCTTTTAAATTAAATCCTGTTTGTCAAAATGGACAGGAGTCTTACTATATTAGAATACTTGAGGTTCAATATAATTCGCTGTGCCTTCGCCAGTCGTGCAAGGTTCTCTGACGATGTTGAAGCTGTCCTGATGTCTTCAAGACTAAAGTCAGTATAATTAACAGAAAACCTTTCTTCATGCAATTAAGTGGATTTAGATTAAGCTGATTTTCTGTTATTTTACTGTGGTACCAGGCAACAAAGAAAATTTCTAATTAAAAAGGGGGAAAAAAAGTTGCCATTTTGATGTTACTTCAGAAAGCAAGTCCGTCAACTCACACCGATGTTATCCCTTGAAGAGTTAGAAATGAGAGATGAAGCTGTTTTGTAACTTAACTCAGCTTCCTTCCATAAGATAAATCGCTACGAGAATAAAATCGATTTATTTGGAAATATGCTAATTTTTTCCAACGCAAATAAAAAAAGCCAGTTTGTTTTCTGCATGATTTCCTGCCTCATTTTTTTACTGTTATCAGCTCAGATGTTAATGAAGGCTGGGAAGAGGAAAGTAACGCTAACGTCGCAATTTAATATTATTCAGAGAGAGTGAATCCGACGGCATCATAATTTAAAGCATTAAATATCGTGATTCTTCGCCAGCGGATGGACGTCTTTATCGAATCAGTAAAGGCAGAGTAAATTCCATGTTTACCGGTAAACGAGTTTCCAGCCACCCGCTCAGATTTACTCTGCTGTTTGAAAGTTTCTGTATCAGACAGTAATAAATACCGGTGAGATGGAGTGATGAGGATTTCCAATACATTGCAGCTTCGGCTAGAAATCTAAAGATTTTCGTCGCCTTTTAATGTCATCATGTGGACTATTTATAAAGATATTATTTTTGTTGTGTTATTTTTTTATGGCCTCCAAGTGTAGAGCACCGATTATCTATTGCCAATTACAGAAATTAATGGATTAACTAAAATGTCAACAGTGCTCAGTTTATTGACGACAGCCACGCTTATCCCGGGGCCCCCCTGTATAAGCGATGTATTTTGGTCACTTTATGAGGACGCGGAAAATGTTTAAAACTCGAACCTTTACCTCGTGGACGCAAGGAGTCTTCAGGGGTGCTGGCTAAACTTAAGAGGCGCTGCATCTATAGAATACCCTGCTTTCTTTCTGATATTCCGGCCATTATCGGTCCACCCACTAATGCACCATATCACGCTAGGGAATAGAGGAAGGGCACCTCACCTCAAAAACAGGGCGGCATAAACCTCCATGGCTGGCCGACCGTCTCGCTAGAAAACTTTAAAACCACCCGAGATCTGCAGTATTTCCATCGTGCTACGAGTACAGCCTCCCACTCGTAAGTACCCCGAAGTCTCCTCGAGCGGACAACTCAAACGTGCCACACAGAGCATTTCACAAAAATGTAGATATCCCTTTGCTATACCAAAACTAAAATGGCGGCTTCTGGTACAAAATGTAAGCTCGTGCGGTTTTTTTTGGTGGGCGGGGTAAAAATGTTATTTTTCATTGACTTAATAAGCTCAAAGTGCTTCTGGTAGACTACTCATCTGTGCGCTATTCTTCAAACGGATTTCGATCCATTATTCATAGGATCCTCGCAATAATGAGTTCAGCAGCAGGTGATCCCTCCCTCGGTTATTTACCTACACGATTTCTTCCTTGGATGTTATTTCTAAATGAAGCCAAACGATAGTTTAACGAACCTTTTCCAAAATTTTCGCTCTTTTGTGTGCGATGTTCAGAACATTTGTTCCATTTAAAAAAAAGAAAGAAAAAATTAGATTGTTATTTTCTTCATATCATAATGAATGGAACACCACAGCGCTATAATTGTCTATGGTACAACACGTTTTTTGCAGGGGATATCGAATTTTCAAAATTGAATTTCCAAAATTTCAGCCTCGCCACCATAAAAGGACAAACAGATGTGACTGCCAGAGGAATTTTGCCTATGGTATTGCAACACGTGACAATAAACACAATTGAGTTGAATGAGGAATTATCTGTAATGGATGAGCGGCTAATAGGAAATTATAGCCACAACATGTACCGATCGAGTTGATAAACGCAAGCTTCCATTTCTGATATCTGCCATACATCGTTTTTTACCTTTTAAATGAACTCGTTCCGACAAACACGAGTATACAGGACACCCACCCATCGCTTCCAAGTCTAGCCCACATGGTCCGCTGGTCAGAAGTCTGTAGCTTATTTCGAGCCGTCACCAGCCACCGTCCGTGGGATAGAGTTGCTGGGAGAGATCCCCGGCGTGCAAACTCGCAACGACTCTCGGTTAGTTTTCGAGTTGGTCTTCAGAAAGATGGCGAGGTCGCTCAGACCGCTTACAAGTCCAAGTGGCTGTGGTAGCAACCAACAGGAATAAAAGATGATGGGCGTCTTTCTAAGAACTCTCAAAGGCGTCAACAGAAGACCGCCACCGAGACAGTCTTTTAAAAACCGCGCGGGCTACTGAAGCGATCACCAGCGATACCGTTTGGGCAAGAGGTAGGCTACGCCCCACTACTGTAGATCACCGCGTGCTAGGTCTTCCCACGTGAACTTTGGCGATCAAAGATACCTCAACAGACGAAGTTACTACGAGAGCTTAATGCCGGCATAGCCACTGTTAACGTCGTCGCCAATGAAAATCCCCAACAATCGCAGCTTTACAACAGATCGAAAGCTGCTCATGATCAGCGGTGGGACCACTAGATTCTCTCAAGTCACCGTTGTGCCGTCGTCTTGGCCTCTGCCGTGATGTCAGGAGAGAGCTGTTCCTCCGGCGCCACGAACACGCTCGCTAAAATGTAGAGCTGACTGGTGAAATAGATGGTCTTTCCCTCGGAGCTGCGAGCCTAAATCTCCCTTGCTCACCGGGTACTGATAGGTGGAGCTTCATTTGCCACAATCAGTCTCTCCAGAAGGGAAAACCGGACCAGGGGGGGGGGGTAACCCCACACTGATATCGAGGAGAACAGCAGTGGCGCGGTGTATATGCGCACCGATCTCCCAATAAACCGGTTCGAAAAACATCGACGACGCATTCTTAACCTCGACTTTTTATTCAATCATAGCACATACTCGGGTAGCCTGGGTAACCCACCCGGAGCGCATCTTGTTCACTCTCCGCATCAAAACGACCCGCTAGAACACTCAACCCTTTTAATTACCGAATGATTCCAACCTACAGTCACCTCTGCATGCATCTGCGTCTTCTGAGAGTTCTTCGGCGGCCAGCCCTTTAATGCCAATTCTACTCGGAGCTGCACCGCCAGCGAGACTGGATAAGAAAAATGGCATTTTGCGCAATGACGATGGCATTTCGGCACACGGCAAATGCGCTCGGAGGTTACCGAAAGGCAAGAAGAACATTCGGGGTATGCCTTCACAGCCCGGTGGTTCGACACGAAAGTCCCACGGCCTTTGGACGCCAATCCGGGGCACCTTGTAGCCGGCGGTACCCGACACGGTTGGCAGCAGTTACCAGGCCTACTGCTGAAATCTGTGAAAACAAACGATGCCGCATCTGCAACTTTCGCCATAATCAGACCACCGGGTCAAACGGGCAGCAGTTCTTCGAGCTTGGGTGGCTGTAAAGGAATGTAGAAAAACGCTACAACCACCGTCCAGGCAGCACCACTTATCCACTTCACCGGAACCATTTCTTTTAAACTGGTAAATGGGTCCCTACTTGCAAATCCTATTAGCTTGTGGACTTTTCCCCAACATAGAAAGGAAGATAGCAAAAACTCCATTGTGTTTCACTTTGGAAAACCGCTTATCCATCGCGTGACGATGGTGCTGATCCAGAGGAATGTCGTGGTCGCCAAGTAACGCCAGGAACTATACGACAAAGGCGATGTAACAGCTGGAGGACGCAGATGCGTTTCCCTCCCCCAACCTGTCCTAGCGACCAAGCTCTTAATCTGCGTCATACGAGCGAGGCGTCATTAAAAGCGTCCGTGCTCACCCTGATCAACACCCGATGGCACAGGCGCATTCCTAGTCTTCATCTCCCTGTCGCCGAATTCTCTGCGGACACCACTAGCCTACTGACCCAATAACCCGCGGTCTCGAATATCGCGATCTACCTGGCCTTACACGCCATTAATCTCAGCCTCGTGTGACAGTCCCAGTAAAGTCTCTCGGCAACCCTGCAACTTCCCCGAGGGGGGTCGCCGTAGTGTTTGCTGTGACCACTTCCCCCCTTCTCAGCTGTTTTAATATCCAGGCTAACATCAGTTAATTCTAAGCTTCTTAAATATCCAGACTGCACACACACACACACGTGGCGTAATCAAGTATACTTTGTTATCCACAGAGATACGTAAAGAACATTAATCGATAGCAATAATGATGGCGGTGGTTACAAACTAATTCACAACTGATATTTGTCAGCTACTGGCACATTTAACGAAAATCCGGCTTCACAGCTACTTCAAGTATCAAAACCCACCTTAATTTCCCGAGAAAATCCCTCATAACAAAATACCCCTGAGGTTAATCTGACCCGCTCCAGTAGGTTTTCGATTGGGATCGCTTCTGGGTTAACAGGTTCATGTCCTCTTTGAAAAATGGCAAATAAGCAGCCGCTACTGCGTATATTAGGGGTGTCTAGTACGGAGTGTACAGATTGCTGAACCAGCCACCGTATCGAACCTTTTGCTTTAATATATTTCAGCTGCAACATCACACAGCGGGTTTGCCTGTAAACGGATCTAAATGTAGACTAATTAGACTTCATAAATAAACTACTGAGTTAATACCTTTCGTGTAATCAATAGTTTTAAAACGAAATTTTAAAAGAACCTTTTACCTCCAAATCCTTGGTTAAATGGACTGAAAGGGGTGGTATATATATATGTGACCCATAATGAACCAGAAAATTAACTTCACGGGCTATTTACAAGATGCCGAATATGCAAAGAGAGTGCCATGTGAAGATAACCTTTTCTGAAAGACTTACTTTCCCTTTAGTATCCGTTGGCCTAGCACTGACTGAAGCCTTACTGAGCTAAATGTGCCTAACAGAACTATTTTCTAAAAATATTCGCATGTAACTTGGTTATGCCGGCCATCAAATGAATACTGAGTTGCTGAAGCAATCCTGATGCCATTTTCTTAAATTAGCATATAACAGTACCCATAGGCTACTTTGGATAACGAATGGTCCGCTTTCCCCAATTTCGATGAATTTGTGCCTTTACACGTTAAATTAAATGTCCAATTCAAATATTCCAAAGTTCTGTGGCCAGCCTGCAATATCTATCTGCCCACCGCAAATTACTGACTCCCAAACTTTAAAGATATTCTGTCTAATATGATTCACGAAATTAATTTTCTCAAGGGATAAACGAGAGACATTTACATGTGGATTCCGTAAGTTTACATTCTGTAAAGGAAAAGCTAACCGAGCTGTAACCAAAATGAGACGGAGGGAAAACATCTCATATATTTGAGAAAGTTGCCAGAAGTAACATTGAAAACCAAATAAAACAGATTTTGCAAATTGGTTGGAAAAATGTTAGTGTTGCTAGGCAGGTTTCTTCTCTTAGATGAAATACTCTATTATGGTTTTAAAGCTTATTAAGTTAACAATGAATAAAATATTTCTTTTTTTATGTTATGCGTGGAAATTTACACTGAAGAAAGTCTGTTAGCTCTTATGTTCCACGCAAAGCGAAAGTGGACAAAATAAATCTGTTAAATCTAGGAGCAAATTAACGTTTTGCGATTTTCCATACTCTTCTCTTCCTTCAAGCGGGAGTACAGTATAAAGAGATGGAAGCAGTTTCTCCACAACCGTCCTGCAGTCTTTTTCTTCGTAAACCGGTTGTACCAGCTAGAAGCTATAGTAGTTGCCAAAATTATTACATCGCCTGAAATAATTTCTATTTTCCTTTCATGTGCAATCCTATCATGACAATAGCAATGTTTAAGCATTTCCTCTGCTTGCTTTATCAATGGTTTATTGACTTCTACCGGATCTGAGAAGTATTTCAGTTTTTCTTTTTCGACAAAACTTGTTTCAGGTCTCACACGCAAAAACCTTTTCTAAATACTCGCGAGGACTCAAGGCGACGATCTTCGTTCTTCATTCAAATTCTGAAAGTTGTCAGTCAGGGTTGATCAGCTTTAAAACCGAGTCGACGATTAAAGACCCGAAATACACTGACGAGACCGACGAGAATATTCGACAAGGGGGGAGACAGTTTCCGAGCAATAGAGGAAATGTTTATTCACGTCTATTTCTTTCTATCGTAGACAAACTTACTTTAATGCTTTGGTTAATACGTGCAGAAAGGAAGTACGATGTGGATTTAAGTGTCAGGACAACCGAAGTGAGAGGCAGAAGGCTGAAGGAAAAACTTAACGGCGTCCGACAAACATCACCCCAAGAGAATATTCACAGAAAATCGCAAACCTGAGTGAATCTAGGTGCCCGGAAGTAAATCAGACACAAAGAATACCCCCTTAAGCACCATTTAAATCAGCATGATTAGAGTCTGTATTCCAAGTCTCTGTAAATGATGCCCAATAACTGACAAAGAAACGAGATATCCAAAACAAGCTGTGGTGGTGGGGGGAGGGGGAGACGAGAGAAGAGAATGTTATTCGATTCATCACTGAATGACGGTTCGGACATCTGTCAAGACAACACAAGTCTCGCGTGAAGATAACTTGAAGTCGGATAAAGTGTTCGTCCGTCACGAGCAGGCCATCAGGGAAGCTTTAGAGGTCTAAATCAATCGTAACTGGCGATCGAATGCGAAGTGTTGAAGTGTCTAAATAATTTTAAAAAATTGGTTACAAACGAAATTCTATGGATTAAGCAACAACACCTAACAGAGCGCGAAAAAAAAGGTCCTTGATGTGTGCGGAACCAGTCAGCCAGTGAGTTGTAAGTAAACAAGCATTCAATCACCACAGATCAGATTCTGGCAACAGCTGGCACCGCCGACTTTAATGTGTGATCCTATGAGTTCACTCGATGAAGGATATTTCTCTTTCAGAATTCTGATCTGTAATTCTTTGTCCTTTCTCGTGGGGAATTTCAACGTCTTGTTTTAGGGCGCTTGCGGACATAACATTCTGTGTGAAGATGCCGAGTCTGTTTAGTCGATCAGCAGTGACTGGAATTGACGATGCTAGGAAGAAAACGGCTGGTGCTGAATATCAAAATTAAAGGGCTAACAAAGAAGTGGAACTAAGTAAACAGGCAGGCTCCATCAATGAGTTCTTAAGAGATCAAATATGAACAGATCCAATGCACTTGCTGTTGAGAGATTTAAAGAGCGTCAGCCTAACAGACGCCTTGGCCACACGACCTAAAGACAGGAAAACTCTTCCTCTACAGCCCATTTAAATACTAAATGAAAACTCAATTTCAGTACACGCTCTCTGCAGTCATGAAAAATAAACTTGCAGTGCTATATCATTCCATCTATCGTTTTAACAGTAATGAATGCACAGCATCAAAGTCAGTCTACAAAGAATATAGCCCAACCCTCAACTATAATGCAACGGGTTCTGTAGAGCAATTTTAAAATCAAAATTCTGTTTAAAATAAAGCAAAATCCCAAGAAAAATCTCGTAATTAATCTGTAAATATTAGACATAATGTTTCTGTCGAGTGAAAAATAAAGTTAATATTTTCACGTTGCATCCTGAAATTAAACTAGCATTTACTGATAGACAGAATATACATGAAATTTACTGACACCAAGGTGTGATTTTATCCAGTGTAAAATCCGTCTTTACAAGATATCTACTGACACGTTAAAGTTGTTTGTTTTGTTTTTAAATCAACACGATTGAAAAACAATGGCAGAAAACTCATCTTTACCGGTGCCTTTATCCGATTGCTAGACAGAACAAAATGATCTTAAGAGGCTATAAGAGGGTAGATGATAAAGTAAATATAGTTTGGATCTTTGGAATCTTTAGAGAAGCCACTCTAAGACAAGTGAGAAGAACCTTTTTTTTTTCATTTTCATTTCCTGTCCTTTGTTTCTTTCTGTCCCTTTCTGTCTGTTGTGGTGTACTTAATTGTGTTGACGCAGGTTCTCCTTTATTTTCTTTTCTAACCCACTTGCAGAAAGTTTAGAATCATCCCAAACGGGTTAGCAGGGCTTAACCCTTTTATCACGGGAAGTGGTACTGCACATCCTAGTGAAAGCGTCCAAGGGAAGCTAACTGGCTACAAACAGATACACTGATACAATGACGACTCTTGAGAAACGGTGAAAGACACCTGTGTAATTAAGAAATATGGCACAGCCAGATAAATCTCACGGATGAGTTAAACGAAAGTAAAAGATCAGATCGACGACAACATAAAAAGAAAACTTATCAAACAAAATTAGTCCTTAATGTATAAGTAAACATCCATCTTATAGAACGCCTATTTTTTTATGATGAATTGCAACTAAAGTCCATCTTATAACAGGAAATTCTTAACTCTGTTGTTAATGAAAAATCAATATTCACACAAAAGCTATAACCCCCCCCACATATCAGAACACAGAACTTTTAGTAGTAATGCTGTTAATATTTCAGATTTTTTTCATCAAAATAGACATTTTTCATGTGAATAACTACTGCATGTGTTTTGGGAAACCTGTTCGGTAACTTTTTAAAACTACTGCCATGTAAAGAACTCCCTATAGTTCCTTAGCTGATTGTTGCTAGTTGTGTAGTCGTCATACTTCTCCGTAGTCTAGCCTACTGCACGCGTTCGGCATGGATCAGATCTGGAGATGATGGCTTATAAGTTCTGATTCTATTCTAGCAAAGTTACTGTACGTTGAACTTTGAAGTGTGCCTATGATCATCATTTTATGGCAGTATAAACCGATCCATCACTTACCAGATTCGATGAAATTTAATGTCATTGAAGAATATCGAGAGATCTTAGTTTTGTGGGAATCCCATTAATTTTCATCAAGTCACCAGGGGGAAAAAAACCCCTGCAAAACGCCACCATGATTTCACATCAGGTAAAAAAAAACACAGCTATCCTTATACCCTTCTCCGAACTTTCTTGTAACATACTGACACAACTCTGAACCGAATAGTTCAAACCTGTTCTGATCCAAACGCAGTATATTGCACCACAGCAACAAAATGCAGTTCTGATGTTGTTTAGCTCAGTCAGGTCACATTTTCCCGTTACGTCTAAGCGAGAAATTTCTAACTGCTACTCAGGCGATCGGTCCAGCCTATCTTAAATGTCTTTTGATGATAACAAATGAGATGCTTACACTGCTGCTGAAAAATTGTGGTGAGTGGTTTATCTGCCACCAGCCGAGAAAGAGTCTGCTCTAGACTTTCAAATGAGCAATATTGTCTCATTCCTTGGTTTTCCTCTTTATTCCTTGGCGTTTTAACTTTGCGTGCAAGATATTAAAATGGTTGCACACCACCCTGTGAAACTCTGACTTTAAAAACCCACAAATTATAAAGGCAATGACAACAGGAGGAAATTCATTCCTGAGCTTTGGTAGACTCCATCAGTATAATCTAATGCTAAGAAATGAGAAAAAAACACTTTTCTGCACAGTAAGGCAAAAAAATTATGATAGTGTCATTTTAATTTTGGATGATAAATATCCTCTGAAAATTAGCTACTGGATAGGAAATGCAAATCAATTATACTACAAATATAGTTTAACAGACCAAAAAAAGAGAGGCTTTGTTATAACCATTATCCAGCTGTAGTTGTCACTGCCATTACAGAAGTCTGTAATTCGTTAATATTATAAAAGTATATAAACCAATTTATTATTTTTGGTTGTCTTCAAGGATTCAATCTAGCCTTTCTCCACTCGTGCATTTTACACTATTATCACTAACAAAAATCTCAGTTTAGATAGGTCCATTCTTAAATGGCATTTATCAGTACAAATATTAATATTCTGTAATTTATAAGATGCTTTTTTTCTTAATGCATAGTACAAACCAAATAATTCCAAAACTAATGTCACTTGATGACAAAAAAGTATTTGCATTATTTATTTTTGAAATATTCATATAAAAAAATAAGGTTTAAGAAATTACAAAATTTTCTTTACAACCTGCACCACATTTATTGCCCTGCATATTTTAAAATCTTAAATACACAGAATATAAATGTATGAAAAAGCAAAAACATTTTTGTGGTGTATTAAATTCTTATTTACACAGATCTAGACAACTTAATTCTAGCTTTCTGAGAAACTAAATTTAGTTTCTCTTTTCATGTATTTTCCTTTGTCTAAGATGTTCCATGTCCTTTTTGAAGTATATGGCATAATCAGCTCTGTCTAAGCTAACTTTAAATACCAGGATTCATCAGAAATAATGAGACGGACAGTTATTTGAAGTACAAAGAAACTAGTGATGTAAATAGAGGTCCTTGTTTTTCCTGTTGTTCCCTTTCCCTATGAGCCTTTGGAAATCAGGAACTTTAACCAGACAGGGAAATAAGGCAGGCAGTGGAATACCTTAGATAAAAGCTCTCACAGAATGGGCTAATACAGAAGAGCAATGAGACACACCATTAACTGAACAGCAAACTAAGCCCAAACCCACCGAAAACTAATACAACTGTCACAATGACAGGTGACTAACAAAACAAAACAAAGCTTTAGTATTATTGCAGGTAATATCTTTTTATTCAGATGCATGGGTACTGCATTTAGCTGCTCTTACACTGACCACTGATTCTAGCCTTAAAATTTGTTCCACTCCTTGCAAAACAGAGTGAATCAGTAAAAATTTTGTTAGCAAAGGTTCACGACACTTGGCCTTCAAGTTAAACAAATCTCCATCTAACTTTTCATCATTTGCCAAACATCTAAGTAAATGTTCTGATAGCTTTCTGCTATCTGGAAACTGCAAGCTCTCACAAAACAACTTCTGACAAATATCCAACAAAGCTTGCTTAAGAAGTGTGCACAGTGTCAACAACCTGGGGTCACTTCTTGCCCTCTGATTAAGCCAGTTAATTAGCCAAAACTCAAAAGAACCCACAGGTAGAGTAACAACAACTGGGTTAAACAAGTCATCAAAAGACTGTCCAGAACCATCTATGAACTGTGTTTCAGTTGGCATCTCTCTGTTTATGACAGATGATAATAAGACAGAACCCTCAAAACACATTTTTAGAGACTTGAGGACTTTAGCCACTAGCCTGACAAGACTGTGAGTCAAACTAGATGTAGGTGTGCATAGAACCAAGCTAGAGACTGCACACTTGGTTTTTGGGTCTTCAAAACCCAACTGAACATATCTGTGACCACCAATGTTTATTCCACAACAGCAGGTTCCCTTACAAATGGTTTTCTCACTAAGTTGATCAAATACATTGTCAAGAATTCTTTTCCTTAAAACTGCAACCAAGTATGAGGCAGTATCTTCAGGCATATAACTAACTGCTGATATCCTATGCTGTCTGCATAAGGAGAGAAAAAACTCAGGAATGTCATCAATACAAAAAATCAAATTAATTTGATGTTTCACACAACTGTCAATAAAATCTTTGCACTTCCGACTTTTAAATGAAAGGATGTTGATAAAATCAGTATGCCTTGAAATGCTGAAAACTGTACTGTTGCTGACATTATCTTTTTTACCAAAATCTATGACAGAGCTGAGGATAACAAAAGAAACTGATATACCATCTTTCAGTTCATACTCCACATTAAAGAGAGTTGGAATGATAATGCCTGGCACAAATCTAGAACTTAAGTATGGTTGACCACAAACTCTAACATGAAATATTTCAAAATTTTCCAATAAAGAATTTATAACACAAGGTATGGCTCCTGTGTCTGAGCTATTTTTAAAAAGAAATTCTGTAAATAAACCAGCAAAAAAATTGGAAAGTTGTGGAATGAAATGGCTGGAAAGCACTGTCTCTGCAACCAGTTTCAAATCCATGTAAATAGTTTCAGATCCATTTGTATGGGTTCCAATGATGCAATGAGGTGAAATAAAATGGATAAAGTCATCCTGAAGTTTCCATTTTAGTTTTGCAATGGCAGTTGACAGTTCTCGCATTGCTGGTTGGCCCAGGTAACCATGGTCTAACTTTAGAGCTTCAGTGACTTGTCTCAGAATCTTAGAGATGTACACAATGAATGTTTTGCTACCATCACCCACATAGCAACAAACCTTTTTCAGGCAAGTGAGGACAAAGGCTGCCAAAGGGTGTTGGAAATGCATAGCTGCTAAAACTTCAATCCCATCACTAGTGATGAGGACAGACCCAGTGACTGTGCTGACTAATGTCTTCTGACATCCAGGACCAATAGAACTAGCTGCAACCTTTTCCAGCACTGAGCAGATCAGAGTTACCTCTGTTAGATCTACAGGTTTGTACTGATTCCCCAAGGCCGCTAACATATCAGGATAACTTTTAGCCACTTCAATTTCAATTACCCTTTCCTTCCCCTGTAAAAATGATAAAAAAAAAAATATTGCATCATATATCAATCTGAAAAAGACAAAATTCGAAAAAGCAGCAGGCAATTTACCAGTGATGAATATGAAAATCAAAACTATATTTTGGTTTTAAAAGTAATTGTCATCCTATATTCAATTAAAATCACCAAATAATTAAAGATCTGATGATGATTATTGCTCCAGCCATGTTTTCCTGAGACAATAAGATAACTTAAATAAAACAGCAGCCAGCTCAGCAGTTAAAAACACGCTTCACCCTTCTGAGATTTAAGTGTATGTAAATATAATTTAGGTTTTCTGTATAATCACTATTCATTCATAAGCAGATAACAGAAAAATTCTGCTGACAAAAATAATGAAGTTTCCATCGTTCCTTATGAAACTGGCAGATATGTTTTAAATCTCAAAACAATTTTCTTGTCTGTCAAGGAAAATACTGCAAAATGTTTGCACAGTATTAAACGATGAAGAGCAGGGTTAGATCTTTTTAGACAGCACCTTATTTTAGATCTGAGACTTCACAGCAGCAAGATGTTTTTTTGAGGGGGGAAAGCAAGGATTACGTTTTCAAGACATTTCATATTTTGGACCTATTCTGTGTCATCCCAACAATAATAATTCCATTCTATAATGACTTGCAACAGTGACAGTAACAGAGGAATCAGATAATTTTCTTATACTATCAACATTACATACAAATGGGTTTTGTTCACAGCAGTTAATTTAAACCAAAGTGGTATAACCATTTCCTGTCTGAGGGCTGAAATATGATTTTCAGATACCTTTGGTCTACTACATGTTTACACAACCCTTAGCTCTATACAATAATGAGAAACATTACTGAGGTTCTCCCTTACCACACTGCAATGGCATTCCTCTCAATAAAGCATT
This sequence comes from Nautilus pompilius, assembly GCA_018389105.1. NCBI lineage: Eukaryota > Metazoa > Mollusca > Cephalopoda > Nautilida > Nautilidae > Nautilus > Nautilus pompilius. The sequence continues at coordinate 285,883 of JACATO010000978.1, read as the reverse complement.
AATATTGATTTGTCAAATTTGCATCCTGATATTGCATTTTGTGGTCTTCAGTTTTGAGAAGAATTGTTCTCTTGAGTAAGTGCTGCCGAAAAAATAGTAATTCAATTTTCATTGCATGATTTCTCAAATTCAGGAAATCCCAGTTTCCCACATATATTTTGCAAATTCTATCAGTGGTAAGCTGTTGTATTTTGTTTTCAGATTACTGTTGACTTGTAATTCAATCAGTTCCAATTGCAGATGTTCAGAAGCGGTGGCTCACATCAAAACGATTTGAAAATATTTTCAATACATTTTCCTTTTGTTTGTCTTGAAATAGCTCACTAAATTGCTTGAGCAAAACTGTAAAGGCCTTTGTATACATTTCAGTTGAAGCTGGTTTATTCAGAATGTGCATTGTTTTCCCCTCCCAGCTGGCTTTCCCATAAACAGAGCTTTTCAAATGCTTTCACATGGGAGAACAACATAGTAACCAGCTGCTTTTGGATCTGCAGTTTTATATTCAGCCGTGATAAATTTTGAGTAATATCAACAACTTGTAATCACTGAGCTCTTCTACAGACTTCCCTTTATCTCCATAAACTTTACTTTAACCTTGAGTTCATAAAAACTGTTTCGTTATTCCACTGCTGCTGAGCCAGTAAACTTGACAATAGTACCAGGTCACCTTATTCCGATTCAATATCTTTCAGTAATTCTTTGAACTGGTGGTTATACAGGGCTTGATTTTTCATTAAATTTATAGTTAAACTGACATCAAATTCTTCAGTCAGACAAAACAGTAATTTAACATAATCCACCTGCCTCTCAGACCAAGCTGCTTATCAAGTTGTGAATAGTATTTTACATAATATTATAATTCAATTTATCCTCATTTTTAACCATAAATTCACAGATAAGAATGAAAAAAAAAACAATTTTTTTCTAGAAAATTCAAATTTACCAACCTACCTCTTAAAAATACACCATGGACCTCACAGCCGGTACCCTTTTCTCGAGTTTCGGTTAATAATTTTCAAATTTGATTTTTTTTCATTACATGTTTAAACATGAAGTGTTTAATTGGTTATTCATTATTTTCTCTCTTCTTTTTCATTCCATATTTTTAAAACAGAAAAAATAAAATGCTGACATTGACAGAAATGTGTTTAATGTCTTGAAAAATACATTGCTTGAAAATGATCCTTCTTTCAATAAAGATAGTGATAGTGACAAAGAATATGCTCTGTTATCTGAAAGTGACTCTAAGGATGATGCAAAATTTTCAATGAACTCTAACATCATGAGAGAGTGATAAAGAATATGAGCAAATTCAGGATCCATCACCTTCTAAAACAAGAAAGCAGAATACTGTTTATAGGCAAAGGAAAGTTATCGATATTTCTAGATAATGACTGAACCAATTTAAGCATTTGAACTGTTCACGAGCCAAGACTATATTGAACCTGTTGTCGAAGAAACAAATGATAAAGCAAAGCATGTTTACAGAGAAAAGCAGTTCACAAAAACATGGAGAACAGATGTGGTTGAGATCAAAACATTCACAGGACTTTTCATGACTGCAGGGTATCTAAAGGCAAATCGTCTCAGTGCTGATCCGTTGTAGAGCAAGAAATGTGCTCCATCAATATTGGTATTAAACCATTTCAAGGTTTTAAATAGATTCATCAGGTCTGACAAAATCATCACTCGAATGACAAATTTACATCCATAGGTGATCTTTTTTAAAATCATGAACAAAAACACTTCATTTATACAGTGCTGGTAAATGTATGACTATAGATGAACAGCTTATGCCTTTTCATAGTAGGTGGCCATTCAAATAATGTATTTCCTTCAAGTCAGACAAATATGAAATCAGAATTTTCTGGCTATGTGACTCTAAAATATTCTATCACTTGCAAGAGAATGCTTAGACTGGAAAAATAGGAAAAAACAGGTTCTGGCCTTTTCCTATTCAATTCTTTCAAAGCAATCATAACATCACCATGAATAACCATTTCACTGATTTGTCTTTCATACACACACACTATGAGCAAATGGGCTGACTTGTTGGCAGTCAGGAAAAACAAGAGATTTCTGCTACCAAACTTCCTTCCTTCTTCCCAAAGAAAAGTTCAAAGTTCTGTTTGGATTTGAAAAAGAATGTTTCTCTGGTGTCATACAATCCAAAAGTAGATAAGTCTGTGATTCTGCTCTGAAACATGCATCATACCAATGACATAGTGATTGAGGAGATCTAAAAGTCGAGATCAATCTCTACTAGTGTCAGATGAAAGATGGAGTGGATGCTATGGACCAGCTTGTGCATGTGTACTTGTCAAAGCAAAGAACTAACCAATGGCTTCAGACAGTTTTCTACAACATGGTTTGTAGAATGGGTTACACAGCACCCAGACTGGCATGGCAGCAAACTACACAAGAGGCGGCTTTTCCTCCATCCAGTGTCTTACTGAACTAACTACACTGATAATGGAGAATTAATAAAATCAGCATTCGAGCAAATGGGCTTTACTTCAACATCACTTGCATCTGCTGCAAACAATTCAGAACCACATTCAGTAAAATACTTGTGCTGCCACATGTGAAACAACAACAGAAAGTCAAAGCAAATCTAAACAGTCTGAAAAAAAAGTTTGTGGAGAGCATTCAACAACAAAGAGAATTTGGAATATTTATTTAGAAATGCAGATCTTGCCTGAGTTTGGTAAGTATGAAAGTCTATAACTGTTTATTTTTTTTGTTTTCAGATAATATTTGCTTTGCAGATCTTATTTTCAATAAAATAAGATGGCTTAAGCCTGAGAAATCCAGTGTACTATTATAACTTTTCTAGTGTGCACTATTAATGGTTAACAACCCCTCCATTTATGTAGTGATATCTTGAATTCAATCAGAAACAGTTTTACTTGACAGATTCGCCCTTTCGAACAGTCTTCTCTTTCTGGAACACAAAATACTTCCAACTAGTACTAAACCTCTTAACAGATTTTCCCTCTAAATAAAGTTTTAGAGGCTTTTTTGCCATGAGCTCATTCAACGGAATGCACAATGCTGTCTAATTCTTTATTCTAACTGATAAATACAAACCAATCAGACTTTTCTTCAAAGACTCAATTGGCCTGGAGATCTGCATATCTTCCAAGATTCGCTGTGTAATGGCATTTTAAGTTTTCTGGCTTCATTGTACAACAAAAAGCTTTTCATGTATTCCCAAATCCATTTTTCTTAGATTATGCAGCCTTCTATATTCCTCCTTCTTCTTACTCTTGCCATTTATATCCGTACTGCGTGCACATGTAAATCTCATACAGATAAACAGTGAGCTGAACATGCATGTCATTGACTGACTTTAAGGAGAACCTTGCAGTGACAAAGTAAAGGAGCAAACCAACATTATTAAGTATTTCCAAAAATATCCCCCCCCCCTTTGTTACCCCAATTGATACAGCTAAGGGCTCGGGGTGTTGTACAAGGTAGAGCAGAAACCACACGGCGATTCTCTGAGACTTATCCCTGAACTGCCGGAATTCGCCTGTTGATCAGGAGAAAAAAAAAGAAGAGATGCTAGTACCTATATGGGCCATGTAAAATGAAGTTTCAGACTGTAGCTTCCCACCTCTGGTGTAGACAATTACTGTAATATCTTTAAGACCAAAAAATTATCATTCATACTAACAGCTTTTTCTTAATAAATATAAACAAAGCGATCTCTCATATACCACCAATCTCATGTGCATGACCCTGCTTTATTTTGAAAATCCCTCACTAAGAAGATAGGAATACGTTTAAGAGTCATTATTCATTACATATACAAATAGAAGATAAACTACACATAGGCTCTCCCATGGTTTTTGACAGCTTCAAGTAGTCAATGCCCACCATTACAAAGTAAACATATATTTCATGTCTAAATGCAGTCAGTTCCAAGCTAGCACAATCACTGATTACATACAGCATTGAAATGTACTAATATAGTGTGTTCCTTATAAAATACTGATGTAATGCATCTACTGAAGAATTTAAAATCCACTGCAAGATAAAAACAGAGATTTCTTTGGTTTAAAATTGTCCTGAGCAGTCCAACCAAGATTATGCCCCATTTATCACTGCCACTGATTCAGTACATAATTATACAAATCCCATAATATTTTGTCTGAGATAGGCAGTGAAGATGCTAAAAGCTCACAAAATGACATTTGTTCGTCATGCTACAGCTTGCAATTTGTTTTTTCTTATAGTTAATAAAGCAAAAAAATCAAATCTTCCCCCTCTGTCCACCTATTAGAAATCCCAAACTGCCTCTTTTACTCTCTCTGCACAAATTTGTCATTTGATCACTCCAATTTTAAATCACCTGCACCATTTGTAGATGTAATGAGCAAAGAAATTTCTTTGCCTTTTGTGTAAATTTCAATCAAGCTTTAACTAGAAATTGTGATTCAACTGAAACCTAGACATATACCATTATGGCAATACTATTTCTGCTGGGTTTCATTGGAACATCTGTAATATATTTAGGTCTTAAAAAATACACAAAGCGCTATTAATTTACAAATGTGGCGAACAAACAACCAAGTTTGATGTTGCATGACTGTCACTCTACTAATATATATATATTATATATATACATATATATATATTTAATATATATATATATATCAGAACCAGCCATACTAATGGAACCTCCAAAAACTGCTGATGTTTACAGATGATAGCTGGGCTTCTATAAAGACACCAACTCTCAATAAAGATTTGAGGGGCAGATTCCTACCCCTGTTAAAATGGACACAGGGTCTGAGAATATTTCTGTAGCCAGTAACTCTCCCAGTCATATTCACAAAAAGCATGTGTGTTGTACGGTCAGAAGTTACAGTATCCAATACATATTCGAAATAACAGATGGCATCCCTTATCTTTTTTTATGCGAAATTTAATCTACCTATACCGCGAATCACTACAATTATCCAATTATCAGCAAACTCGGTGGTAAATTAAGAGAGGTGTATGTAACAAGAGGGGTTTCCCCCGTTTAGAACCGTGAATGTTAGAACGGAGAATTTCTTCCCTTCAAATAAAACAGTCTACCACTAAAGTCAGGTGCCCCAAACCTCTAAGAGCTGGAGGTGAACATATTTAATCAATTAACTAAACCCACTGTTCTTCCCCTTACAGGCTTTTTTTATTTTTTAAAATTTTTTTATTATTATTATGTTTGTTTGTTGATTCGTTTGCTTCGTGCGAATAAGCACCCACTACTATTATCTATCTTTAATGGTTAATATAATAGCTAGACCATTCCTGATAAATAATAATAATAATAATAATAAACTGCATCGAGAGAATAGCAATGAGACACATCAGGCCGCTCAAATAAACTTCAACTCTCCTGACTGACGGCTGCGATTCTCAGAAAGTTAAAAATAATAATAATAATAATAATAAACAAATAGGTTCAAATTACCAAATATGTTATGCGGTGCGAAGCGAATGGCAAGCATTAACTTTTTCATCCTTTTCTTACCTTTCTCTGCCATTTTGTGACGGCCATTTTCTTTCCGAAATTGACGACTTACCTCCCTTACGTTTAACCATTTAAAAACTCTAGTAAACCTCTTCCCCTGGGAAAGTCTGTTACATTTGTCCCGCTTTTAAAGGGAAACTAAGGAAGAAGAAAAAAAAACGTTATAGTAAGCTAAATTAATTAGCTTGGAAAGGCCACTTGCTTTTAAAAACAGGTCACAATGTTTGTTGTTTTTCTTATAAACTTTTTAAAAAAAAAAATGTTTAACAGATAAATAGAGCATAAACAGTACTGTACTGCCATTCAGAGTATGAGAAAGAAAATCCTTTAAATTATTCAACAAATATAACTTTAAAAGAGAGAGAGAGAGAGAGATAGTGAGAGATGGTGAGAGGAGAGAGGAGAGAGAGAGAGAGAGAGAGAGATAGAGGAGAGATGTGAGAGATGGTGAGAGAGGAGAGAGAGATGAGAGAGTGGAGAGATGGTGAGCGGAGAGAGAGAGAGATGGTGATGAGATGGTGCGAGTGAGGAGTGAGAGAGAGAGAGAGATAGTGAGAGATGGTGAGAGAGAGAGAGAGATGGGAGTAGAGAGAGAGAGAGAGAGAGAGTCGGAGAGATGGTGAGAGAGAGAGAGTAGTGAGAGATGGTGAGTAGCGAGAGAGAGAGAGATAGTGAGAGATGGTGAGAGAGAGAGAGAGAGAGAGAGAGATGGATAGATGTGAGAGATGGTGAGAGTGAGAGATGGTGAGAGTGAGATAGTGAGAGAGAGAGAGAGAGAGAGAGAGATGGTGCGAGTGAGAGGAGAGAGGAGAGATAGTGTGAGAGATGGTGAGAGTGAGAGAGAGAGAGAGAGATAGTGAGAGATGGTGAGAGAGAGATAGTGAGGAGAGAGAGAGATGTGAGAGATGGTGAGAGAGAGAGAGAGAGAGAGAGAACTATTTATCACTATCTATAAAATCAAACAGAAATATGGAAAAGAATAAAACCTGTTCAATATACTGTGTGTGCTATATATATATATATATATATATATATGTTCAGTTCTTATAAATTCTGAAAAGAACTGTTTCAGAAATTATATGTACCAAATGATGTTCTGTTTATTCACCTGTGCATAAAAATGTAAACAGACAGACAATAAATATAGAAACATTCTTCATATACATTAATCACTGGTAACAAATGGATCTTTTTTCTTCACTATAATCTATCTCTAGCAGTTTCTTCAGCCAAATACCTTGCATACATAATCCAGTTTGTCCGACCCGAGCTGAGTATAACAACATAATTTTTAAAGTAAAAGTTTTATTTTAACAAATTCATCTGTAAAATTAAAAAAAAAAAATTAACAACAAACAGTATATCCAGGGTATTTGTTGTGACGTCGACGACTTGAAATCGGTGCTCCCTTCAGCAGTCATTGACAAATTTTTCAGTTTGGGACACTCTCCCCTTTTCGAGGATTAAAGCCTCTAGTATGGAAGAACTAAGTTCCATTAAGGAGGAGATAATAAGCCTTGTATTTTGAATGAATGGCAGAATCCCTGTCAGGACCCAGGTGATCTCATTTGGGAGGGGGGGGGTAAATGTCAGTGGAAGCATCAATGGCAGCAAAGGACTGACAAGTGTGGACCTACTGCAGACAGCTCATCGCTATCTTCTAACCAAATGCAGTAGAGATTTGATTTAAAAAAAAATTAAAAATAAATCATTTATATTTTATATATTAAAAAAAATTTTAAAAAAATTTTTCAGGATGCTTTAGCAGCCTTTTTCTCCAGCCTTGTGAGAGGATGTCTTGCTGAGAAATGTGTAAACTTTCACCTATTAAGTCTCGTGATTCTGAGCTGTGCTTACTATAGAGATTGTAGTTTTTTTCTTGTTCTTTTTAAAAAAAAAAAAAACAAAGTAAAACAACAATGTAACTGCTGTCCTGTTTTTCAGCCATCTTTCATATGGTTCTTACAGAAGTTGTAAGCCTACAGTCATTGAGTGCACTCTTTCAACACATTTTAAATCGTATAATTTTTACAATTAGATAAGTAAAATATGAAAACCCTGAACATATGAAATCCTAGATTATATCAGATGCAGTTTCCTATCGCATACTCTTAGAATGAATGATGGCACAGATGAAATGTCATGGTGAGGACAGAGCAAATAAATGCATTTCTGACTAATATTCAATCGGCCAAAATCCACACTTTGAGGCACTTGTTACACAAACTCTATTAAATTAAAAATTTTTCTTCTGAACCATCACCCTATTTATAGCTTCAGATAAGTTCCATCAACTAGGTGATAGAATCTGATACAACAATTACTTAATATATTTATAAGAAACAACATTGTGTCTAAAACTGTATTCAACATAGCATCTTAAATGTTCATGTAAACTGGTTTTATTTAGCAATAAATACTGTATTGGAAATAGTTATGGTACATAAGATATGCACAAATGAGTAATTGTGACTTAAAGACATAATACATATGCACAATGCATTATTATAAAGCAAAAATAGAATGATTACACAGTATAGTGCATCAATATTTGGTATGCAAGCCCTTTGCTTTATATAGAGCATCACACCTGTACAGGTAGTCAATGTAGTACTGTGCAATGTTTTCCAGATATTCTATAGCACTTTCTTCAATTCATATAAAATTCATTTGCTGTCTGACTCTCTCACTAACCACACAAACCCCAATGTTATTAATACCAGGAATTTGTACAGGCCAAACCATCTTTAGGAATACTCAGTCAGCTTCTTTCTGTTGCAGATAATTGTTTACCACAATGTCTGCATGTTTGGGGTGAAGCCCCACCCAATGAAATATCTTCCTGATGAAAAGGTATGATGGATAAGAACTTGCCTGTACATGCTGGCAGGCAGTATACATGATTTTATGCAGATCTCTGATATCCTTGGTTGATATCCACATCCATGCTTCACTGAGTCTACCTTCAAACAACCTGCCATTGATTATTGCCAAACATTTCAAACTTGGACTCAGCGGTAAAAAGTACTTTCTTCCATGTTTATTACCCCCACTGTTTCATTTTGGCTGCCAATTCTCAGCCTTGCCATTTGGTTACCACTCCTTCGCAAAGCTTTTCAGGCAGCTATGGACCAACTGAGACCACTTCATGCTAATGCACAACTCAGTGTCCTTGAAGAAATTTTAACACACTTTACCCACAGTTACGACATCTGCAAGATCTTTACTTGCTTACCATCCATCGCATAAAAAACACGTCCGGAATTGCTGAACACCATTTTTGAAAAGTTCGGGCTTTCTTTCTTGACTGTCTCTCTTGTTAGCGGTACCAGTTTTGCGTACACTCCTTGGAGTCATACACACAGCTCCAGAAGTCAGGCTGTAATCCGCCACACGGAGTAGCTTTCACTATCAGTTTGATTTCACATGCTTGTCACACGACATTTTTTACACAAGAGACATGATTCTATCATTTTCTATCTACACGTTATGCCCAGTTTATCCTGTTTCCATTATTTTCAATACTGTTTATACACATGCATCAATTATTATCTATTTTAAGGTATAAGCAGCAAACAAAAAAAACTACAGAGCACATCATTAATATACGGTAGAAAAAAACACAAGACCTATTTGTAATAGTATAATCATTAAATATCACATATAGAAAAACCTAGCTTTTGTTGACAAACTTCATAACTAAATGTTTTATTTCCATTTAAAGTTTATACTATTATGATTCAGCCTTGGAAAAGTCTCGATAACCTATGCTTATCTGTAGTCAAACTAAATGCTGAGGGAATCCATCCTCAGTTATTAATTTTCAATCACAAGAATAGATCACACCACCAATTTCCTGTTCTAAAAAGAACAAAAACAAACAATAAACATGACGTTCCCACATCAGTCTGTAGAAATAAGCTCACCTTCACAATTTTTTGCTTAATGGGCCAGCATTGGTAATTGGTACGACATATCAGACTTCCGATTTTCAGCTGAAGTCATGCTGCTTAAGTTTAAAAATATTTCTAAACTATTGGTGATTCTGGAAGCTACCAACATTTCTCCTGATTCCACGGTATAAATTCAGCTGTAGCCGAGCAACTTAGTTACATCACGTCATATGACGGGCCAGTGGTGGGTGGGACCAACACACACACACACACACACAGGTACATCTAGAATGTAAAGAAGATAGTCAGCTTAACGTTCCTTTTGCGCGCTTAAAATGCATGTGGCGAAGCACACAACTACTGGGTGTTTTAAAACTCTGGGCTGATCAAGAATTAATACTCCTCCTTTATCCATGTAAACTGATTTTACACGTACTACGTACCTTCTGAGGTATTTCTGGTATCTCCATTGTCCTCACACAAATAATCAGTGATGTGTAGGTAATTCTAAAATGCATTTGAAAAACTATTATTATAAAAATCCCTTTTTCTGCATTGATTCTATTGGGAAATAATAATAATAATAATTTCTTTCTTGCACTTTACTAACACCACCAGCTGCATCATTTACCACACGTGACCAATGATTGATCGTTCATGTGGGAAATAGCAGTTATCTCCCCCCCCACATCCTTTCTAAAACTAATCTTTTGCACAACATGCAAATCATACCTTTAGATTTAATGCATAAAAATCCAATCCCAGTTTTTCCAACTGCATGGTTGCATTTCCTGTGATTCTTATAACAACAAAAACAACAAAAATGCTGAGGTTATCTGACATTATGAGGAACAATCAAACTTGAAGATTGCTAGTTGGGATGACCTGCTTCAAGCCCAATGCCAAGTGGGATGATACAAGTACATTTTCAACAAACCAGGAACACTTGAGGCAGAACAAAGGTCTGAATACACTTGTATTCATAGGCCCAAAACTATGGCACTTGGTGGATCAGTTCACCAATGCCACACTGACATCCCATAACATCCGGGAGCCATGCCAACCAAACTGTTAAGAGCCATTTGCAAATATGCAAGTATAGTCAATGCTCAATTATCCAGGGTAAAGATGGGGGGAGAAAATTTCAGATAAGGCAAAATGTAGATAATACAAAACATATGTAAATTAGGCTGTTATAAGAACATAAGTTTTCAGCAACAAATATGATAAGTTGAAGCACGAAATGAAGTCATAAATGTTTTTAAAAATGATACAACAACAACAATAATAATAATATTTACATTATTTAAAATTTTTCTCATTAAATCCTTCAAAGCCAACTTCCACTGGTGTTATCGCTCAAAATAATTGTCCCACAATCTCATAACCTTGGCAGGCCTCGCTAAATTCCATACCTTGGTTACTCTGTACATTATATCCAAAACTGTCAGCTTCTTCCAAAATTATTTTAAGCCATTTCCTTCATCCACACTTTCTGGTAATAGTCCTGTTTGATAATGTCGTCATACCTGCTTCTATCCCAGGTCCACAAGCTGAATCTAGAACATCTCATTTGTATGTAATTTCATTAAAAAAAAAACAAAAAAAAAAACAAAAACCATTTTCATCTTTGGACTTTTGACCGGGTTAGAGACGCACCGTCCGATGTAACAGAACAGCCTCTTCTGGTCTTGTGTGCTGTCAGACTCTGGGAACAAATACTTTACAGCTGAGACATTCTTTGAAAACTGCAGTCCCATCCATGCTTCTCTGTAATCAAAACAACCTGCCGGCATGTTTGACAGTATGGTCTGCTTGACTGAGTGCAGCTACTAAGCTTTAATGATCGCGCGAAGTTTAAATTTGTGAGGCATCCACACTTACTATCCTTTCGCCCGCCAAATGCTTCCCTCTCAAGCGCCACGCCACCGCTTAAGCCAGACAGACAGCTCCTTAAAGTCGCTCTCCATCCTTAACGGGTCAAAAAAAAAAAGGGGGGGTAAAACTTCACTTATTTTGTGCAAGTTAGTCCGGACCCCCCCCACAAAAGTCCCTTGACTCTCTATTAGGTGAGCCACTTCACCCATCACTCTTGTCCAGTTCCTCATATGCTATACTCGGGTAAACTATCTAACCATTAACGAAGCACGCTTGTTTACTAATGATGAGAAAAAATACAAGTTTAAAATTAAATGAAATATTAAAAAAAAAGGTAAAATAAACCATTTTGCACTCGTAATGACAGACACAATCACAACTCCCCCCCCCCAACCCCCTTGGCTGGCTGACTTTCAAATGAACGAGTAAATGCGCACTACGTGTGGAGACAATCGGAAAATGAAACCAGCACATGAACAGGTAAAATTGTTTAACTTCTTTTTTTTAACCTATTACAATCACGCTGTTGACTGTGACGCCAGCGTGATGGAAACTTGCAGTCAGGTTTCTGCCGATGCCAGGTCACAAACTTGCTTACCCGTTGATAGCTTCTTTCTTTTTTGTTGTGCAGCTGTTATCCCACAAGCGGAATAATCAAAACTACGCAGCTTCTTTGCTGATGATTTCAACAAGTAACGAATACATCATCTTCTAAATCTAACAGAGGCGGGAGCATTCAACGGCTGACAAAGAGCATTGACCCTGGATCTTGCTGTGGCAACTGAATCCAGAAACAGAGGATCCTTAAAACCAAGTGGAGGGGGTGGGGAGAGATTGAATGCGCCAGACCACAAGCCATATTTCTTTTAACAGAAATAATAATCTGAAGATATGTTTATTTTAATATTAAAACAAATTAAAGTACAAATTAGACTGGAGTTGGAAAACTTTCCAAAAAATATATTCATTGTTGATTTCCTTTCACAAACTGAATCAAATGCAAAAGTAGAGAAGGGGGAGGGACATTCTCCTAATGCACCCCCCCAAAAAAAAGACACACACACACACCAAATGATTCCATGGCCTTCGCTCAATGACATATTTTGTACAAAATTTATTTTAACCTTACATATGTGGTGCATGGACAAATGTTCAAATACTCAGGACCAAAACAGCAGCCCATATAGCAACATGAGGTATATCATTTGCAAAGCCAGAGTCCTGAAGTAATTACCCCAGCTCTTAGCAGTCCTGCAAATACCCATAATAGTCAGATATTACCATAACACTTTAAAGAATGCAATCTGATGTATGGATGCTTTTTATCATTATGCAGTGGAGAGAGAGAATGTTGGAATATCATAATCCATGCAAAATGCTATTTATTATTAATAATAATTTGTGTGTATTTATTTATTTTAGTCTATATTTATTTCGTTCACTGCCATTAAAATGTAATTGTAGCACAACATAATTTGTCTATTCATATTCTGATAGCAAACAAAGCAGATGCCATGATACTAGGAAAACTTGTAGAGCAGATTTGCTAATTATAATAAGTTTATGAATTTAAAAAAAATATATTAAAGAGAATAACAATTGAAAACCATATTAGTACAAAATAATGACAGTACTGTCATTTTCTGCATAACATTGCAGTGATGTCATACAAAAATGGCAACCTTCATCATTTTATTCCAAATAACACGAACGCCTTTTCTTAATCAGTATTTTCCCTTTCTACCAGCTTTCAAACATTTAGAAATAAAATAAATTTATTTTTAATATGAAACCTATTTCTATACACATTTTATTAAACCTTAAGAATATTAACCAGTCCATATAAGGCCCTCGGGTGCCATGATTTAACATGACCGGAGTAGTGCAATTAAATGGCTTCTGTCATGCTGTTAGTGCTACCATCTACTGTTCTTAAGGTTCCTTAAGTTTTCTGTACACATTTTGTAAAGCTCTGTTACTTTCTATTCAAATACTTTTAGCACACAACTTGTGTATAAAATTCATATTTCAGTGGTGAATGTCAGGATGTTGGTGATAATGATTTTAATTACTACATAATACAGTGGAACTTCTCTTATCCTAAATGGTCAGGACCAAGGGTTTTCCAGGTGAGCAATACTTCCGTTTAATAGATATCGCATATGTTGTATTACAAACCATAATTCGACCCCCCCAATAATGACTAATAACATGAGTATTATACACATGTATTGTACATAATAACAAATCAAATCAAATAAACATACTGCACTGTACTGGCCAATACTGCAAAATAATGTTTAAAGATGTTTGCTTGGCTCATATGTGGGTTGTAACAACTGCAGCGCCACATAGTGGAAAGTCAACTGCCAGTGTCAGGGTAGAAACTGATTTAGTGAAAGTAGCACCAACCAATAATGAGTCGTCAACACGTGCCTGTTCCGCTTCAATCTCTCGTGATGTACTTCTTTCGACACATGACTGAGACAGTTGGAGGCAAGTAATGGAGTTGGCAAATGACTAAAGAAGCTCGGCATGGAAAACTGGAGAGAAACAAGCATGTTGCCAATATTTCATGATGGATGCAGCTTTTACACTGATACAGAAACTACGCTGGTGATTCCAAATGATGAATGGTTTTCTGGATAACCAATAAAGGGCAGGACCATAGGAGTGTTTCTGTTATTTAGATTTCCAGATGAAAGCAGTTCTACCGTAATTATTTTAAAAAACCAATGGATTCAAATCTATACATTTTTAATGATTCAAATAGATTCCATATATTTGGCTTTTACATTGCATATTCTCGCACAGAGTTATGAGAAATTAAAGAAAGAAAGCAAAATTTGCCTATTAGGAACTCGGCTAACAAGATTTGTTTAATCTGATTGGTATCAGACGCACTTCAAATCTAAAACTATAAGTATGAAAAAATGAAATTTACACTTCAGGTAGATGGTCAGGTAATGAAAGCTAAAATGATAGAATAGCGTTATTATCTTTTAATCCTCCCTTCACTAAAATAAAAACTATTGATCTTTGAGTTTTTTTTGTTTTTTTCTTCAATCATCTGATTTCTGTTAAATACTGGTTTTTACCAGAGCTGTACTTATGAAATAGTGAGACAATAATGTGATAGAGAGCTGCCAACAGTTCAGCGAACAGATGTCTTCTGAAATCGTATCTAGGCTTCGTGGAAAAGAAAGGATCCATAGTCATCAAATTCTGCTGTCCAATTATATACAAGTATCTTTCCTGCTGACATGCTAGAAAATGTTTTGAGCATGTTAAAACCAGACTGTAATACCATGCAGCCAGATTAACATCAAGTTGACTAATATTACATTTAGCACAGAGTCAGTATCAAAACTAGCATCATCTTCTGTCATCCAGATGACAGCTGACTAAGGGGTACCTTGATGGGGGTCTCTCAGTGGGGCTGAACTGTCTGCAATACTTTGTCTGTCCTTCACCTGAAGAATGACATCAATCACAAAGGCAATTGTAGACATGAATGCGAAGAACTGAAAAAGAAAAGAAAAGATATTGTCAGCCATGGTAACAAAAGTTAGAGAGTAATTTAATTTGTAAAAAGGTGTTAACTCTGGTCACCAACAGAGCTTGTGTGTTGAGGAAACAAGATTTCTGGGGTGTTCTGTTTGTCTGCTTGTTTCTTTAAAAGGCATATATATATGCACACAACATAACAAACAGTCTCGCCTGCTGTCGTGTCGTAAAAACGTTCATTTCCGAAGGCTGGAATTCTAAACGTGAAAGACAGATCAGACAGTCCACAGCATCTTCCAGATAGCTGAGGGAGGATCTTGTTATAAAGATTACAATGAATCAGACACATCCTACCACCTTAAAGTAATCAGACAGTTAACAAAGTAGGATGCTGAAATGTCTCTCCATGCCTGCAAATCATCTCACCCGGTGTTTTTATGCGTAACAAATAGAACAGGAAAAGTGGTGTAGCTGACGTATCTTTTCATGTGTTATGTATTGTTTCTCACAACAGGAAAATTTCTGTCAACTAAATGTCCAACCAGACTGAGATCTATTTATATTTTAATACTTTTATTAAATAAATCACTCCTTTTACACAAATATTACGTATGGTTTATTTAATCTCTAACATGAAAAGAGCACAGCTAATTTAATAGAATGGGTAGGTAACAAATCTGAAGGAAAAATTGGAGAAATAAAATCAATGTAGCATTTTGGTTGTGAAGTTCAGAATTAGAGAAAAGGTAATTAAACTGGCAAAGGACCTGTAAGAGTGTGTGGAGCCATTATTAGTTCTGAAATAACACAAAATGGTAATTATATTGGGATTGTATGAAGGAGCAGCCAGAAAGTGACTAATGGCTTCTAAAAGGAACGGATCAGGGATGCCGCAATTCTCAAAGAGACCAATATTTCATGGAGGGATGGTGCTTTTCTTCTTAAAATGGCACAACTTTTTCCTGGAGGCAGTCTGGAAGAGAGAGACTCTGAGATGAGAAGTGTGCGGTGCCAAGTTCTAAAACAGGAAAAAAAAGGCCCAGTTCTCGTATTGTTTTACTTCAGAGAGGGAGTCGTTTTGGTACCGATAGAAGAAATCAGAGACATGTGTATACTAGAACCTACTGGAAACCATGACGTTAATGTCAGCAAGGAAACTGCCGGGGAAAGAGTTACGTTGGTCGGCAAGCATCACAGTGATCCAGAGCACAGCTGAGACTAGGTGAAAAGATTTTTCAAAAAGAAAACCCCGAGGATGCTGGAATGACCAGCAAAACCTCCTCATCTGAACCCCAATAAAATGGCTGTGGAAAAGACATGAAAAACGTATGAACCAGAGAAAAGCTATTATTGTCACTGAATGAAAGTTATCCTCTACTGAACATTGTAGAAGTCTGTTTTCTCTATGCAAGAACACTTAAAAAGATGTTATTAAGCTAATGGTAGCATAAAGAATATTAACACTGAAAACTTGATTATATAAACTTTTATTTGCCAGCAGTTTTCATGCTGCAATCTATCTAATATATATATATAAAAGCAGCCAGCTTCTCCTTGGTAATGCTCTTGATGTTAGGTGTGTGTGTGTGTGTTTTAAACTTAAAATGAGAACTGGGCAATGGAAGGCAAATTAAGAAAGGATTATTCTGCAATTCTATAGATGCTGAGGTTTTAAGTGGGAGTAACAAAAGATGAGTGATTTTTAATTCCATTAACTGCTCTGGCAAAGAGTGAAACAAATTTACCTTCTACATTTGAAAAGAAATTTCCATTAATTCCAGCTTTTGTTATAACCACAAATAAATCACAAGGAGAAACTTTTTATGATGCTGGAGTATTTTTACCGAAAGTAAGGCTTGCTCACAGACAGCTGCATGTTCCAATGACATGAACAAGATCAGAAAACAATTTGAAGATGTTTGATGCTGCTGAAGATAAGAACAACAAAATTATTGAAAAATGAGTGTTCACGTGAAATGTAATAAGCCATAAACCATTTGAAAGTGGAAGAGTGGGGCAATTTTAATCCGTTTCCTTATGGCCCATCACATATTCACGCCTTTTCAAATATAGTTATCCTTCATTTCTGAAGGGAAAGCACACTAGCAAATACATTAGCATAAAGTAGAGAATTCCACAACACCTCCAATTATATTTGCTACAGATGAAAACACCAGGTGACTTACAGGTGTGCAAAAAGATTACACTGATTAGTCTGACATGGTAAATAAATTTTAAATTCACTTGCACTAAGTTTACAATCTACATAAAACTTCTTTGCCAAGGTAATGAAAATTAACAAATGGTTATTAAGATGTAAAAAAGAGAGGTAATGCGCATAGACTAATGGTATGATATCATCACCACCACCATCTAGGTACAGGCTGTCAGAAAGTGCACATTCTAAACAGTAAATAAATAGGGTTAGGGTGTTTGGTAACTTTAGCAAATCAGTGTATATGAATTACAGAGAGCAGTAAAAACTTTCTACTTACGGCTGCAGCACCAATGCTAGCTGCAAAATAAGCTCTTGTTGCAGCAACAATGCCAGCAATTAACAGCTGCATTGCAGCGATACAATACCCAACAAATTCCTAAAAATAAACATATGGATTAAAAGTCTGAATAAATGTATATACTGCAGTAATTATATCAAGTTGTTTGTTAATATGGTGGAAATGTTGGAGAATTGTAGAGTGTGTGTGTTTTAGGGATGGCAATGAAGGAACAGATGCAAATCTTTCCAAGTTGCTTTATAGGAAGTGTTTTTTTGTAGCTATAGGGATCACTGATGTTTGGAAGAGTCCACCTGCTACAAATGTGAGGGATAGTTAGTGTTTACCAATCTAAGGCCAAGAACAAAAAAGAAAAGAAAACTATTTTCAAACAAGTAGTCTAAAGCATAGCAATAGAGTGAAATCCTGTGTGTTAGTTCTTGGTCATGTCACTCTTTGCACTACAAAGAACCTTCTTGCTGTTTGGTATTAAATCAACAAAATTATTTATCACAAACTAATCCAGTCTTCCCTATCTATCTGCCTGTGTGTGTGCAAACTTCCTTTCATTTCATCAATCATATTAGTGAGGTGAGAAAGGGATTTCAGCTGATACAGATGCTCCCTCTTGAGCTTGATTGGGTTACCCAGAGAAGTTGGATGCTTTGATTCTATTTCCAGACTGCAATCATAGATGGTGTGGATGTAGCACCATCCTAAAAAATATGGTATCAAATCTCAGAATGCCCTTCTTGGTTTAATGGCAGCATACCCAGAAGAATTGACATCCTAGACAAACACCAATTCTATTTTGTTTTTCTTTCTGTACCCCCCTACCTCCATACATGATCATGGACTAAAGACAATGGGCTTAGTCATCATTAGGATTCTCCAAAAGTGTAAATTCCAGAAACCTGCAGCCATTGAGGATCTTTCCAGGAATGTTCACTTGACAGATTCTTTGAAGCATTCTATTCCTATTTGAAAGGTGTCTTTTTTTTCTTTTTACAGGTTAATAGCCAAGTCAGTGTAGATAGTATTGTCCCACACATTAGCTAATTTCTGTTACGCAGATGTTGTTAGCTAGAGAATCTTGATGGTAAATGAAGATGTGACAAGTAATGGTACATTTTGGTCTCAATATCATCATTAAAGGGCTTCCTTTTTAGGTTGCTATGCCACAGCAACAACATTTACCTCTGTGAATTTCATGATAATACTGACAACAGATCTGCACAAAAATGTGGAGATCTCTGGCAGTTTGTCATTGGCTCTGACCACGGTCTGGTTAGCCTAGAGCATAACCATGGGAAAACGGAGATAATTTTCAACACGATAGCGCTCTCTGGTTATCTGCCCACCCAGACAACCAAAATATGCAAAACCAAACAGGAAATACGTGAATTCCTGTCCAAAACAATCCATTTAAGGAGTTTTCCGAAGCAATGTATATACTGATTTTGCTTATCTTTTCTCTTTTCTAATTATAAATCCATCCTGTCCACCTGGTTGTAGTACCTTGGAAGTTTATAATAATGCCTCATTCAGGAAAGCATACAAAACTATCAAGGCAAAAAAATAATAGATTGAATTTACTCTGAAAGACAAACAAAAATGGTAATTTAAACAAAACTTTCCTAAATCTTAACGTCAAATAGAGTTCAGTTTCTATTCACAGTAAACTCTACTTTTGTTATAGCACATTCAATTGATCTATTACTTGCCACTATATGAACATTAAAAAGTCTGACTATATTTAATGTAGTTAGCTCAGATTCAACAAAAACTGAATTTTCACATTAACATTATACATTTTCTTCTTGCAATATTCACGATTTCCACTTAAATAATCACCTCACCAATTGTATTTGTCTCAGAGTAACTCAGATGTGATATGACAACTAAAACAATAGAAAATACTGATAGATGTGATGCTGATTAAAGTAGTTTGATTGGCAGCAGACTATATAGTCCTTTGGAACACTGGTTTGATATCTTAGCTTATATTCACGAAATTAGTAAAGGATATACAACTACTGGCAGCGATTTTCTTACAGAAGGTTGGTTAGTTATGCTTTTTCTAAATTCACTGCATGGCCTCCATCTTAATGGTAAAGATTAGTGATTAACTATATAATTTTTCATTATTGCTGCTATTTCACCAAGGCTTAACATTTCTAGCTTATTTGCAGTGTATCTCTGTCCACCTGTAACATGATAGCAGCAAGAGGCCAGAACAGATTTGGAGCCAGGTAGTAGATATTTTTTGTTTTTTGTACACCAATGTCTACGAGAGAGAGAGAGAGAGAGAGAGAGAGAGAGAGAGAGATGAGAGAGAGAGAGAGAGAGAGAGAGAGAGAATGTATCCTGTGCTACAGGGATATCTACCTCATCCAAATTTAGCAGCAATAGCCCTACTAAGCCTCTTCATTTGTATTTGTGGGAGAAAACCAGAGAGCCCAGAATAAACCCTGACCAGCTGATGGAGAGAAACAAGAAGAAACCACATTAGAGAGGTACACTAAGCTGAGCATGTCAGACTGTGACCCTCAGTCTTGTTAGTCTAGTTGGCCAGCCACAAAATACTGACTGACAGCAGCTGTTATTTAAAAAAAAAAAACTTCACTCGGCAAGTTTTGTAGCAGGTAACACTAGTGCATATAAAGCGTGTGTTGTAAATGCTCTGTTGGTTATTTTGTGACTGTTGGAGAACAGCAAATACATTTTGAAGACCGATGAATAATTCTGGAAATTACTGGGGATAAAGGAAAAAATCAACATTAAAGGTGGATTGTCAGGAACTTTGTGATGTCACTATTATTTCTTCTGTATGGATGCATGTTTTGTTTGTGGAGCAAAGAGCAATCTTTTAAAATGTTAAATTTTAGCAGCAGTAAAACCCATTAAGCAGAATAGATCAGAGAAAAAAGAGAAGGAAAAAATGTTAATTTCTTAAAAGCAGATCTCAACAACTTGACCCAACTTCTAAATCCTTGATTTCAACATCAACTGAAAGCTATATTCAGGAGAAATCAGTCAACATGCCTAATCCAAAAGACCTATTCTCTTTAAAGAATACAAATACTGCCGTCCGATCATTTTTTAGTAACAGGATGAATTGTACAAATTAAAAGTTCTGTTTGTTAACAGAGACAGCATCAGTTGGCCAATATTTGCTACCTTGGTTGTGGGTCAGGAGTTATCTTGTATAAGTCCAAATGACTTACCGCCTCTTTGTACTACTTGGACTAATCATATGAAATAACCTGACTAAACTATGATAAACAAAAAACTACTACCTTTTTTTTAAAAGAATGTTTTATCATCTTTTTATCAGCCTCTTTGTATAGAGGTCTCAATTCGTAATTTCTTGAATTAAGTGATAAAATTATGTAGGCCTTTCTTCTGTTAAAACCACCGCCTCGTACTCAGTTAGATAAGATTAAGATTGGGGATTAAAATCTCAGGAATTAATCTGGAATGTTACAAGCTATGTACCAGATAGCAAAGACTTAATGTGACATGCAAAAAAATGGAAAAATCTGTTCGGTCATGCAACAGTCTGTGTCTCATTGCCAGAGGGAGAGGCTTCTGTGACCAAAGTGGACTCACATGCTGTATGGTTTTTGTTTTCTTTTTAAAAGTTTTTTTTTAATTTCAGCCTGAACAAGTATCAGAAATAAAGAATTGCAGTTTAATTATCACCTGTCCACCTAGGACAGCGAGAATGTATCTAAATTACATGCTACGGTGAACAAGACTGGTAGGTCATCTCTACATGAGTCATGTGCAGAAACCAGGCAGTGATGCAGCAAGAAATTCAGAACAATTTTCCATCTTGTTTCTGCGTTTTATGATAAGTGGCTAATAAATAATGACCGCCAGAAGTCCTGTTTCCGCTGACCAGTTCTGCAGTCATGAGAGAAATTTCTGCTTTCATCAAAAGGATTTTAAGTTTTAAGTGGAGTATGTTCCAGCAGCGGCGACACTTTTCTGTCCAGCGTGATCCAGTTAGACATGCGGTCAGGGAAATGAAAGGAAAGAATAAAATCTGGACAGCTAGAGAGCTACACCTCAAGAAAGACTGATGAACAACGGTAAGTCTACATCCCCCCTTTAACTATGTGGGCCATTAGGAACAGTAAACATTTCGGCCAACTTCCTTTGTTGGCAACTACGCCAAAAGGAGAGACAATTCGTGTAAGAAGTCTTGTGCTCACGATGCAGGTGCACTGAGAGATGACAAACCTGAAACACAACTAAGCTGGTGCATGAATGAGTAGAGCGGCGTGTGAACTCTCTCAGTGTTTACTGGTTTATTCTATACATTGGCTTCATTCCCTTATCTAACTAAATTTCTATAGACGGGATAAAGCATCACATAACTATTACTAGAAAACACTTTTCCGCCGACTTAACGAGACTGGCCAGACCACCGCCCCCTCGAGTTGTGCAGTAACCCTGCTATGGTTCTTTTGAAAAATAAAATTCCAAAATATTCTACATCCTCATTTTGTAAATACAATTTCTCTAATATAGTATCATCTATTTATTTGCAGGATGAAAGGAAAAAAAACATGTCTATTGTTGAAATTGTTTGGCTGTATAAGACTGTTTTTTCATCTTTTGTGCATTACCTATCTGATATTTAGAATTGTCCAGGCAATACAGACTTCATAATCAAAAATGAATTACAAGCTTCTGATATCTTCCTTTTATTTTATGTAAACTAATTATTCTTTACCTTTTCTCTCTCTCTCTCTCTCTCTCTCTATATATATATATAGTGTGCGCGCGCATGTGCATGTACATTCTGAGGCTACTTGAACAGGAAAAATTTCATATTAGAATCTGTAAATCAATCAGCATTATGGACATTTTTGTTTCTGATGCGAAATATTACTTAAATTTTCTCACAAGAAAACATCTACACAGTGTTGCTGATAAAAATCGTTTATAAAAATTAAATTAAAAAATTTATTCTCTCATGAAGAACTTCTACAATCATATGAACACCAGGTTGAACTTATCACTAAGGCAGCCAGTAAAATTAACAAAAGTGGTCTTAGCATCTTTGACGATTGGCCATCATTGGTACTTCTAAACTGTTAGGCAGTCAGCAACTTAGTACAGACTTCAAACTGGGCAGGACCTATGATTACATGAGTGAAAAATCTAATTTCCATTTGTGCCTGATTAGTGTTTTAGCTTAATTGCCATTGAAAAATACTAGCTTATAATGCGACAAGAAATGCAAGGGAACCTAATTAAGCAAACAAACAAATATTAAGGTGAAAGCCGCCTCAAAATTTACTGAATAAGCATACTCCATTTGGGATAAAAAGGATATCACTGGAGCAACAGTTCAAATTAATATTGTGAAAGTTTCAGGATCTGTTTAACGCATTCAGAACCGCAACATAAACTGAAGACCATCCTCAAACGTGCTGTAAAATGGAAAGAAATCTTAACGACACCTGGTAAAAGCAGTTCAAAATGGTACTCTTTAGCAAGAATCTCAACTTGTCCACATCAACCGGAAAGAAATTTTTGTTAGTTTGTATCACAAATGCACCTTTACTAAGCAAAGTTTTCATTCAAATAGAATAAACTAACATCGAGAAATCTTTGGCCTATTTAAGTCCCTTTTTTCCCCCGCTTGTCTCCCCCCCACCTTTTTTTTGAATAGTTACCATAGAAACCAAATGTGATATCGTTGGTGATTTTTCTTTCTTAGTTAACTCCTAGAGCTTTCGGGAGAAAACAGCTGCCTTCATTTTCCTAGTATATTTTGAAATAAACAATTTTCGATGATGCTTCCACTTCAAGACATATGGCAATGAGACAAGAGGAATTACTAACAAAAAATCAGTTAACCCTAACCCTTCCCCCAGCCATAGCTATTCAATGGTTTAACCACCAAATTCCATCAGAGAAAGGTCATGCTAATAGGAAATCTGGTACTTTTAGATTTGAAACAATGTCTACTAACAGCGTATGCTAATAAATCAAGCTGCAGTGATATGCACACAATACTTACTATGACAATCAAATAACGTTCCCAATTGCTCCTGAAGAAATTAAAGATGTGGACCAAAAAGAAAAACGTGGAGATGATGAATGAGGAAACTGTAGCATACTGGACCCAGCCACCTCCAGAAGACGCCCACCATGGAAAAACACATGAACATATAAAAGCTATCAGTGTTAATGCCTGTATATTAAAACAAAAAAAAAAAAAGGGTCAGAGATTATTCACAGTTTTATGTACTATTGCACATATCATATTTCTACCATGAGCTGACTTAATTTTTTAAAACATTTTCTTCTATTCAAGTTCCAAACCCCAATTTTTAAAATGATTTGCTGTGCATAAGGGTGTAACTTAATATAAAAATGACATTTTTTTTTCGGAGTGACAAGTTATATAATTACATCCCATCATCTATTAGAAAGTTCTTTGGTCATCTTTCCTGAATTTGGAGTTGACGATCTCTCGCAGAATTGAGCTGCAAAGATGATGTGAGCATCATCAGCCTTCGTAACTATAGTTGAGAGCCAGTCAGGAGTTGGCCACGGAAGCTCCACCATGTACCTAAAAATCCCTAGAACTCTTTCCTCTACCTAGCTGTGGGAGAAAACCAGGCAAAAGCTCTAGTACAGAAGAATGGAAAAAAAAAAAAAAAAGAGTTGTTGAAGGTTTCCAAACAGTGTGATTTTGAGAAAAAACTGAATCCGGGCCTTCATTCAGGTCAAATTAGCACTTTAATAACTCAGATAAACTGGAGTTCTCCCATGCTTAGTTCAAAATGGCTATAATAACCCCCGAGCACATGTATATATGGCGCCCAGCCATATTAATTTGGTAACCCCTATAAGTCTAATTAAATTTTACATATTGTTTTTGTCAGTATAGAAATACTGTCTAGGAGGGTAGGCTAATTAATGAGCACAACCAACACCTGAAAGAAGCATATCCAATAATATTTTCTATTTATCTGAGGCCATTTTATAAAACATTAAGAAATTGGCCAGAGTCAAAATAAATTGCCAAAGGTCTCAATGAAGTTCATGAAGGTGAATGTCACTGTTGAAGCAGAATGACATGGAAAACCTTTAGCAGTAAAACTATGACAGGAATGTGCTGTTACACATCATCAAGATTCTCTTGTTGACCACCCATCTAATGACGTCTCTACCAAAAGGAAGGAACAAAATGTTTTCAAAAGTCTGGTCAGCGGACATGTCTACAAAAACCATCAGGTGTTGGCAGTATGCCTTATTCTGAAATAGGTATGCATTTCAGTGATTCAGATATGGAGGTTGGCACCTAAGTTTTGGGAAGACCTCCGATCCTAATGTTATCAGCCTGCAGTCAAGCAATGAGTGGTACGAGCATATTCTGATTGGATGAAAAGACAAAGTTGGTGTTTTTCGAAGAAAATGTCAATTTTGCCACGTTTGTTGTAATTTTAAAAATGCATACCACTGTACAAACAATGCATACTGAGATTTGTTGCTCACATTCTTGAGGAAGATAGTGCTGGGCATCAAATGTATCAGGTGATCATTGTCAGGAAGAGAAATCAAGCATTCAGCTTCTTCCCTTGATACAAACCCAATCAGGCATCTGTGAGCGTGTCAAAAATTGCGGCCAAGGGAAGTCTATCAAAGGAAGCTCCTGTGGGTATGGGGTACATGCACCAAATGTCGATTCAATGTCTAACGGGGCAGGAGTCAAAAGTGGGTCAACTAAGTACTGATAAAAAAATTTCACACTGCTGCTTGTTATCTGCAACTAATACATTTCAATAACAGGTGACCAAATTATTGTGGCAGTGCATTGTATTACCCGTGGTTTGCATTAGAGGCAAAAGAAAACCAAGCTTCTTCCACAGCTATAAAATGTTCATTTTGAAAAGAAACAAGGAGAAATCATCTTTTTCGTCTGAGGCCAGTTGCCTCTAACTTCAACTTCTAGGCTTTTGTTTTTATTAGGTTGGCTGAAATTAGTGCACATTAAATCCCTTTGTCATCACTTAATTCCCTTTCACAACTGATTATTATTTTAGCCCTGGCACAACTCAAGTAACAAGGGCATATGCCAACCACCACCAACACAACAAGTAGGCAGCATATCCAATATCTTTTAATCTATTAGTCATTATGAAAGCAGAAGAATTTTGACAAAATGTCCAATTTAATCTTATTCAGTCATATACAGTATTGGAAACAGGAAAAACTGGGTATAAAATGCATATAACATGTGATAAAATTGCATCTGTTGTGTGAACATCAAAAGCACCATAGTATGGTCAGCAATACTATTGTAGTGTGGCAAACACTACGACTTCTGTGAAAGAAATATAACATGACAAGCAGATAGAGATCAAAGAATTAGCTAGTGAAAGCTACTGCATGTGACAGATTTCAGCCAGACTTCATGATTCAGAAGCTGTATGCAAGACTGAGGAAGATGTGCAAAACTGGTTGTGTCAACAACAGATGCAATCAAGGAAGCCCAAACTCTCCAAAAATGATGATCAGCACCTCAGAATTTGTTCACCACATGATAAACTATGAGCCAGTAGAAACCCTGTGACTGAGCTAGCTGCAAGTATGGTGTGTTAATGTTTCTTTAAGGTCAGTAAAAGATATAGATTAGCATGGTCTCAATGGCTGTATAGATTCCCAGAGCCTTTGTTGAGAGACAACCAACAGCAAGGCTAAAACGGGCAGTATAAATGAAACAATGCAATCATCAAACCTGGAAATGCTCTTTTACAGATGAGTCCAAGTTTGTACTGTTTGGCAACAATAAATAGCAGTTTGTTCAAAGGAAAGCAACATAACAACCAGTGTAAAACAGCTCAATACAGTGAGAGGCTGCATATCAGCAGATGGTGTTGGAAATTTGCATAAAATTGTAGGTATACTGACTGCCAACAGGTATAGGACAGATTCTCATCCATCATGAAGACATTTAATTAGGCAGGGATCCATTTTCAAACATGACAATGACCATTATGGCAAGAAATTATCTGCAACATAAAAAGCCTGACAGAACTCTGTCTTGGCCTGCACAAAGTCCTGATACGATCATCTCTGAGGCTACATAAGACTATATGGCTACTGAGGTCAAACAGCAAGAAAACATCTTAGACAAATTGATTAAAGTGCAACAGGATATTTTGAAAAACATTTCCCATTCATAACCTATACAGAAATATGAAAAGTTGTCATGTTCTACATAAAGCAAAGTGCTTACATATCAATGCATTGTATTTATTTTGTTTTGTCTTTTTATACTAATGCATTGTGCATGTATTATATATGTGTTTCAGTTGCAATTATTCATTTGTGCAGACTCTGTGTGTGTTTCCATAATTATTTCCAATACTGGATATATATATATATATGATGCTTTGCAATCTCACAGACTTTGTTTTTTGTTTTTCTGAAAATAAGTGTTGCTGTACATCATCTTTTAATTACTGGATTATACAGAATTATAACCAAAGTTAAAATGAGAAAAGGTTCACAATTATACAATTAAGAGAACTTACGATTTCCACAATTTTTAGACTGCCTCGCAGTGAGGAAATGTAGACAGTATCTGCTCTATAGTTTGGTTGGGCCGGGCTGTCTGGTGCGGGGGTCGTCCCATATGTAGTTGACATTTTTGCAAAAAAATCTAACGGATGCTCAGTGTCAAAATGCACAGGTGGCTAAAAATCAGAGAGAAATGCCATTACAAACAAAATAGTAAAAGGAATTCCATAGTTGAATTAATACTTTTTGAAAATAAAGTGTGTGACAACGTGTCCTTTATAGACAGAAATTTACCAATTTATCTAATGGGTATTTGGTTCATTATACAGGGAAACTCAGAAATATGCCTGCACATTTTGAACATATCTGTTTTAATACTTATTGTAGTGAATAAACAAAACTTTGTTACGTACTCAAGTGAACATGTGAAAACAACATACAATGGCCATCTTATGTCAAATGTCTGAAATATCCACCATTTACACTCAAACATGAGCCACACATCTGAGACAGATTGGCATACAATATTGTGCATGTGAACTGTGATGTTGTGCACCTCCTGCTCAACCTTTTCCTTCAAGTCTTGTAGTGTTCAAAGTTTAGCACCATACACTTTGTCCTTTGGGACCCCCCTCACAGGTAGACATTCAGAGGTGTTAAATCAGGTGACCTTGGAAGATATTCATGAGCAGTTTCACAACAACCTAACCAAGTCCCAGGAAACTCCATATCAAGGCAGGCTCAAACAGCTCTGTCATAATGTGGTGGTGCACCATCTTACTGAAAGTAAACCTCATACAGTGGTGTTACGGCAGGAGCAGTATCATTACATAGCATTTCCAGATTACTGTAACAAGTAAAAATATCATTAAAAAAAAGAACAGCCCAACAATACCACAAGAAGAGAACCCAACCTACACTAACTCCTGGTAAGTTAACATCTTTCTACAAGTACGTGTCTGGGTTTTGCACTGCCCAAAGCATACAATTGATGATTTGTGCCTTCATTCAGTTTGAAGGATACCTCATCAGACCCCCAATTCACTACAATGAATACACAATTTAATGAACTACTCAAAGAACTGTAATCTTCTATCTGGATCATCTTTGTACAGAGCATGTAAAAGCCAAGATATGCAGACTGAGCCCCAATTCACGTGCACACATCCTTAATGACTTATGTGGGGAAACCTGGTACATGGTTATCACAGTTTCCATATTTTCAAGACTCCATGCTCTTCTTTTTTCTCCTGCTCTACATTTTGGACAGTTCTCAAACTTCTTTTTATCACATTTACAACTAGTTGATAAACATGTGGAAGCTCATGTTCGATACTTTCTTAACCAGACACGCTGCACATCCTTTACATTTTCATACTTAAAATACCACTTTAAAATGTTTTTCCTGGTTGAAACCCAGCCTTCTGTCCACCATTTTGAGAGTTTACATAAACAGGAAGTAAATGTTCCAAAAAGTACACAACATCGCAGTTTCAAACATTTGTCTTCAGGTGATCGTTGTGTTGTTTTCACATGTTCACTTGTGCACATAACAAAGATTTGTTTATTCACTTTCATAAGTATTAAAAATAGATATGTTCAAGGTGTGTGTATATATATATATATACCTGAATCACTCTGTACTAGAGGATGTCACAGCTGTTTTAAGTTTTCTGCCTTGGGTTCGGCATCACATAAGTCTCTTTAAAGCACACTTGCTGGGTGCAGCAAGTGTTGTGCAGAATTAATGTAAGTTAGTTCATTTCTATAACAACTGTATGTCTGTGAACAATTATAGACATGATTTTAAAAACATTTTGCTGTTAATTAATATATATTTTATGCAAGGAAGATAAATAAATTAAAAAGCCAGAATAACTATTATTGGAATATGAAAAACCATTAATTGGGACATTGCTACCACCTCCAGCTTCTTGCCTTTCATGTAATAGCTTATGCAACTGAGCAGCTGGTGGCCCAGTGGCATCAGTACTGGACTGTCATGGTTGAGGGTCCTAATCCAGTCCCCTTTGGTGGTTTCTTCTTTCTCTTCTTTGCTAGCTGGTCATGTGGGATTCCTTCAAGCTCTCCAGTTTCCTCCCAAATCTAAAGATTTCTGGTAGATATTTCCCTGCTGAAGGCAGAAGTACAGGCCTCTCATAGCATCAAATAGGAGACATCCTCTACTAGTTAACCATTCACCAAGTTGTCTCTAATGTAGGGATATTATCTGTTGTTTTTTTTGTTTTTTAGACTGGTGCATGACAAAAATTGCTGTATATATTCCGACCCATCTTCAGTAACTTTTCAAAAACATCGCCTTGTAAGTAACCGCCATTCCTCTGGCACATTGCTTTTCATAGCTGACTGACAGTGGTTGGATCTTTACCCTCCTATCCATTCATCCCATACGAGTTCAATGAGGAGGAGCCAAACTATGGCCTTAAGAACTCCTTCCAGTTCTTCTCTAGCAGAAGTGCTGGGTACTGGGTTAACGTGGTGGTTTTTTTTGGATCATTGCAGTATGGTCACATCACTCAAAAAAAGAAAACAAAAAAAAATGCTCTTGCGGAATTGTACGCCACAACCTCTCAACTTCTTGATGGCCTGAGATGAGGTACCATGGTTGGTTCGTAACCGAGCGCTTACACGTGTTTAAATCTACAGAGCTGGCAGTCGTGACCAAGTTTAACTTCGTAATGCAAATCACATGGGGGTGGAGCAATAGAGACTTACTGCACCGCTACATCAATGAAGGTACAGTGTGCGCCTCCCATGACAACCTGCATGGGTTAACACAGATTGTAAGGATGGGTGGGGTGCAAATGCACCAGATAGGGCTAAATAAACAAGTGTGTACATAATTTAAAGGGTAGAAAGAAGGGTAGCCAGGGGGGGGGGTATTACATTGATGTCGTGGGTGGGGGCGCTAATATTGAGCATTCGGAACAAACGTTCAAAAATACGTCAGGGGGTTAAATCTGCGTTAATACAGACAGGTTAAAGTAGCAGTCCGTACGCCATCAGGGGCCTCATCAAGACAGACTGGGATCGGGTTGCAGTTAATTAAATCCCTACTTAAACACTGCTGTAATAAACGGCCTGTGAGAGGAGGACCCTGGGGGGGGGCGGGGGCGGGAGAGAAGGGTTAGGGGCAGAGGAATTGAAAAACATTCCGAGTCTACAGAAAAAAAAACAAGGAATATCTCCATCGGCGACCAGAGGAGGAGGTCAGCCGGCTAACCCCCGACGACACACCCCTCTCCCCTCCGACAAACCGGACACGCCCACTCCGACCCGCGCGCGCCTCACCTTACCGGGGCGAACGGTGCCTTGGTCCGTGCGCGAAGCCCGACCCACCAGCGATACCGGGCAGGCGAACAGTCATGTGACCCGTGCTGGAAAAACACATCAGATACGGAAACAACTCGGCATTTCCCCTACTCTCCTCCTCCTCCTCCTCCTCCAAAAAAATTACAAAGCATTACGGGTATTTCTCGATCATTTATTTAACAGCTATTATTATTATTATTATTATTATTATTTATTATTATTATTATTATTATTATTATTATTATTATTATTGTTTTGTTCTGTTGTTTGTTGTTATTATTATTGTTCATTATTATTATTATTATTATTATTATTATTATTATTATTATTTATTATTATTTTATTATTATTATTATCGTAGTCTGTTATAATTATCTCCCTTCTAATAACAAACAACGAGCGCGAACTACTAAAACAGGTGGGCAGGGGTCACTACGTAACCGTGCCACGGTAACACGGGAAACTGTCATTGGGCTGAATAGTTTCCCTGTATCTTTCTTCTGCTGTTTGTAGGCATTAGGTCTGTTATGATTTCCCCACAGACTTTGTCTAACGAGGATTCGATCCCGGTCGGTTATGGCGCACACGGCTGCTTTAAAAAAAACAAACAAAAAAACAAACTGACCCCGATATATGGAAGAGGGATTTTCCTAAATATACAGAGGGGCAGGAAGTCGGGAGAACTAGAATCTATCGTCCTCTCATAGTACCCATCCAAGAGACCTGACAGACATGTCAGGCAAACGGAAGTCTAGTCTGTTACGGACCTTTAGGGGTTGGTAACTACGACCCCCTGTTTGTTTCTTTGTACTTTTAGGAGAGAACGGAACCCGCGACTTGTACACTACTTCCTCATCTTTAAGGGGCTTTAAAAGTCTCTTACACCCTCACAATCCGCGAGATGCAAGAGAGGACCGTTCAGCTTCCATAACCGCTCAGACAACTGAGTTTCACACCACACACACACAGACACTAACACACAAATACAAACACACACACAAACACACACCCCCAACACACCGCACACACACACCCCCGCACACACACACGCACACAAACACACACACCCGCACACACACACAACAGAGACACACAAACACACACAAACACACACACACACCAGACACAACCACACACCCAAACACACACACACACCCAAAACACACAACACACAAATACACACACACAAACACACACACACACACACAGACACACACACACACCCAAACACACACCACACACAGACAGACAGACAGACAACCTTTCCCTAGTAAAGACCCCCGACCCTCCTCATTCACTCTGCAAGTTTTCCAGGAACTGGGAGAACCTCGGATATTTTCTAAGAAGAGAGACGATGAACAATGGAAACCTGTTTCCATGTATTTAAACCGAAACAGAAACAGACGTTTTTAGAACCAACCAGGAAATTTAAACGCAGGAACAAAGGATTTTTTCGGGTACAGAAAGAAAAAAAAAAAAAAACCGAAAGAAAGAAGCAGGAAAATATTGGTAAGAACTTCTGTAAATTCAGATTTTTCAGTCTGTAATTATTATTTTCGGCCAACAATCGGATTATCTGCTGTTTCCTGTCTCCTTCCCACTCTTGAGTTTCTTTTCATTAAGAGGCAAAAAATAATTGAAACGCTATAGATAATACCCGTTGTTGGTCTTCGTAATCAGAAGAGGCCGCTCAAACGTTACCTGCAAACACCTGGCTGCGTCAATTTGATAATACTGCAGAAGGTGACAGCAGCAGCCTGACGTCAACCGAGATCCGAAAAGTTATCAGATGCCGCATCACTGCCCCACCCCGGCAGAATTATCTCCCCTGGAGAGCAGTCCGCCCATTGGCTGACAACTGATAAACGGCGGCATTGGAAGTAAGGAAATTTGCTTCGGCTTCGCCCCGCCAGGGAGCCGGATCGAGTCATCTCCCTTTCGAAGGGGACACGCTATCCACTACGCCACAGGACTCCATAACTGAAATGTCAATAAAACTGACAGGGTGTGTGGAAAAAAAGGTATCAGTTCTTTTTCAGTGAAATTTCAAGATGTGTATTCTTTTCGGATATGAAAAATACGATAATCTCTACTTTAGTCAACCTATTTAACAGGAGGAGGAGGAGGACGCCATTGATTCCGCCCCCGACCTGCTGTACCAAATGCTACACGGAGCATGATTCTGTTGTAGATTTTATTATTATTTTCTGTAAACCAAACGAATGTTCACAAAGTAAATATCATTTAATCTCTTCTCAACCGGATGCTACGATGTTGTTGTTTTCTAATACATTTTTTGAAAAATCCGCGGTTTACATTTCCAATGTCGGAACTTCCGGTTTTGTCCCATCACTGAAAACGAACATTTCGCCTCTCCCGCTAAGAAAGGGTCGCACAACATACTAATAATGTCGGTCTATGGCCCTTAAACTCGTGCTGAATAAGTTATCCGCATCCCCGGAAATCTAGGAAGGGAATTACAGGAAATCTCATTTTCAAGTTTTAGTTTACAATGTAAGGGGCGTTATTCGCGTCACTGTTGTACGGATTACCTCCCTTAAATACATTTTTAACAAGGTTCGACAACTGCAGAGCTGCTTCAGAAGTTCGATCGTCTACTTTGAAATTCCGGTTTCATGAAAAAAAATATATTTATACGAAAATCCTATCGGTGAGTTTAGGAATACCTGAACTTAGCTATCAACCCTACCTAGGTGATATCACTCTTATTTTATTTCCGTAGATGGAGTTTCGATGCCTTTAAATACAATAATACAAGGAAAACATCTTGCTACATTCACCTGCGAGTTGAGTTAAATTGGGGGGCGGGTCCAGGTGCCGCTGACTTACCTGTGAGGCCTCGTAACTTCCCTTGAATTGTTCCTCTCTCTCGCAACCTACCCTCGTCACTACGCCCACTTCCTTCTTCAGAACCCAGAGCCGGATGGAAATAAAGCCTAAGTAAGTTAAGAATCACGGCCGAAGGGCGCAAAACAAGAATTCTGAAAGTGAAGGAGGAGGAGAGGCTGCTGTGGAGAAAACTGCTAACGTTATTAGCGGTATCGATTATAGCGTCCCGATGCCCTAACCGTCATCAGGCCTTTTAAAAATCACGTTCAAGGTTCGCTTGGCGGTACCGTGGCCCCAGCGGTGGTTTAGCTTGTAGGGGTCTCGCCGAAATGCAACCCACGGCTCGACCTGGCTTTTGCCTGATTACTTGCTGACATGGGATTTAGGGGCGTCACTGAACATTAATTTCTGGGAAGGGTAGAAGAGCCCTAATTTGCAAACAGCTACGACGACCGGACATGGAGCCGAGCTGGCTACACCACACAAGGAGCTTCTAGCACAGTCAGGAGTCCCCTAAGTTCGCTAAAGGTCCTTCCTCTCACGGCAGAAAATCAGCCTATAATCGACTGTTCGGCGGTAAAGGTCTGCTTTGATGTAACGGAGAAGATGCGCACGTTCCCCGTATTTCTTCAGGTCGGAACTAGTTACAAAAGTTCAGCTTCTCTTCCCGTGAAGCTCTCCCCCCCTCCACCCACCCGTGTTCCTGTCTGTGCCCTTTAAAGAAGCTGCGGGCTGGGAGCACGATTTCAAAGGAGAAAGCTGTTTTTGTTAGGGTCAAGTGCGAACCGGTACATTCTGGTTTTCCTCCTCACCTTTCTGAAACCTGTCACCACACCTGGCAGTTGGAGGACGGTACCAAGAAACACGGGCGTCCTCAAAAGCTTTCTATCGATGCAGCCCTTGGTGATCAGTCAAAATTTCAAAGGTTTTTATTCAGCCCCTTATAGGTTGGGAGAAACGGGAAATTCTACACAGTAAGCAAAGGTCCCACGAACGCTGACGAACAGATAATAAAATAAGGATTTGACTCGTAGTGCCTGTCTAATAACAATGTTTCTTAATGTTCCCTTTTCCGAAGTAGAAACCGCAGTCGCTTGGGATCTTGTCCAGATTTGTCTATCACCCTTTCAACAGACCGCGGCTTATTTTTAGGTCATGCATGGTCCAGGTAAACGACCACCGCCCATGGTTGATCTCAGCCCGCTTTTGTACCCTTCTCGATGTACTGGATGACCGCTGGACCGCGCAAGTTGTCCACGACAACGTTAATGCGACGAGAAGGGCGTGTCTGATTGACGGAAACAAGTCACAGCGTGGCGAGAGATCCGGCTGGAGTCCGCCAAGGACACTTTCTGTTCGTTCGGACCACATTTAGAACCACGCGACCCTTTCAACGCCCAAGATGTCGATGTCGCAAACTTCGCTGACCCTTTCCAACCGGTCTGATGAAGTGGAAAGAGGCAGAAACGTTCGCCTGTTTTCCAAAGCGAATCGGTTTTTCTGCTGATGAGGTTATCGGTTCCGTGCGTGTAGACTGTCCGCCGAAATGCTCGAAAATTTTGTCAGAGTTCGCGGAGAACACCCTGATACTTCTGTGCTTCGCCGTCCGACGCCTTTCACTAATCGACGGCACGGCGAGGACAAGTCGCCTTCATCTGGAATTCCCAC
Source organism: Nautilus pompilius (assembly GCA_018389105.1). NCBI lineage: Eukaryota > Metazoa > Mollusca > Cephalopoda > Nautilida > Nautilidae > Nautilus > Nautilus pompilius. The sequence continues at coordinate 251,183 of JACATO010000978.1, read as the reverse complement.
CTGAATGGACGCCGATCGGCTCTCACCGCCGTGCCGAACGCGTTACGCGTATTCCAGGCCCGGCGCTGAGGTCGTTCGCAACGGGGCTGAGTCGACGAGGGCAGCTCTAGGATATCCACTCCTTACCCTCGCTCGCACTCCCCAGCCCGTCGTAAGCTTGGCCAAGCGACGTGTCCGGGTTTGAGCCGAATCTTCTGACACGCCCAGTAATTGTGCTGGCAGCGGATGTTGCGCCCGACTCGCATACGGCGGCACAAATCCCCGAAAATTCTTCTCCGACCAATATTCCCCGCCGCCAGCTGCATCGACAAGGAACGGGCTGGTGGTGTGCTCCGTCCCCAGAGATGTCAGTCGTCCCATCGGCGATTACGGGAAATCCGACTGGATAATTATTGGGGCAACCAACAGTTTCTTCCCTTCGCGAAGGGGAGTAATAAGCACATGGCCCGAGTTCTTCAGGCGGTCGCGCAGTAGTTCGACTCCAAGACTCCGGCTGCTCCTCCCACGCGAGGCGACATCGTTCTGTCGGAGAGCTGGTGAAATGGCCCGAGCATTTCTGCGCACCCCCCCCAACAGTTTTGGCGCGGCTCGCTGCCCCTCCCGTGAAAATTCTTCCGCATGTCGTGGAAAGGGGGGAGATAATCCCTCCACCGTCCCTTGCGATCCACTGCGCAATTTCCTTAGTCCGGGAACTGTTGGCAGAAAGATGCCGCGAGGTGGCGGCACAGCTTTTACCGGGTCGTCGGAGAGGCGCCACCTGGATGGCGAGACGGGTGATTTATCCTCAGACACTCGTCGGCCATTCACTGTACTCTGAACAGTAGTTTTTGTATCGCTGCCGCAGCCGAATATCGTTTAACGAGCTAAGAGAAATCAAAGCGAAACAAGAGAAATTTTATTTTCTGGAAAATAAGAATCGTCAGCTCAAATATGTTTGTCGGGGTGGCTTGGTGGTGTCCTTTTTGGGTTCCCGTGTTGGCCACGGGCTTCCCGGTCCAGCGGAGTAGGGAGGGACGACCGATGGCTTCGGTCCTCTTTCCGGGCCACGTGCGGGCTCTCCGCCGGTATATAGGCGTTCAGCGGGTCCCTGTCGTAGTCGGGCCGGTGGAAAATCCCGGTCCGTAGTGCACCGCAACGGCCTACTTCCGGCGACATCTGCCCCACCAACCCACAGTTAGTACGATAGCGAAACCTGCAATTTGTAATCCTCCCTCGCACGACACCGTCGGGGATAAGCATTTTCAACCCCGACCCCCCCGTCTCTCTCCATCTCGACGCCGCTGGCGACATGTGCGCAGAAGTACCAGTGGCGCATCGGTGAGCCGGCTTCATGGCCGGGCCTCGGAGAGCAGTTTCGCTGGCTGCCTAATACACCAAAGCAAATAAACCCGACCAACTTCTGTCTCGCAGCCGGCGCTGCCTCCCCCCCCCCCCCACGCACCCGTGTTCCTGTCTGTGCCCTTTAAAGAAGCTGCGGGCTGGGAGCACGATTTCAAAGGAGAAAGCTGTTTTTGTTAGGGTCAAGTGCGAACCGGTACATTCTGGTTTTCCTCCTCACCTTTCTGAAACCTGTCACCACACCTGGCAGTTGGAGGACGGTACCAAGAAGTCTGCTCTGGATGCTCTCAATATCAGAAAAAAAATTAAACTGACAGAAAACTATTTTTACCCGACGGGAGACAGATTTAGTGCCGACTCTGGCCGGCCGGACACGAGGCACGTGCACACCCTCTGCTGTCATACTCTGTCATAACGGCAAACTTAGAAACTTTTTTCTTGTTTCCGTGAACAAAGGAAACCTTTTTATTTTTTTCAGAAAAATAAAACGTACTGAAGATTTTTCTAGATTGTATTCCTCATCAGCAATTCCATTTTTTTAAAACACACAAACGTATCAGTGGATAACGTAACGGCTGATGACAAAAGGTGTTGGGCTTCTGTTTCTACGTACGGCGATGACGTCATCGCTCTTTCTCAAGGCTCCGCGAGACGTCTTTGCATAGAGAAAACAAACAGACAAGAGCCGCGGTCTTTAGAAAGTAAAGTAGGTTAAATTTTCTAAAGCTTCTTTGAAACTGCTTTCAGGTACGGAGAAAACCGGCCCTCTTTTTAGAAAATCAGGTGTATCTTAGAGAAAACTGGGGAACCCTCTGCAGAGGTGTGCAATTCTACCAGAGCATCTGTTTGATGGGCACTGCGCTTATCCTGCAACAAGGTAATGGTCTAAACGAACAACAAACTTAATGCACATAGCCAGTCTATAAGAGAATTGCAAAAAACCTTTAATGGCCATAGTTTGGTTCTTTCAGGGTATAAAGTAAGGGGAGAAGATTAAGCTATTGCAGTCAGCTATTGAATTACTTGCCAGTTTGATGGAGTTTACTATGGATGTAATCTCTTCAGAAGTTGATAGGTAGGAAGCCCAAACTTTGTTCGGCTGATATTCACAAGAAAAACGGTCATTTTAATGAAACAGATGATAACATCACAACTATATATCCTAGTATATGATTTATCTGATGTTTTATAGCGGTTCTGGAAACTCTAACACTCCGACTGGTTTGTCGACTCAGGATCTTAATTCTGATATTCTTAGATTAGGATCATTTGTGAGTTTCGGACTATGCCGGTGTAGTTCAGAATCTTGCCGCTCGCGAGTCTGGGCGCTGTCAGCTGTCGCCCGATGGCCATCTTGTCCGCTTTGATCCGCCTACCTCCTTACAGCATCTCTACTTTCTTTGTTTATTCGAAGTATTAAGTTTTTTATGTTATACAGTTACTTATTTACAGACAGGAAGCAGGACGTTCCCCCCCCGACCGACTCAGGACCAGTATTGTCAGAGATCCTGCTACGGGAAACGTGACGGCTAACAAGTATAAGCCAGATGGCGATCACTAACGCTAGCTTTCCTGGTAAATGGTAAACAGCAACAATAAAGGTTACCCCTCCGTCATTGACGCCAGTGTTGCTAAGTCTCTACCCGGCTTATCTACTTCTTTTGTTAGCAGAGATGCGTAACTGACGATGGAAAGACTGGGATGGAAACCAGAGGTTCGGCTGAGCTGCGTTGTCCGAGTCTCAGAGATGGGCTGACCGTGTGTGTGATGAAGTCGTCCTCGCTTTATCTTCAATGAACGCCACGAATAACCAAGCAGCCGTGTCTATAGCTTTTATTATGTCGAATTTCTTGTGAATACCTGGTAATAAAGATGAAGTAGAAGCGTTTTCACTTCCGGTGTCAGTCTGCGATTCTGTGGGCGTCAGTGAGGCCGCAGCTCGGCGAGTTACTTTACCCCTCTCCCTCCTGTTCCGGTGGATATACAGTTGCACAGTAAAGTTTGAGAAAAGAAAGGGGAGGCGGGTTGTTCGCAGTGTGGTGAGCTGATGATTGGATCATGTCGGAGTTGAGATGTGTACAAGGTGGATGATTACAAGGCGACGTTCTGGTAGCCGGTTGTGTTCGTTCTGTGTGTCAACAAGCCTTTACCGTGTTGAACGCGAAGTGAGTCCCCTGCTCTCACCCCACAGAAAACACCTGATGCCACAGTTACCTGTACTTTCATTTTATTTCACAGCGCAAATTTTCATCACAAACAGGTTGACATTTTATGGAAAAGCAGTTTCACGAATTATGTTTATGTACAGAATATCTTTTTAATAAATAATATCCGCATGTTTATTTTGATATGCTAATTTACACACACACACACACAAAGAGAGAGACATGGAGAGAGATGACGTCAGTTACAGAGAGAGAGAGATGACGTTAGTTACAGAGAAAGAGAGATGATATCAGTTACAGGGAGAGAGAGATGATGTCAGTTACAGGGAGAGAGAGAGATGGTTCGTTAGTTACAGAGAGAGAGATGACGTTAGTTACAGAGAAAGGGAGAGAGAGAGAGAGAGAGAGGAGAGAGAGAGATCACATTATGTATTTAACACACAAAAGGTGTATTCCCTACATCAATAAAGGTGAACTGAGTCCACTTCTACGGTTTACTGTCAAGATGAACAACACTTTTTAAAGTCACATTAAATAAAATTTGAAGAATTATTGTAGTGAACTGATTGATAAATATTAATAAACAACAACAGTAAAAATTATGTTTATTCTATTTGTTTAAAAGCATAAAATTACCGAACTTTAATTGTTTCATTTTTTTGAAAATCTATTGTTGTGAGCAGGTGAATCTATTTCATGTAGGTTATCGTCCATATGAACTCTTGACAGTTTTTTCGTGTCCTTCTTCCTTAATTAAAAATCTTTCTCAAGTGTAATACGTTCCCCACCCTCATCCACACTTTTTTACTTGCCTAGCAACCAGACAGCTACGTGCTTCAACACACAGATTTATTCTCCCTTCAGCTATTCGCCATTGGACGCCGACCAGAACAGACTGGCCTGTCAAATATACCGGGACACGTTGTAACCTATGGCTGTTTGCAGGAAGAAAGAATGATGCAATACCGACAAAGTCAAACATCTATCACAGGATAAAACTGACAGCTGCTTAAATTAAAGTGAAAATTAAAATAGAAAACAAAGGTTATAGTTAGAACAATAAGTTATATACTTTACTTTCATTTCATAAGTTATTATTATTATTATTATTATTATTATTATTATTATTATTATTATTATTATTATTATTTATTATTATTATTATTATTATTATTATTATTATTATATTAAAGCTGTTTGATCTAATTTGACTGGCAACATTTGCCGCCAAACTTTCGTATCTTTCGCGTATTTTTCAGATCAGAGAAGTTTCTTGCGACACCAAATTTCACCAGAAAAGATGTTCTTACTCGTACAGCCTGTGATACATTCATCGTGAGAGGCCAAGGGATCGCCGAGAGAACCTCAACAGTCAATAGGGAAACTGTTAACAGAAAAAAGTCAATGGCACATTGTGTCTCTTTAACGCACATTGATAATGTGAAATAATCGATATTGATAAAAACTGTCAATTGAATTTGTTTTATTTCTCTTTCCACTCTTAGTATTCACTAATCCGTTATTTAGATGCACAGAAAACTGGTGTAGCGTTTATATTTTGGTTTTAAAACACTTTTAAGTGAATTATACGGACGCTAGGAAGTGGTACTGAGCAGTTAAGACTTCTTTGATCACAATCAACCAATCTGGCTTCAGATAAGCAGCCCTGATAATCGAATTAAAGATATCTTTAACTTAGAAATAACGACTGGGCGCCATTAGCTAGCGATGTACAACGTTAATGTATCCAGTGTTTATTCGGAGTTCGATCGGGGGTGGGAGAGTGAGACGGGTGGGTGATATGGACTTTAACACAAGGAATCTTCAGCAAGGTTTGAAGTATGTTACTACAACAAAAATTTGGTGTTTCATCAACAGAAAAAAGCCATCATCATTTGCATTTAAAAGCTACCATCCAGAAGTAAAATACCACCTTAATGTGGCATGTGCCTGACATTAAGTATGACAGGCGCTAACTTCCATCTCATGTGTAGACAGGCGCACACGCATGTGCAGTGTAATATACACGCATGGGCAGTGTAATATACACGCATGGATAGTGTGATATAGACGCATGGGAAGTGTAGTATACACGCATGGACAGTGTAATATACACGCATGTGCAGTGTAATATACACGCATGGACAGTGTAATATACACGCATGGACAGTGTAATATACACGCATGGTCAGTGTAATATACATGCATGGGCAGTGTAATATACACGCATGTACAGTGTAATATACACGCATGGTCAGTGTAATATACATGCATGGATAGTGTAATATACATGCATAGGAAGTGTAGTATACACGCATGGGCAGTGTAATATACACGCATGGGCAGTGTATTATACAGAACACGACGGACGCACACAGACTCACTCACCCGGTAATGTAATAAAATAAGAATCTGACGCCCATGTATAGGTATTTATTTGAAAGCCAGAAATACTAGTTTACCGATTGCCAGTTTTCATAATGTACCCAATCCCGCTCACTTTTTAAACTTTTTTTAAAAATATTTAAAGCTGCGCCATCGCTAGGCCAACACTTGACCATGGACAAACACCCGACATTTTTCGAGTGTGAGTCCGGTTTACGTTTGGTCGACTATTCAAAAAAAAAAAAAAAGGTACAGAAATGCGGAAATTTTTTGCAAATCTAAATTTCGCATCTCGCATAACTGCCATTGAGTCGTCTGTACTCCACCATTATGGACTATCACAGAGAGCAATGGCCGCTTCCTCACGTGACGCGTGTCGTCGACTGAGTAACGTTCTTCGCCGGATACGTGAGTAACTTCCGCCCAGCGAGGGACTGGTAACATCAGGTCGCAAAACTCTGCTTACAGCGAGAAGGCGGACAAACTCTAGCTGCTATCAAGGGACCAGTAAGACCTTCAGGTATCCTTGGTGAGCCACGCCCTTAAACAACCTAACAACGTCAGAATACATGACTTCACCATAATTCCGCACCACACCCCCTCATAGTGGGCGCGCGCGCGACACAACATCCGTCTGCTTGGGTGATTTTGGTTTAACAGACGTCAGATTAAACAGAGAGGAGGCGTAACGAGTTGGCGGGAAACAGCAGGCGGGCACAGGTAATTACCGGAAGTAGATTATCGCTGCCAGTCAGTTTTGTTTGGGGGGTGGGATATTGTTGTTATCTGCTGTTTGGACACTTCAGTGTCAATGAGTAGAGTCGTTGATCGGGACCCGGACCTTTCTGAAATTTGGAATTTTCCGAATTTTGGGATACAGACGCAATTCCAATAAACAGAGAAAGTAGAGATGGTGGTGTACAGATGCAGTAAACCCCAGCTGAAAACACATTAAGGGTACAACAAGCAAAGGACATAGATAAATGTATTCGATTTATTTACATAATTGATTTCTTTCTCTGCTTAAAGAAAATCACTTATTCGTGCTGAGCTATGATTCGTAGCCGTCACCGAGACAAAGGCTACACCGCTTATGTCATGCGACTCGTCCAGCGCAGAACAGAAGGCGCAATATGAACGACACTTTCTCGAGAGCGTGATGCTGTAAGGAGGTAGGCGGATCAAAGCGGACAAGATGGCCACCGGGCGACAGCTGACAGCGCCCAGACTCGCGAGCGGCAAGATTCTGAACTACACCGGCATAGTCCGAAACTCACAAATGATCCTAATCTAAGAATATCAGAATTAAGATCCTGAGTCGACAAACCAGTCGGAGTGTTAGAGTTTCCAGAACCGCTATAAAACATCAGATAAATCATATACTAGGATATATAGTTGTGATGTTATCATCTGTTTCATTAAAATGACCGTTTTTCTTGTGAATATCAGCCGAACAAAGTTTGGGCTTCCTACCTATCAACTTCTGAAGAGATTACATCCATAGTAAACTCCATAAAACTGGCAAGTAATTCAATAGCTGACTGCAATAGCTTAATCTTTTCCACTTACTTTATACCCTGAAAGAACCAAACTATGGCCATTAAAGGTTTTTTGCAATTCTCTTATAGACTGGCAATGTGCATTAAGTTTGTGTTCGTTTAGACCATTACCTTGTTGCAGGATAAGCGCAGTGCCCATCAAACAGATGCTCTGGTAGAATTGCACACCTCTGCAGAGGGTTCCCAGTTTTCTCTAAGATACACCTGATTTTCTAAAAAGAGGGCCGGTTTTCTCCGTACCTGAAAGCAGTTTCAAAGAAGCTTTAGAAAATTTAACCTACTTTACTTTCTAAAGACCGCGGCTCTTGTCTGTTTGTTTTCTCTATGCAAAGACGTCTCGCGGAGCCTTGAGAAAGAGCGATGACGTCATCGCCGTACGTAGAAACAGAAGCCCAACACCTTTTGTCATCAGCCGTTACGTTATCCACTGATACGTTTGTGTTTTAAAAAAATGGAATTGCTGATGAGGAATACAATCTAGAAAAATCTTCAGTACGTTTTATTTTTCTGAAAAAAATAAAAAGGTTTCCTTTGTTCACGGAAACAAGAAAAAAGTTTCTAAGTTTGCCGTTATGACAGAGTATGACAGCAGAGGGTGTGCACGTGCCTCGTGTCCGGCCAGCCAGAGTCGGCACTAAACTAAATCTGTCCCGTCGGGTAAAAATAGTTTTCTGTCAGTTTAATTTTTTTTCTGATATTGAGAGCATCCAGAGCAGACTTCTTGGTACCGTCCTCCAACTGCCAGGTGTGGTGACAGGTTTCAGAAAGGTGAGGAGGAAAACCAGAATGTACCGGTTCGCACTTGACCCTAACAAAAACAGCTTTCTCCTTTGAAATCGTGCTCCCAGCCCGCAGCTTCTTTAAAGGGCACAGACAGGAACACGGGTGCGTGGGGTGGGGGGAGGGGGAGCTTCACGGGAAGAGAAGCTGAACTTTTGTAACTAGCTCCGACCTGAAGAAATACGGGGAACGTGCGCATCTTCTCCGTTACATAAAAGCAGACCTTTACCGCCGAACAGTCGATTATAGGCTGATTTTCTGCCGAGAGAGGAAGGACCTTTAGCGAACTTAGGGGACTCCTGACTGTGCTAGAAGCTCCTTGTGTGGTGTATCCAGCTCGGCTCCATGTCCGGTCGTCGTAGCTGTTTGCAAATTAGGGCTCTTCTACCCTTCCCCAAAATTAATGTTCAGTGACGCCCCTAAATCCCATGTCAGCAAGTAATCAGGCAAAAGCCAGGTCGAGCCGTGGGTTGCATTTCGGCGAGACCCCTACAAGCTAAACCACCGCTGGGGCCACGGTACCGCCAAGCGAACCTTGAACGTGATTTTTAAAAGGCCTGATGACGGTTAGGGCATCGGGACGCTATAATCGATACCGCTAATAACGTTAGCAGTTTTCTCCACAGCAGCCTCTCCTCCTCTTCACTTTCAGAATTCTTGTTTTGCGCCCTTCGGCCGTGATTCTTAACTTACTTTAGGCTTTATTTCCATCCGGCTCTGGGTTCTGAAGAAGGAAGTGGGCGTAGTGACGAGGGTAGGTTGCGAGAGAGAGGAACAATTCAAGGGAAGTTACGAGGCCTCACAGGTAAGTCAGCGGTACCTGGACCCCCCCATTTAACTCAACTCGCAGGTGAATGTAGCAAGATGTTTTCCTTGTATTATTGTATTTAAAGGCATCGAACCTCCATCTACGGAAATAAAATAAGAGTGATATCACCTAGGTAGGGTTGATAGCTAAGTTCAGGTATTCCTAAACTCACCGATAGGATTTTCGTATAAATATATTTTTTTTCATGAAACCGGAATTTCAAAGTAGACGATCGAACTTCTGAAGCAGCTCTGCAGTTGTCGAACCTTGTTAAAAATGTATTTAAGGGAGGTAATCCGTACAACAGTGACGCGAATAACGCCCCTTACATTGTAAACTAAAACTTGAAAATGAGATTTCCTGTAATTCCCTTCCTAGATTTCCGGGGATGCGGATAACTTATTCAGCACGAGTTTAAGGGCCATAGACCGACATTATTAGTATGTTGTACGACCCTTTCTTAGCGGGAGAGGCGAAATGTTCGTTTTCAGTGATGGGACAAAACCGGAAGTTCCGACATTGGAAATGTAAACCGCGGATTTTTCAAAAAATGTATTAGAAAACAACAACATCGTAGCATCCGGTTGAGAAGAGATTAAATGATATTTACTTTGTGAACATTCGTTTGGTTTACAGAAAATAATAATAAAATCTACAACAGAATCATGCTCCGTGTAACATTTGGTACAGCAGGTCGGGGGCGGAATCAATGGCGTCCTCCTCCTCCTCCTGTTAAATAGGTTGACTAAAGTAGAGATTATCGTATTTTCATATCCGAAAAGAATACACATCTTGAAATTTCACTGAAAAAGAACTGATACCTTTTTTTCCACACACCCTGTCAGTTTTATTGACATTTCAGTTATGGAGTCCTGTGGCGTAGTGGATAGCATGTCCCCTTCGAAAGGGAGATGACTCGATCCGGCTCCCTGGCGGGGCGAAGCCGAAGCAAATTTCCTTACTTCCAATGCCGCCGTTTATCAGTTGTCAGCCAATGGGCGGACTGCTCTCCAGGGGAGATAATTCTGCCGGGGTGGGGCAGTGATGCGGCATCTGATAACTTTTCGGATCTCGTTTGACGTCAGGCTGCTGCTGTCACCTTCTGCAGTATTATCAAATTGACGCAGCCAGGTGTTTGCAGGTAACGTTTGAGCGGCCTCTTCTGATTACGAAGACCAACAACGGGTATTATCTATAGCGTTTCAATTATTTTTTGCCTCTTAATGAAAAGAAACTCAAGAGTGGGAAGGAGACAGGAAACAGCAGATAATCCGATTGTTGGCCGAAAATAATAATTACAGAGTGAAAAATCTGAATTTACAGAAGTTCTTACCAATATTTTCCTGCTTCTTTCTTTCGGTTTTTTTTTTTTTTTTTCTTCTGTACCCGAAAAAATCCTTTGTTCCTGTGTTTAAATTTCCTGGTTGGTTCTAAAAACGTCTGTTTCTGTTTCGGTTTAAATACATGGAAACAGGTTTCCATTGTTCATCGTCTCTCTTCTAGAAAATATCCGAGGTTCTCCCAGTTCCTGGAAAACTTGCGCAGAGTGAATGAGGAGGGGGGTCTTTACGAGGGAAAAGGTTGTCTGTCTGTCTGTCTGTGTGTGTGTGTTGTGTGTTGGTTGTGTGTGTAGTGTCTGTGTGTGTGTGTGTGTGTTTGTGTGTGTGTATTTGTGTCTCTCTGTGTGTGTGTGTGTTCGGGTGTGTGTGTTGTTTGTGCGTGTGTTTGTGTGTGTTGTGTGTGGGGGTTGCGTGTGTGTGTTTGTATTTGTGTTTAGTGTCTGTGTGTGTGTCTGTGTGTGTGTGTTAGTGTCTGTGTGTGTGTGTATTTGTGTCTGTGGGTGTGTGTGTGTGTTGTGTTTGTGTCTCTGTGCGCGCGCGGTGTGTGTGTTTGTTTGTGTGTGTGTGTATTTGTGTGTGTGTGTGTGTGTTTGTGCGTGTTTTGTGTGGGGGTGTGTGGGTGCGCGTGTGTGTGTGTGTGTGTTTGTGCGTGTGTGTGTGTGCGGGGGTGCGCGTGTATGCGGTGTGTATGCGGTGTGTGGGGGGTGTGTGTGGGGGTGCGCGTGTGTGTGCGCGTGTGTGCTTAGCACAGACAGGAAGCAGGACGTTCCTGCCCCCCCCCGACCGACTCAGGACCAGTATTGTCAGAGATCCTGCTACGGGAAACGTGACGGCTAACAAGTATAAGCCAGATGGCGATCACTAACGCTAGCTTTCCTGGTAAATGGTAAACAGCAACAATAAAGGTTACCCCTCCGTCATTGACGCCAGTGTTGCTAAGTCTCTACCCTGCTTATCTACTTCTCCTTTTGTTAGCAGAGATGCGTAACTGACGATGGAAAGACTGGGATAGAAACCAGAGGTTCGGCTGAGCTGCGTTGTCCGAGTCTCAGAGATGGGCTGACCGTGTGTGTGATGAAGTCGTCCTCGCTTTATCTTCAATGAACGCCACGAATAACCAAACAGCCGTGTCTATAGCTTTTATTATGTCGAATTTCTTGTGAATACCTGGTAATAAAGATGAAGTAGAAGCGTTTTCACTTCCGGTGTCAGTCTGCGATTCTGTGGGCGTCAGTGAGGCCGCAGCTCGGCGAGTTACTTTAACCCTCTCCCTCCCGTTCCGGTGGATATACAGCTGCACAGTAAAGTTTGAGAAAAGAAAGGGGAGGCGGGTTGTTCGCAGTGTGGTGAGCTGATGATTGGATCATGTCGGAGTTGAGATGTGTACAAGGTGGATGATTACAAGGCGACGTTCTGGTAGCCGGTTGTGTTCGTTCTGTGTGTCAACAAGCCTTTACCGTGTTGAACGCGAAGTGAGTCCTGCTCTCACCCCACAGAAAACACCTGATGCCACAGTTACCTGTACTTTCATTTTATTCACAGCGCAAATTTTCATCACAAACAGGTTGACATTTTATGGAAAAGCAGTTTCACGAATTATATTTATGTACAGAATATCTTTTTAATAAATAATATCCGCATGTTTATTTTGATATGCTTATTTACACACACACACAAAGAGAGAGACATGGAGAGAGATGACGTCAGTTACAGAGAGAGAGAGTTGACGTTAGTTACAGAGAAAGAGAGATGATATCAGTTACAGGGAGAGAGAGGTGACGTCAGTTACAGAGAGAGAGAGAGAGAGAGAGAGAGATGACGTTAGTTACAGAGAAAGAGAGAGAGAGAGGAGAGAGAGAGAGAGAGAGAGAGAGAGAGAGAGAGATCACATTATGTATTTAACACACAAAGGTGTATTCCCTACATCAATAAAGGTGAACTGAGTCCATTTCTACGGTTTACTGTCAAGATGAACAACACTTTTTAAAGTCACATTAAATAAAATTTGAAGAATTTATTGTAGTGAACTGATAAATATTAATAAACAACAACAGTAAAAATTATGTTTATTCTATTTGTTTAAAAGCATAAAAATTACCGAACTTTAATTGTTTCATTTTTTTGAAAATCTATTGTTGTGAGCAGGTGAATCTATTTCATGTAGGTTATCGTCCATATGAACTCTTGACAGTTTTTTCGTGTCCTTCTTCTTAATTAAAAATCTTTCTCAAGTGTAATACGTTCCCCACCCTCATCCACACTTTTTTACTTGCCTAGCAACCAGACAGCTACGTGCTTCAACACACAGATTTATTCTCCCTTCAGCTATTCGCCATTGGACGCCGACCAGAACAGACTGGCCTGTCAAATATACCGGGACACGTTGTAACCTATGGCTGTTTGCAGGAAGAAAGAATGATGCAATACCGACAAAGTCAAACATCTATCACAGGATAAAACTGACAGCTGCTTAAATTAAAGTGAAAATTAAAATAGAAAACAAAGGTTATAGTTAGAACAATAAGTTATATACTTTACTTTCATTTCATAAGTTATTTATTATTATTATTATTATTATTATTATTATATTATTATTATTATTATTATTATTATTATTATTATTAAAGCTGTTTGATCTAATTTGACTGGCAACATTTGCCGCCAAACTTTCGTATCTTTCGCGTATTTTTCAGATCAGAGAAGTCTTCTTGCGACACCAAATTTCTCCAGAAAAGATGTTCTTACTCGTACAGCCTGTGATACATTCATCGTGAGAGGCCAAGGGATCGCCGAGAGAACCTCAACAGTCAATAGGGAAACTGTTAACAGAAAAAAGTCAATGGCACATTGTGTCTCTTTAACGCACATTGATAATGTGAAATAATCGATATTGATAAAAACTGTCAATTGAATTTATTTTATTTCCTCTTTCCACTCTTAGTATTCACTAATCCGTTATTTAGATGCACAGAAAACTGGTGTAGCGTTTATATTTTGGTTTTAAAACACTTTTAAGTGAATTATACGGACGCTAGGAAGTGGTACTGAGCAGTTAAGACTTCTTTGATCACAATCAACCAATCTGGCTTCAGATAAGCAGCCCTGATAATCGAATTAAAGATATCTTTAACTTAGAAATAACGACTGGGCGCCATTAGCTAGCGATGTACAACGTTAATGTATCCAGTGTTTATTCGGAGTTCGATCGGGGGTGGGAGAGTGAGACGGGTGGGTGATATGGACTTTAACACAAGGAATCTTCAGCAAGGTTTGAAATATGTTACTACAACAAAAATTTGGTGTTTCATCAACAGAAAAAAGCCATCATCATTTGCATTTAAAAGCTACCATCCAGAAGTAAAATACCACCTAAATGTGGCATGTGCCTGACATTAAGTATGACAGGCGCTAACTTCCAGCTCATGTGTAGACAGGCGCACACGCATGTGCAGTGTAATATACACGCATGGACAGTGTAATATACACGCATGGAAAGTGTAATATACATGCATGGACAGTGTAATATACATGCATGGATAGTGTGATATAGACGCATGGGAAGTGTAGTATACACGCATGGACAGTGTAATATACACGCATGGGCAGTGTAATATACATGCATGTATAGTGTGATATAGACGCATGGAAAGTGTAATATACATGCATATATAGTGTGATATAGACGCATGGAAAGTGTAATATACTGTAAAACATATAGCGTTTTCTTTTCTAATAAATGAATACATTTAAAATTTACTGGTAAAATAGTAAAGATCATAAGGTTACTTTAAAATATTCGTGGATTGCCTAGAGAAGAAAGTGGATGCGGCAAAACCTACTTTACTTATACGTGTGTCGAAAGATCCAGGATTTTCGTTTATTTCCGATTATATGGTTTTTATGGAAATTTTTACATCAATACCACATAACAAAAAAGTGGATTTCCTAATAAACTTAATGAACAAAGAATAATAAATTATTTTGCAAATTAAAATGCATTAAAGAGTGAAAATCTTGGTTTAATATTTGTGAAACAATAGATGAAACAACAATAAGGAACAGAAAATAGGTGTAGAATACTTTGAAGACTCGAATGATATTTCTTTCCGAAAGCGACTGATTAAAAATTTTAAAAACTATTTATCTTTCATGATTATGCTTCATCTAAAGCAGACCAACCCTGAATCATTTATACTAGAAGCAGGTGTGATAATATTGATAACTTTTATATTTCCCAAAAATACCACAAACTTCCCAGACAAATTAACAGAAGTTATTCAAACTTCACTATTTTATTTCCATTATTTAAAAAGATCTCCAACATAAATAAAATGATTTAGTTAGATAAAAAGATTTTCTTTTATGAACTTGAATATTTTACAGAAAATTTGACTCAGACTTTGAGTTTGAATTAGATTCGAATCACTTGATAAATATAATGAAAGATATCTTCCAACGTTTATTAAATCACAATATCCCATTTAGCGATTTTGAAAATGTTCCGTTTATACAGTCAAACGTTGTCGTAAGATTTTTAAAAACCGATTTATATATACTGTCGTTTTATGAAAGAGAAAAACAAATAAATAATCTAAGGACTCTATCTCGTATAAAAAATTAAAGCAGTTTCTTTATTTAAAAAAAAAAAATAGGCGAGAAAGATTTTGATGCCAAATATGCAAAATTATTTAAGCCGATTATTACGAATAACAAATTAGCTTCATCTGCTCCAGCACTTTCCACTCAAAATCGAGAAGTAGCACCTTTAACTTTTCAAAAGTTAATACCAATGGAAGAAGAATCGTTGTTGGATTATCCTGTTTCTTTATAGATATCTTCAGTTTCTACATTTTTAGAAGCCGACCGCAGTCCTGAAATAGATAAAGATTCTGTAGATTATTTATCTTTCAAGCGTCTTCAGTCTTCGTTTACTTGAAAATACTTAGAATCTAACGAACATTGTTTTTTTTTGATTATCTATAATAAGAGTAATTTCCAATAAGATTAATATTAATGATAATTATAAAATTAAATTTGCACCACTCATGGTTTATGTGAACTTTAAACTAAAAATAAAACTCGGACAAAAATATCCATACTGAAGAAAATATTTAAAATTATGCAACATTTTTAATATGCAGTTCAGCTATTTATCGCAACAGTGATGTTTTAAAAAGGAAAATTATGTTCAAGTAGGAATTATAAATTGCTTCTGAGCTAACATTAAAAATACCTGTTAAAAGTCCAGCAAAAGGTTTCTACAAAAAGCAAATTTAGAATACAGAGCATCAGAACCATATATTGGTAAAGAACTAAGAGTAAGGATTTTATCTTCAGATCCAAGTCAGCTTATTGAAATTTTAAAGCTGATCTTTTATCATCTAAACAAGCTGAGCGTAATGTTATCAAATTTAAAAAATTAAATTGCATAGATAACACTCATTTCAAACATTATAAGTGTATAAATAACTAATGGATAAGATATCAGAAAAGTACGAAGCAAGTGATAAAACCCAAAGATTCTTATAATTTTGCTTTATCATCAAAAACTACAAATTATAAAATTATTTTTATTCAACAGTAAATTTAGATTTTACGCAAACAGTATAAAGATTCTCTGGTTAATCTTGAGACGGAAACAAATTCAAAATAAGGTTGGTATTTTTTAGAAAAATTAAATGCTTAATAGAGAGTGGTAATTGAAATAAAATATTTATAAAGAGAGGATCGATACTCTAAAATTAAACAACAAAATTCTAATCGATTTTTGTACATTAAATGGAATATATTTACGTAGCAAAAGAAGTAATTATTGATGAACTATAAATAAGTATGAGTTTCACGAGTATGAAATGAGTCTAAAACTCGAACAATTTTAAATAATCGTGATGCAGAAATTAATATTACATTTCAAAATCAAGTGAAAGATTTTGATCTAAGTAAACAACTAGAAAGGATTAAAATAGTGCAACTGATATGAAGCTTGAGGTTGCTTTTAAAAGAAACTGTTCTGCAAATACTCAAATTTTGTAATTGTTTTGTCAAATAAAATTATAAATGTGCAACCAGGTGATAATAAATTAAAGATATTTTAAATTTATTTTATAAAATTGTTTGCTAAATGGAGCTATATATTTCTCAAGTTTTTCTTTAAGTGAACATCATAAGCAAAAGAAAATAATAATATCACTTAGGGGATTTACTTTACAGTTGAATAAAAATCATCTACATGTAAATGTTCCTATATTTATTAAAAGAAGACAAAAATATGATTGAAAAAAGTGAGGATTTTGATCTAAAACTTAGCGTGTCACAATTAAACATATTAAGGAGAAAGATGAGTTTTACTTGTTCCTATTAGATCTGTTTTAAGGACTATATGTCCCAGACTACTTTATAGCTGTAGTTTCAATAGAATTAAACATCTACTATAATTTGTAGATAATGTTATTACATCTGAAAGGCGCGTAAAGGTTGTGCATATGTGATGCAGCTGATATATATAAGCTGAAAACACAGAGAGAGAAAATGTGAGATATTTACATGATGGGTTCTGTAAGTACGGAAAGGAAAAAATCTAAATTTGTTGGTAACGATTTAATATTCAAACCTAATTCGCCAATTTAAAACGTGCCCATAGCCATTTTCTAATTATTCAATGGCAAAACGTTTTATAAACACTAACATAGAGAAATATAATTAAGTATTTAAAAAAAATTTTAAAGGAGTTTTATGAGATGCTATTTCTAATAAAGCTAATAAAATAATTTAAGAAACCACATTTGTAGATTCGATTAAAATTGTGGCTGCCTACTGGATTTGTTGGAAATCATTTGATGAACGTGTTTATCATTTTCGTTCTTTTGATTTGTAAGGCAGTTTTTATATTAAAATGTTTATATCAAATATTTGGAATTCAAAATAAAAAGTATTACTAAAACGTATGTACGAATCTGTTAAAAGTTTAAAAGCACTAAATTTGAGAGACTGATAAAAAATTTCCAACGGTTTGTCTTAAGCAAATTAAATGCATTTATTGAAAGTTATAAATGAAATAATTCAGCCTCAAGATAATGTAAATTAAAAAATGCAGTGGTATTGCTTTAAAAGAAATAAAACTAAAATTATTTTTAGAAGAAAAGATTTAAGGTCATAAGTGTATACTAAAAATTAAAAAAAAACACAAATGTACTAAAATAATTTTTTAATTTAACATTCGCTCTTGTCTCAGTTTTATGTAATGCGACAATTTTTTTCTGTTTTTCTTCATTTACCATCGCATGAATTATCATTAGTACGTTTGGTTTGACATCTTCTATAACTAAATCATCAAGAAAATTGAAAATACAAAAGAAAAATAATATTAATAAATCAATTAAAAATTGAATCTCTCTACCCTGGATTATATAATTCCAAATTTAAAGAAACGGTAGAATTTTATAAATAACTGGCAAAGTCATTAGTGGAATAACCAAAGTTTCTATTTAATAAAATTTAAAAATTTTAATGAATGTAAATAAATTCATTGTTAGTCAGAAAGATAGTTCATTTGTATTTTCTAGTTTAAATACTCCAAACTTTCTAAAACCAGCTGGTTCAAGTTTAATGGTTGAAGATTTGAATTTAGATAATTACATAATTATAAATATTAATAATCATATTAATTCTAGTGATGAAGTTAATACAACACCTAAGTATATTATAGATCAAATGGGATTCTGAAAGTAATGATACTGACGGTTTAAAATTAAAACAATCGCTACATTTCCTGATTAGAAAGCGGTAGCACTTTTCATCCCTTGGAAGTTGGTTAAAATATTACTTACAAAGATCAGTCATAAAAGCGCAAAGACTAATTAATGACTAAAAATATAATGCTATAAAGGTTCGTAGGATATAACAAAAATAAAACAAATTCTGCGAATGATTTCTAGCACAACGCAAAAAAAAAAAAAATTCTGCAATTTACAAATACAAAATATGACGTAAATTTTGAAATTTTAAATAATCAACCAACTGGGTAAATTTTTTTTGCTTAGCGTTAGCCTTAATATTTGCATAAATAAATAATAAAATCACCTGTCTGTTGACCTTTTGGCCAATATTCGCAAGTTTCCAAAACAAAAGTTTATGCCCAGAATTTTTAGAATTGGTGATAGACTCACGTGATATCGTTCCGACAGGTGCGCGTTGTGGCGTTCCTTCGTCATCATTTAATAAGATTATAGACAACCTGACGAAGATTGGAAACTGTCCACTAGACGGAAACCGGTGCACGCCAGCAACAGTCAAATAGAAACAAAGATCTAGATTATGAATTGAGTAAGGAGAAACCGATAAGTAAATAAGTTGTTATTTTTGGTACTACAATCCTCATTGAGGCCATAGACGGCAGTTAAGATGAAACCTTACGTGTACCGAAATGGATAACAGAAGGGGACAAAGTTTAATGAATGATAAAGTTGTTAATAAGTAGTATTTTCATGAAAAACAATTATTGCCTGGGGATGGAATCATTCCACTTTATAGTTAAGTCGCGAATGTAGGTTTCTTAAGGAAACAAAGATAAATTAATGTGATGAATATTGTTACAAAAAAGTAGAAAATAGATGAGAAGCTGTTAGTCTTTCTAAAACTATAACGGTAAATCTTACAGCCGTGGCCAAAAGTCTTGCATCACTCTAGAATTTTCTGATTTTCCTTGATAAAGTCTAAATGTTCATAATGATCTTGTTACGATAACGCAATGGATCGCATACATAATGGTAAAATAACCGAAAGTAAAAAATAAAAAAAAAAACGTGACAATTTAAAATATAGCATGCAAATATATAACTTCCGGAAAGAAACCTTATAGATTCTGATATGTGTGGCTTAATTAGAAATATTCATAGACATTTAAAAAGTGGTTCTGGGTGCAGCCTTTATCATGTGAGTTAGGATGTTGGGACAAGCCAGTGCAAAAATCTTTCTGTTGCTTAAGCTGATAAAACATCCGTGCATTTACAATTAACAAAGAATTATTTTAAAAATTCCAGTAATTAGTATTTTTAAAAAGCTGATTACTAAATGTTTACATGTAAAGTTTGGGTTACCTTGATTTCATGGCAAATAAAATAGAAAAAGAAGTGTTGTCGGTATATCAGCTTTCATCATTGTTTTAAAGATGCATGCACCAGGTAGATTTTGATTAAATTCTTTTTTGTGTAAAAGCTATGAAAGAAGTAATTTCATTGTAGTTTCCATTATGAAAACAAAGGAGCACAGAGATGATCTAAGAATGCAGTTAATAGATCTGGAAGAAAAAACCGAGGAATTTTGGTAATAAAAATGAGGGCATCGTTTCAATAACTCAGACCACTGGTCCACATTATCACTACAAGGGTAAGACCGATCAAAGTGTGATTAATAAGTCTAGAAATGGTCGGTGAAGAAAGACACAGAAAGAAAGCGAAAAATTGCCCCGCGGTTTGACGGAGAGTTATCGAAGACTGGCGAAGCCATTACCAGTTTTAAATCGACAAGAAACAGACTCCTTGAATAAGTATACCAAAAAAAAAAGGGTTAAGCCAGAAGAGAGAAAAATGTTTACTGTTTTAAAAATGCAACTCTCGGAGTTTTGAGGGATAATATTTTATGGAGTGATGGCAGTAATAAAAAAGAAACTTTTTAATTGTATATCTTATAAATTGGTTATGAATGCAGTGTAGATAAAAATCGATGCTAGCAGCAGCCGTCTTTAAAAACGGCTGTTGCTAAGCTCTGATCTGAGGATAATGACCCCACACGGAGTTGGCCGTTTGGAATTCACAGACCGATTCATCGACAGATTTTTAGAAAGGACACACTAGAAGAAATAGTGCAAAAAAGAGAAGAAATTGTTGAAACAGAATTACAATTTCCATTAGAATAATGATCCCAATCACACTTGAAACTAGGTGAAGGAACAGCCCGGCATATTGGAAATCTAGAGATAGCCTGCAACAATATTAGAAGTCTTCTGCTTGCAGTTGTTTTCCAATTTGTAAATTTTTTTGTGCTCGACGTTTAATGTATTGAGAATGAACGCTTTGTTCGAAATATTTAGGAAGTTTGTATTTATATGTCACCTTAATTGTACGCAGTGTCGGTACTTCTGTTCTCTTTAAAAAATATTATCATTCAAACTCAACAGACTTCAGTATCATTCTGTCCCTTTAAATGTAACAAACGGGATTGCTATAGAATGTTATTTTTTATGTAGACTTCCATCACGACGTCTTCTCTCCACGAATGCAATAAGTCCAAAATTTTTTTTTTAAAAAAATTAACAGTTAGAATTCTTGAAAAAGTCCGAAGCAACTCGAGAAGGCGAGGCTAGGAATGGAAGAACGTTGGGCGGGCAAAGGTTAATGCAGAAGTCCTTGTTTTTCTGGGTGTGATTCATTAGTTGGGCCGTTTTTGATGTCGTCTAGGTGTGGATGCAAGTTTCGCAAATGTTGTATATATATATATAAGAGAGTGAAGCAGAAAGTTAAACGATTAGTCCTGTTTTACCCTGCAGGTGTTTAGACGTATTTTAGGCAATATTTCAATACACTTCTGATGAAGCAAGCAGATATTCATTTTAGTGAAAATACATTGCTGCACTATGGAATTTCCGAAGTACAAAGCTGGATAGAGTGCTTTCTCTCTCTCACTCACTTTCTCTCTCCATCCTCTCTCTCACACTCTCACTCACTTTCTCTCTCCATCTCTCTCTCTCACACTCTCACGCCTCTCAATCTCCATCTCTCCTTTTCTCTCTCTCTCTCACACACACACACCACATCTCTCTCTCTCCCTCTCTCTCCATCTCTCTCTCTCACACTCTCACTCCTCTCAATCTCCATCTCTCCTTTTTCTCTCTCTCACACACAACACACCACACTCTCTCTCTCTCTCCTCTCTCTCCATCTCTCTCTCTCACACTCTCACTCCTCTCAATCTCCATCCTCCCTTCTCTTTCTCTCTCTCTCTCCACCTCTCTCTCTTTCTCTCTCTCTCTCTCTCTCCATCTCTCTCTGTCTCTCTCTCTCTCTCTCTGTCTCTCTCGTCTCTCTCTTCTCTCTGTCTCTGTCTTCTCTCTCTCTTTCTCTCTCTCTCTCTCTCCATCTCTCTCTGTCTCTCTCTCTGTGCTGTTACAGGGGTAGCGGCATCCGCGTTAAAACGAAGGAAGAAACTTCCGGAAGGAATGTTCTGTGAAGACCTTGAGCGTTTGTGCCTTTGGCCTCCCGCTGTGAACAGAAGCAGCTGTTGGACTGTTGCCGTAAACAGGTCGCCTGAACTGCACGTTACTAGTAGTAACGTCAGCGTTTAGACTCCAACATGCCGTACCGGAACGAACTTGCATGCAGGACAGTGGAACACGCAACCATCCTACAGGCATCATGGAAATGGGTCACAACGGTGATGGAAGAGTGAGTGATGGTCAGAGCAGGAATCTCGTTGAATGGTCCTACAGACCAACATTTGCTTCAGGGAGATACTCTGACTGGCGTTGGGGTATAGGGGCGAGAGCCTGGATCCCTATATCAAATCATACGCGTGTACAATTGCAAATAAATTCGTTCTACTTGACCGTTCGTCCACATGTTACCCTTGCAATCGACCAATTTATTCAAAATCACATTATTACTCGTGTAGTGTGGACAGCGCGGTCTTCTGTGCTGAATACTATCCAGGATGTTTGGGATTCTCCAGGGAGAAGTGTCGTCTCAATCCATCCTCCTCCTAGAGGGCCCAGGTTTCTGTGATGGGTCGGGACCTGCCACTGATCGTTCCCGATATATATCGCGCCCGTGATGCACTGCGACTGTGTGTATCGTTGGGTGTACCCCTGCATCCTTCTATCCGCAGCCCCTGCCTTCCTCGTTGAGGCCCCCGTCTGCGCGATGGCCACCCTTCTGGCGGAAACATCGCTGGGTGTCTTCCAGTTCCTCAGACCGAGCAGTTCTCCCGACGATCTGTCTATGGGCTCTTTCGTCAAGGTCTGCGACAGGTGCAAATACGAACGCAAGGATCATTTTTGCAGTCAACACAAAATCTGCATCGTTGCTACACCTGTGAGAAAGATGCGATTCACATAAATATTTGTACCTTTTTTTTGATTAAGATATTAAAAAAAAACCCTCTGTTGAGACGCACATCAGGAAAGTTAACCTTTACTGCAGTGAATGTTGCATTTTCAAAATCACGTGAAACAGGTTATGGGGAAACTTCAGATCCAGCTGTTTAATAAGTTAGACAGCAAAGCACAAAATACCGAATGAACTTCACCAGATCTTTCTGCAGAAATGGATGGCGTAAAAATAATAGTGGAGCGGGTGGACTCTGCCGGAAAGTAGTATTGTGCCCTGTGTGGACTGGGGGGCCTCTGCCGGAAAGTAGTATTGTGCCCTGTGTGGACTGGGGGGCCTCTTCCGGAAAGTAGTATTGTGCCCTGTGTTGACCTGGGGGGGCCTCTGCCAACGATCCGAAAGTTTTCGATTTCCCAAAGCCATGGTTCGTAGGTCCAGTAGTTTTAGCGGCTTAGCAAGAGCCTCGAGATTATCTGGGAGTAGAGGAACTGCATCGACTTCATCCCTCTTCCTTCTCACCATTTTTACCATTGCTGCCAAAATTGGGCAGAGTTACCTGAGCGGTTCGTGTCAGACCGATTGCGTCCCTCGCTACACACCCTTTCATTTTCGTCACCGCTTTCCATGCCTTCACCTTCGCAGCTGAAGTACCTGGGAATCCGTACCAAATCCCACCCTCCCGTTTTCATCATCTGCGTGGATTCTTGGTTTTGCACCTCCCTCATTCTTCACAACGCCAGAAGAACTTCTCTCCTCTGTCACCTCTCATCCTATCAGAAAAGTCGGAACAGCCGTCCACTGCCGATTTCTCCTTTCCACGTCCGGTTGGAACTATTTCCATTCCAGATGGGGTAAGTCACCTGCCATCTGAAAAGTACAGACTATAGTGTTTTTGTCGATCTAATGGTTGGCGAATGATAAAGGCTTCCAAATCCGCTTCAGCGAGAGATTGCCAGGGGAGGGGTTAACGATGGACGGAAGAAGAAAGCAAAATGATCACTGAGTGCATCTCAGGGATGACACCAAAGTGTTACGCCGTCGATGTCGCTGTCCTGAGCAAGGATGTCCGAAAGGTGACGATGTAAGCAACGTGCGCCTCATCCTTGCTTCATGCGACAGAGAAGATGCGGCACGGACGTAGTAGGAAGCACCGGGTAAATGACGTTGAGAAGTTTTTTTTTTGCTAACCAGTGTTCCCAATTGTAAAAGACATTCTATAAACTGGATAATTCTACTGCTTCCTTATTTTCTCTCACGCTTAATGTACTCCCTATTGTCCACTGGCTTTCGCTCTAAGTCTTCACGCCATCCGCCTCCGGATCGTGGTCGAGCGAACTGCGCTGAACCGTCTCCTTCCCCTTCCGAGATCATTCAATAAACTGCAAACTTCTCCAGGTCATAAGCAGCATGGAGTGTAAACCTTTTATTGCCACCAGGGGGAATCAATTCACTACTTCTAATCAATTATTATTGTTTTTTGTACTCTTTTCGTTAGAATTCCCTTTTGTTTTCTGATTTAGTCCGGAATGTTTCTCTTTTATTCCCTAAGGATTACTTGTAATTTACAGGTATTTCCTATGTACACGTGGTGTCGCACGAAGAGGACTTCGCGTTTAAAAGGTAATCATACTGTTTATCTGTTGATTAACTTTTGGAAATCAGTGTAGATACTAATTGCTTCAACACCAATGAATCTACTATTAGGGTAATATCATGTCGCTTATGTAACTAAAAAGAAAATAAAAACGTGCAATTATTATTATTATTATTATTATCATTATTATTATTATTATTATTATTATTATTATTATTATTATTATTATTATTATTATTATTATTCACAGTCAAGAGCGGTCTTTTACATCGTCACGTCAAGATTACACTGTAAACGTATCATTGAGCAATTAAAATAAAACTACTAGTTCATGTTTAAGATCTCCATTGCTGTCTGTCTGCCTGATACACTCTTAAACCTATTCGGCTTCTTTCTTCTTGTAAGGACTCATGTCCGTTCAGCGTCTTATGTAGGTCAATTCCTACTTTCACTTTCGCATCCGCTCTACTTCCTGTCCCCAGACGCGTCAACGGTTTTTGTGCTCCCACCTTTTTTGTTGTTGTTGTTGTTGTTGTTTTTGTAACATGGTTTTCTGGTTTTAACAAGATCTCGGGTAATAATCAAATAATGAGCGGATGCTTGTGATAATAAAACAACCAAAATGTCCTGCTTACTGATAGAAACGAAGAAAATTAAACAGGAAATCACGGTATGTCTTGAGTGTATTTTTAGACAATGTTTTAAGCATGAACTGCGCATTCTATGTTCCATACGAGCTAGATAATAGCTAGCTGATATCACCGAGGAAGTCTGGTAAAGTTTCAGGTAATTGATTCCGTAATTGCACGGCTATTTACCCATAATGTATTTGTATAAGTTATCTATGCAGTGATTCCGTGATTTGGAATTCCCGTGTCCGATCTTAAATGTCATCAGCGCGTGTCTACAAAGTTATCTGATGATAGCTGAGACTGACAGCTTCACCATCTGTTTTTTTTCCAACCGTTACATACATCAATTATGAAACTGGCTTTGTGTCGTTATTGTTACTATTTGCTATCTCAAACACAGAAATCCAGGCCAGCATAAAGATCCATTTTCGAGCATAAAACTCTGCCAGGTACCAAGCACCTTCTGCAGCTTTGTTTTGACAATCCTCTACTTGTTAGCCGAGCGATCGATGTTCATCAGTGACATCTCCATGCCACATCGAACAGCTTTAGGAACACCTACCCTCAAGTAAAACGCCATCGTCAGCAAAGAGCTGATATTTGAACCCATTTATGGTCTCCTTAGAGCCGAGAAATGTAATTCTCCGATTTGTGAACGAGCGGGCACATTGGGTATCCCAAGGCATCCGTTCCAGGTCAAGGCTAATATTTGTGCAAGGTTTTGTTGCAGGACTATAGATTCTACCTGGCTTGTGTATGGTTACCTATAACTCATAATTCGATGAATCATTAAACAACCCGAGTGACGTCTTTCCAATAACTTCTTGATTAGTTAGTTTCACTATAGAAGTGGTTGGAAATCAGTGTCTTCTGGTGACATTATTTTAGATTTCTATGAGAAACATGAGTTTCAATCCACCAAATTTGATGCCTTTTATTGGCAAAGATTAATCCTGTTTTGTTCATATTTCAAGAATCATTTTCCAGGGTAAAATATTTATGTACGAAATTTACTTTCGGAATATTGCGAGGCTGTCATATTTTTTACTCATGCAACAGCGTGTACTCGTAGCTGCTATTATTATTATTATTATTATTATTATTATTATTATTATTATTATTATTATTATTATTATTATTTATTATTAAAGCTGTTTGATCTAATTTGACTGGCAACATTTGCCGCCATACTTTCGTATCTTTCGCGTAAAGCCGTGTTCTTGCAGTAAGTACCACGTGGTACGCTTAACTAAGGCAAACAGGCTATTATTATTATTAAAGCTGTTTGATCTAATTTGACTGGCAACATTTGCCGCCATACTTTCGTATCTTTCGCGTAAAGCCGTGTTCTTGCAGTAAGTACCACGTGGTACGCTTAACTAAGGCAAACAGGCAGAGACGCAGACCACGCAAAGCGGAGAATTATCAAAGCTTTCCGTTAAGATTGTGCATCCGTAACAGAAACACCCACCCGGAGGATCCACGCAGCCTATTTCTTCACGACTCAGATTACACACACGCGCACACATCCTACTAATCCTTCACCGAGCCTCTCCCTGACCCGCCGCGCTCGCCCAAAGATGACTAACCGATACACTATACACGGGAAGAAGAAATGCGCCGTTGATAGTGCGATTCAGCGCTAAGTCACGAAAGGCTGAGAGATAAGCTGGCGTAGAACAGACAGAAGGGTTCGGGAAGAGTTTAGTCGGAATAGTGACCACGGCTTTCCGATAGAGGGCGTGGTTACAAACCTGGCTTCTGAGAGAATCGGCCTTATACGCTACAAGATACCACGGGTGTCTGTACAGTATTTCATATCTGAAACGTAGAAAGATAAACCTCCACCTCCCGCGTTGATACCTGTTTATTGTTCGTCGGATAAATTTTCAGCGCAGTGGCGCCCTCTATGCGCCACAATGCAGGTAATTACCGCGATCTGCTTGTGTGGAGTTCTTATGCAACAGCTTATTTCCACAGCGACTTTCGCTAATGGTTAGCAACCGAGTAACTAAGCCTTCTATTGTGCACACCTAATCCACTGCCACCAAATCTAATTCTACGGTCTGATGTTGCGATACAGCTGCGCAAGTCTTAAATAACAGCCGGATATAAATCACTTGTGGGTGGAGAAGAGGTCTCTCCATTCTAGTAGAGCCAGTAACTAAAATAAAAAAAGGAGAGATCGCGGATCCATTAGTAAATCGAAACACTTGAAAGCATCTCGCTACATCTGCTTCATCTTCACCCATTGTTGTTGTTGTTGTTGTTGCTGATTTCCAGTCTTTAGTATTAACGCATCCGAAACTAAACCAATCACCACTCAAGGCGGATGGCTACAGGAAACGATTGGCGTTACTTCTAAGAGCGGTCTGCTGAGGTAAAGCACGTATTCGTTGCGTAGTTTCTTCAACGACCAGGAGAAAACAGGGCCACCAAATACCACCGGGAACTTCAGTACAGTTAGAGAGAGAGAGTGAGAGAGAGAGAAATGGAGATAGAGAGAGAGTAGAGAGGAAGAGAGAGAGAGAGAGAGAGAAATGGAGATAGAGAGAGAGTAGAGATGAAGAGAGAGAGAGAGAAATGGAGATAGAGAGAGAGTAGAGATGAAGAGAGAGAGAGAGAAATGGAGATAGAGAGAGAGTAGAGATGAAGAGAGAGAGAGAGAAATGGAGATAGAGAGAGAGTAGAGATGAAGAGAGAGAGAGAAATGGAGATAGAGAGAGAGTAGAGATGAAGAGAGAGAGAGAAATGGAGATAGAGAGAGAGAGAGAATGGAGATAGAGAGAGAGTAGAGATGAAGAGAGAGAGAGAAAGGAGATAGAGAGAGAGAGTAGAGATGAAGAGAGAGAGAGAGATGGAGAGAGAGAGAGAGAGAGAGAGGAGAGAGATGGAGATAGAGAGAGAGTAAGATGAAGAGAGAGGAGAGATAAGAGGAGAGAGGCTAAGAGAGAGAGAGAGAGAGCGAGAGAGAGAGAGAGAGAGAGAGAAGAGAGAGAGAGAGAGAGAGGAAGAGTAGGGCTGAAGAGAGAGAGAGAGAGAGAGAAGTAGGGATGAAGAGAGAGAGAGAGCTGAGAGAGAGAGAGAGAGGAGAGAGAGAGCGATGGAGATAGAGAGAGAGTCGAGATAGAGAGAGAGAGAGATGAGAGAGAGAGAGAGATAGAGAGAGAGAGAGATCGAGCGAGAGCGAGAGAGAGCGCGAGAGAGAGAGAGAGAGAGAGTAGGGATGAAGAGAGAGAGAGAAGAGAGAGAGTAGGGATGAAGAGAGAGAGATATGACCATTATTAAGTTTATATGGCGGTTGTTTCTCTCTTTATGATCAAGTAATCGTAAAACATTCGGAACTGAGCCGGGACCGACCAACTGTTCAAAACAATAGCGTGTTTCACCTGAATCTTTTTCCGAAGTCATAAATAATCGTTTTGTTTCGAAATATGCCGTGAAGCCAGGCCCCTGTAAAATATATACTAAGACCCGTAGACGGTCGTTCGGAGTCTGGGATACTGGGATTTAATTATAAACAGCTCCCCCTGTTTTACAGTCTGCGCTGTGATGGGGTTCAACAATGACAACATTTCATCTTCTTACTTGTAACTGGTTTCACCGATACAAAATAATAAATCTGAACGTTTAACTGATGTATTTTGAAAAAAAAATGCATTTTCGGAAAGATTCTGCACAAAGATGCTTTTGTTCTGGTTAGAGAAAACAAGAGGCATAATGTTTAAGGTATCAATGGCGATTTGTTAACGAACTCTGCGTGTATGCAAGACGACGCTGTGTGATGCATGCTGTTACCTGGAAAGGAATCATAAAAGGGGCTGACAAAAGACAAAACCGTTGAAAGCAAATCAATCAATCTTGAATTTGAACTCCCCTAAATTTGGGGGTTCACCTGTATTACGACACGTGACGGATACTAGGCCTGGGTATGGACAACAACAAAAGAACCTCGTAGTCTCTCTGTACGTACTGACGTCATATCTCTCTCTGTACTGACGTCATCTCTCTCTGTACTGACGTCATCTCTCTCTGTACTGACGTCATATCTCTCTCTGTACTGACGTCATCTCTCTCTGTACTGACGTCATCTCTCTCTGTACTGACGTCATATCTCTCTCTGTACTGACGTCATATCTCTATCTCTCCATCTCTATCTCTCCATCTCCATATCTCTCTCTCTCTGGTACCGACGTCATCTCTCTCTCTCTCTCCTCTCCTCCTCTCTCTCTCTCTCTCTCTCTCTCTTCTCTCTCTCATATCAACCGGACTAGTTCAGCTTAAGGAAAAAGCCACTAAAAGTTTTGTCGAAAAATGGGACTAGGAGAAAACCCACTTCTCTATTTGGCCTTTAGTATAATAGAATATCCTCCTTGTGTTGCCTGCACTTACTGAATCTAACACATTAACTTGTACCCGGTGCAAACACGTTAGCGAGAAACTGAGAGAAGTGGATGTGTACTTATCTAATTTTTTTTTTTCTGGACTGCCAGTAATTTTCATATTTCAATTGTAAAAAAATATAAAACGATTCATTTTCTGTCTTTCAAAAACCACATGTGTTTTTAGTGTCAGATCGTTAACAAGAATCGCTATTTTTTCATCAAGAACATACAGAAGACATTTTTGAAAGTCATTCATTTATGCAAACTGTACGCACGAGAGCTTACATGGACTATTGGTTAAATTTTCCTGTTTACTTTCGCTATGTTGTGTGTTGAGCCCTTCCTTCGTCATCTTTCCTGCATAGACAAACTCTGCAGAATTATTTTTGAGTTTTCACCGACCTGACCCATATGTATATAAAGTCAGAGGGTAAGGACCTTTTAAGACATATAAAGATCCTTTATCCTGACAATCAATCACCTTTGCACCAGTTCACTTGACAGCCCCTCTCTCCTGGGCCAGTAACAATCTGTTTAGTAACAAAGACAGAAACTTCTCGACGTTCCGTATATTAATGTTTTATTGTTGGCAAAAAATTTCCCGATGAACGCATATTTCGGTTGCGCTATGCGAAATCCTTTAAAGAATAGTGGGAAAACATGTACATACTTAAAAAAATGCAAGCGAAAAGTCAACCAGGGAGATCTAACCACAAAACAAAACGTTTTAATCCGTGATTTTTGCATCAACTCTGTATCCACGAAGATAACCTGAATCCGGCAGTTACATCTAAACTGATTTATGTGCATAGCCCGCGGTCTTTAGAGCTTTCTTTCTTAAAATCCATAATTAGGTTGACCTCAGTACATGGTTCGCAACCCTTGTAAATATGCGCTGATCATAGCACGAGATTAACTAAAAAATTAACATATTTTTTTTTTAATTTAATAGTCTAACTGAGTGAATATCCAATGGTTTAATTAATATGTGCATCGCTACATGGGGATAATTATCTTATAACTTTCTTATAAAAAAACCGCGGTGTTATTTGGTAAACTTACGGGTATCATTGATATTTTATTTTTTAAATTCCATTTTAGTTTACGACTTTTGCTTTTCTCACAAATTCCTTTAGCATCTCACCCTCGCCGTTATGCGACTTGTTGTCTTTTCATCGCAGGGGTTTTTTTATATTATTTTGAAAGCGAATAAGTTCAGGAAATGTGATCAATAATAAGTCAATAATGGCCTATTTTTGCAAACATGTATTTTTAGTAAAAAAATCTCGAGTGGGATTTTGCTATCCATCACTTCGCCATTTTCGAGAGTCGACCCCCCCCCGTACCAAATCTGAAAATTCTGCTAAGACCCACGTGAATATCCACACCAGCGGCCATAATTGTGAAGTTCAGAAATAAAATATCGCGCACTTTGTACGTACATCAAATTATTAGTGAATATTTCGGCATAAAAAGCAAATGCTTATTTTCTTACTTATGTCGCACAAGAATTTTTAGAAATATTATCCCTTATGGCCAATAAATTTCCTTATTGATGTTAGAGTTTCGTGTTCAAAATGTACTTCATTAAGTTTGTCCGTATTGCTAATTATCATTAGAAGTAGTATTCACTCATGATTTTTTTGAAATAAATATGATGTTATTGTGTAATTTTGGGGAAAATAATAACTGGTGATCACGCACTTGTTTTCGAACGTCATATATATATAAACACTTTATGAAAATTACTATTTTACCAAGTTATCTCCCCTTGAATTTTCAAAAAAATATTGTGTAGCTTAGATAAAAAAAAAAGGGAGAAGACGTTGATATACTTCTTCTTTTGCGATCACTCATTTCATAAGAGTGAGATACGTTGTATCGTCGTTAGGTGGACACTGGTCCAGTGCATCCGTCTTCATCGGTGGTTTATTCTTCTGACTTTTCCTTGTCATAGGAGACTTGCCTTTATCATGGCAATAGAGCGACCCCGCCCTTGGTTCCTCTGTCTGAGTGCCGACACAGGCCAATCCCCAGCAGCAACTGGAGCGATGCCAGTAAAGTACCTCGCTCAAAGGTCAAAACGATGTGCCAGCAGCGGGAATTGAACCCGGGACCCCTAGGTCCTGAAGCCAACACACTCACCGCTGAGCCACATCGTTGCCCGAATTCGTTGAAATAAAGCATATCCTTTGTGAGAGCTCTCTGTTGTCGATATTTGACGATGAACTTGTCATGAAAACATTTATTTTGAATTACCGCCTGTTTCCCGTTAAATGATTCGTGAAAATTAACTGTGGGAACTGAAAACATCTGTGTGTATAACACACGGATTTCCGATTATTCCTCTGGTCAAAAGCAGACCGCTAAACCTCAAAGGAAGCGTCTAAGAGCTTTTTGTGTTGGGACATGCACCAAGCTTTGTTGACGCCATTAGCCATCGTCTGCGGCCTAGAGATCGACATCAGCTCGTTAGAAGAAATTCTCAAGGAGGTAATTAAGACAGACAGACAAGTTTGTGAGAGAAACAATACATGTATATAGAATAAAGACCACACCTCTAATCATCGAAGTAGAAATCTCGAGACCCGAAATATTTTAAAAAGAGAATAATCATAAATACAATATTTTAGTTTTGGTATTTAAAAACATAAATTCTTCAAGATTTTTTTTCTATTCATTTACTTAACCGAATGAATCTTATCCATATAATCTATTAATGAAAAATGCTATTGTTTCTTTTCAGACAACCATTCTATTTTTTTAGTTATACGTTTTTGAACCGGAAAATATTTATGATTATCATATAATTCCGCTGGTATTATTCTACTCCCAGGTATGACATCAATCCATGAAGTTTTGTCCATGGTACAGCTGGATGTAAAACTAAGTCTTCACATTTTAAAGCTATCTCCTGATTTCCATATTCGCTACAGGTGGAACACTGAGATGAACCAATGTGTGTTCTCTACAACAAAGATTTTCGCAATTTTCAAGCGCTCTTAAGTAAAACAGCAGCTTTTAAATAAAAACCGCTATATTTCCTGCGCTTTTACACTTCATATTTTTTTACAAATCGGTATTTCTTTGAAATAACTGAACTCAGCTTCTAAGATATCGTTTCTCTGCCCAGTTCACTTTACATGTGTTTTTCTAGTTAATAGACCGAAGTCAGTTTTACATTACTAAAAGTCTCTTAGGAACAAAGAAACATTGTTTTTCTGTTGAATTTCTAAACTGTTCCTCAGACGGGTTAGATGCTAATTTATCTAAACGTGTATCATGAGGCTAAATGAGATCACGGAAGTGTTATCTTTTCAGTGGTTTGTAGTGTTATCGTATCATTTTTTAGTGAAATCTTTAAAAGAAAGACTTGAGCATCGTAACTACTAGAGAGGTTTTGACAAATAACAGGGATAAGACTGGGATATTTAAAATTTAAATTGCATTCTTTATGTGCTGTGCCGTCGTAATATTTACAGTACTTTTCTTTAAATTGTTAAAATTTGGAATTTAGAATCTTTTCATTCTTTCTTGCAAAAAAAGAATAAGTGAAAATATAGATTAGAGAAGATCGGAAAACACTGAAGATTTATTTATATGCTGATTTCAAAACGATTTGTCAAATCAAACACCTTTAATTTTGTAAATTTTTCGCACTAATGTTAGTAGCTTTAAATATTTGCCTAAATTTATAATTAATTTACAATTAGTGACAAACTATAACATGTCGCCAATAATCAAACTAGACCAGGAATATTGATAACACCACGTTATATTCACAACAAACAACAATTATTCGCGACAAATATTTTGAGAGAGAGAGAGAGAGGGAGAGAGAGAGAGAGAGAGGAGAGAGAGAGAGAGAAGAGAGAGAGGGGAGGAGGACGAGAGAGAGAGAGAGAGAGAGAGGAGAGAGAGAGAGAGAGAGAGAGAGAGAGAGAGAGGAGAGAGAGGAGAGAGAGAGAGAGAGAGAGAGAGAGAGAGAGAGCGAGAGAGAGAGAGAGAGGGCGGAGAGAGAGAGAGAGAGAGAGAGAGAGAAAGAGAGAGAGGGAGAGAGAGAGAGATTTAAAAGCGATTCGTACTTTAAAAAACACTGCGTAGAGACAGATTTGTAAAACCTGGTGCACGATTATTAAGATTATAACTATCCTTAGACTTTTGAGATTTTTCGTAATACTACAATGATATTTTACAAGGGATTTAATGAAATAAGATAAGGAGAAATAACCGTATCATTCTGTAAGCTGATTGCCTTCTTTTTATAAATACTTTTACGTCATTTAATATTACTCTTATTGCAGTCATAAAGCTGAACAGAAGGTCGGCAAAACCTACTTTTCAAGATAATTACTTTGTTTTACTTTCGTGTGAAATATATATATATATATATTATAGAGTCCAATTAAACTGTCTGAATTTTCATAATGTTGTGTCTACACATTAAGATGGGCACCGGTTTATAGCTTTTCTCCATCCTTGCTGGAAACACAACAGAAATGTTAAAGTGTGATCATTCAGAGCCATGATTTCCAAATAAAATGTACAACTTTTTCTACCATGGCTGTATAGTGAAGTTTCCAAGCAGCTGTTAAACTACTGAGACTTAATGATACATCTAAGACTTTAATTTGCATGAAAGTGTGTATTTTTTAACGAATATTTATGCCTTTCGTTTCGCAGTAAAAAGTGTGGAGATTTAGTTAGATACACGAAAGTAGATTTGTTGTTGAGTCTTATCCAGAATCTTTATAGTGAAAGCTAATCATTGGTAAATATTTTTTGTGTATTTTAATGATAGCCAAAATGTTTGGAAGAATTTAGTTCATTATTAGTGACCCTGGAAAACTCAATTCTGAAAGTAAATACCAAGAAGTCGAAACATTTGCGTTTTCATTGCATTTGTTTCCATATAAAACTCTTGAATAAGAGATCCCCCCAACTTGGATTATTTCGAGAAAGCAAAATCTTTATTTTAAGAATTCAAGGAAATGTATTTAAAAAAAGAAGATTAAATAAAGCTGACCAGTTCATTTTAAAGTTGAAACAAAAGGTTATATTTAAATGTGCAAGTATCAGGGTGCATATCAGCCAACTTAAAAAACAAAAAAGATTAATAGTACAAAATATCCATTAACGTTACTTTTCATATTCTTGCTTAATAAATATTTTGTTTTTGTTTTTTTTTGTAATAACGCGATAACTGAGTGTGTGGTCAACTTGTCCCAAACAATTTACTATCCCAAAATACAGTTGTCCCCCGGTGTCCGCGGGGAGTTACGTCCCTTGAGCTCCCGCGAAGAGTGAAAAACCGCGAATATTGGACGTGGTCCATAAAAATGCCTATAAACGTCAAAATATAACGTAAAATATAATTTAAAAAATATAAGTAAATATATAATAATAATTTAATAAAAAATACAACACTCAGCGAAACACTCGAGATAGCTACATGCGGTAAACTGGGATGATGCTGGGCTGCATCTGCCTGAGACAGCGCCTCGTGGGCAGCAGCCAATCAGCAGCGAGGAGAAATGAATAACGCTCTCGGATTGGCTACTTTAAAATCTCCAGCCAAGAGCGTATATTTTATATTCATATTTTGCTGAATTTACGCTAGTATTTATATTACAAAATTAGTAAATTATATTGGTATTAAAAATTTAGCGTTAAAAAGCGTGAAAAAATATATATTGCCACGAAATAAGCCATTAAAAAATCGCGGAAGATATTTGCGATTCCGCGAATATGCGAGGGTTTCCATGAACAATTATTAGTTAGGTTCTAAGGAAAATTCCGCGAATAACCGGGGCCGCTAATGCCGAACCGCGATTACGCGGGGGTCGACTGTATTTCGAAATTGCTTTATATAAAATGTACTAAAATTAATTTTATCATTCAAAATGTAAAAGGGAGGTTCAGATGGAGCATGGCTAAAAGCAAAATCGCCATAGGTCGGTTTAAACCGACCAAATAATTCGTGTGTTTCTCATGTTAGAATGCGAACAATTTCAGGCAAAGTGTTTTGGATTATTATTGATAACGTCGCCAACGAGAGGAGAAAATGTATTTCCGCTGCTGATAAGGCTGAAATAGAAGGCAGGAAATAATTAACCATATTACTGGAATAAAGCCTAATTTTTTTGGTTTTTCATACAACGCCACTGTTTCATTACATCTTGCATGTGTTTCACATTTGAGAATTCCACGAGAAACGCCATTCAAGTATCGGAAATGATTTACCGTCCATTCTACAGATATCGTGTTGTCTTACCTGCAATGTTTTCTGTGTTTTGTTGGTTTCCGGTTTGGTGATTTAGGTGTGTCCACGATATTCAATATTAGCATTCAGCTGTGTGGCCATTCTTTATTTTTTTTTTTATAAAATAAATGCCTCAGACAAAGCTTAAGAGAACCTGTAACAGGTATTGTCCATGATTTAAAAAAAAGCAAAACTTTCTTATATATTTTTTTTTAAATGGCTGAATATTTATCTTTATGCCACGCGCGAGAATCGACGACTTTAACATGCTTTTTTTATGCCCGAACTCGAGGGACCACACAACGTCCCCTTGATCCAAATGGTGCCTGACCAGTGAGGCGATCAGGTAACACTTCACCAGATTAATTAAAGCAATTGTGTTATAATCCATTTACACAAAGCGCTTCACGAGCATCAGGAAAGTAATCCGATGAGTGTTCACGAGGGAAACTTTTCGTGAAAAGTGAATCTTTTATTCTATTTAATTATATTTGATAATCTAATTTCTTTGTGTGTGTGTGTGTGTGTGTGTTTGACGGCATCGAAAAATATACCACTTTAAATTACTACGGCCTCCGGGGTTTTAATTAAACTTTGTGAAGAATGAAGCTGATGAATTTGAGCCCTATTCCACCTTTTTTTTTGAGCGCTAAGTGTGTAAACTAAGCATAAATAAAAGCGACGCAAAGTCATAAACTCGTCCATATTCCAGCATAAATTCATAAATTCCGTAATCGATCCGTTTCCTGTACCCGGGGTGCTAACGGTGATCACTTATTGATCTTGTTTTCTGTTGTTTGTTTTTTTGTTAATTCAAGCAACTGAACGCAGGTTCCCCGGACGTTTCCGTTCCAGTGGTTCCCAAACTCGTGTTTCGCGAACCCCAGCATTTATGTGCAGATATCGATCGTGGAAGACCTCCTGTGGTTCCAGACTGAAAAGAAGTTTCAGTCAGAAGTCTGACACCGATCAGGTTTGGCTGAGTTTAAGAAACGGGTATCCCTCGCTGGCAGAAAAGACTACAGTGGTTTTGTTGCCCCTTTCCAACAGCATGCGAGAAAGTATTTTCCTCCTATGCACATCCGAAAGTAAAATACAGTAGCAGACTCGTTGCCAAGCTATGCCTGATACTTTACCCTTTTTTCAGCGGTTAGGGATTTCCAAGTCTATGCCGATCAAAAAAAAAACTGCAACCATTACATTGAGTAGATTGAAACTTCCAGCTTGACTCTATGTTTACGCTTAATCAAAGTGATACCAGTTACGAAACTGAAATCTTGAAAGAGTGTTGCTGTTTTTATAATGTAATAATAAATAGTGTGTAGTAAAAACGTCATAAAAAACAAATTTTATATTTCCAAGATCACTGCTTTTATAATTTATACTCAGATAATAATTTAAAAATGCCTGGAAAATATTTTATTTTAGAAGGGGTTTCACTAGATTTAGTATTTTTATGAAAGTGGTTCGCGGAATGTTAAAGTTTGGGAACCACTGCTCCATTCTGATACCACGGTTTTTCCGCTGATTAACCGCACTGTTTTCTCAGATGTCCACGTACCGATATGGCAAAGTCTGTCACCAGATATGACTTGTGCGCTACCATAGACTCTAAATAAGTGGGCCTTGAGATAAACAAAAAAAAACATAAGCTACTAGTACAGAATTGTTTTAATCTGTACAAAAGTCCTTTTAGTGTTTAAAAATTGATATTCTGCCACTGATTCTTAAAACTTGCATTGTTTGGAATTTTTATGGCATAAATATTTTAAAAAATGTATAGTATAATGGAAACAATATGAAACGGTACACGTTTACACTTTTAATGTTTACAAAAATAATTTTCTGCTTTTCCTAGATCTTTTTGTCTCGTTTATCAGAGTAACTGTGTTTTATTTACTGCCTCTTGGTGGCCAGATGTAATAAGCGTGAAGAAGAAGAAGAAGAAGAAGAAGCTTTGAAGAAATATTCGTACAAGGTACAGGAAGTGCAAAACAAAGGTAAAAATCTCTGTCCGAGAAATCTCTACTGCCACTGGGAGTCTTCTGATTACGACTGAGAGAAGGTCAGAGGAACTCAGGCGGAACAGCTGGCACTAAATGGTAAAAGAGAAGAGAATCACACCACTGGCCAGAGACGGCACGGAACTTTCGGGAACTGACCCGCGACGGTTTCACAGTAAAGTACCGCGGTCGATCGCAATTTTAAAACTGTGTCGACAACTAGAAGCCATAATTGTAGCTCATCAAGTAAAAAGTTGTATACTTCGATAGCAAATGTTTTGCCCTCTGGCGCACAAGGCTATAATGGTCTTCAAGGAGTTCGTCACAGGCCAATACTTTCGCCTGATTTTCCACGACGTCCACCGTAAGTAACTCACCTCTCCGCCTCTCCAGCATCCGTTCATCGCCTTTCGATCAACTCTCTCCCCCCGCATTCTGGAAGCTAAGTCAGGGCTGTCGCACAATATTTATTCTTTCACATTTTCATTATACGACTAATCTATTTCCAACGTTACTCTTTCACTATCCTGGCTACTCTCGTTACTCCGGTGCCTTTTTTGATTAATTCTCCATTTGAAGTTTTGTGCGGTCATCTAATCTTCCTGGCTCTTCTCAAAAAACTGGAATCTAAAATACATCCAATTTCCATTCGTCTTTTTAGTTTACTTTCCACGTCTTGCAACTATATAACCGACCTGATCTAACTGAGATGGACATCTGTAAAATCGTTTAAATGTAGCGCACGCTGCATTTAATACTCCTGAAAAAAGAAATTCAGGTATATATATATATATATACAGCTCCTGGCAGCCGGATGACATTCGTCAGTCGAAGAGAAAACTGTTGCCATCATGCACATATCATCGATTACGCTTCAGTCACTATTACATAAAAACTTAATAGAAACCTGCTTTTATATGTAATTTGTATATTTGCATCAGGGCGAGAGACACCGTGAATTTTTGACATTGTTTTGGTGGCGTGAATATATGACATCATAAAGACGACACCTTGGTTGGGTCTTGACGTTTTAAAGCCGATGGTGTATTATGTGTGCACACGTATGACGTAGATTTGTAGGTTATTTGGCTTATTCACACACACACACACACATTAGAGAGTACGCCCTGAATTTAAAAGCGACTCCGTAACTCTTTTGTCGAGAAGGCAACAAATGTGTTCGTAGTGGTGGAAAGCTGGGCATATAGTTAGGCTAATGGGGGTTTGGCAGCACGGAAGGGTAATCGCGGGATGATGTCTGGCGGTAAATTCGTTTTACTTCTATTCAAAACAATTTATCTTGCAAATTAGAACTATATAATACATTTTGTCGGAATTTCCTCACGGAAAGCTGTTTATCTTCTCCAAAGGTGGCGAGGATGGTTTTGAAAGTAATAACTGTAACGCTAAGCACAAACGTCAAGTAGACGACAGAAGATAATATCGAAAGCAATGCTAATGAATCAGCAGTGATTTAGAACAACAAAGAAATACATTTAATCATAAATAGATAAGATCTAATTTAAAATACTCCCTCACTCCACATCACCTTGTCCCATAACCCACAGGTCGTTGGGGACACCTCGAGAGGGCATTTTACAACCTGGCGAGTTCTGTACAGCAGTTTCTGGTATTTAGAATAAGAGACCATTTAAAAAGGGAAAAAAAATTAATTTATCTGGGATCTTTCTTTGCGGAGGGGCAAGTAACTAAAGCATCGTTATTTAGCTCGTAGATGGCGCTACTGCACTTAGCAGATTTTAATTATCTTTCTTGCCTTCTCTTTAGTGCGTGCATTGTCCTTCGATGTCGTGCGAAGAGAGAAGAATCATTATAGTACTTGTTTTCTCATATATTAAGGGAGGCGGGATAAATGTATCATAGATCGAATTAAAACAATTAAAAAAAATTAGTAGAGGTTTGTTGTTAAGCTAGCTACAATAGTTCTTCCACTTTCTTATTTTATCGTAATTTCTTTACTGATTTCTCTCTCCCCCCTCCTCCTTTCTTCTGATGAATTGTCCTTTCTAAGTATATATATATACTGCCCCGCTGTCTCTTCCTCGTGTCGCTTGTTTAAACAATTGGTACGGGCGAATTCAGTGTCAAAATTCCTAACCTTTCGCTTTCGTCTCTTTTTTTTGTAAACTTGACGGTACGAATCCAATTTCTCATTATATATGACTTCCGAATAACGGTTTATCGCATCAGCGTCTCCGCTTGATATGCGCGCTGCGTTTTCCGCTGAAGGTTGGAGAAGCCTTCCGAGTGTCTCTTGTGTTCGGATATTTCCAGGATGGGCGGTTGCTGCGCAGTTTCTCTTTCTGTTGATGCAGATATGCTCAATCCCTAACAACCCTGCAGTAAATCACGGCTCGTGTGGTTTAAGTGCACACAATAGTCGGCGCAGCTGTCTAAGTGACTTATTGCTTCATGCGGATTGGCATGCCTTTGGCTCGGGCACAGTGGGCCCTGTCCCTGTTGATCATAACCCGCAGGGGCACCGCCACAACGAGTGGAATCCACGATGCGCCGCGTCGCACAAAGCCTACGACCTGACGTCAAATCGAACAACTGCCACGAGGTCGCCTCGGCCCTCGAGAAAACCTTTGACCACTGCGACCGACTAAATTATAGTGAGCCGAATCTACTTGTTAGCTGAGTGGGTCGAAGATGATGAATCTAAAGCAGGGGTTCTTTCTTCTCTGTGTGTTCAGGTCACCCCGTAGTTGCTCTATCTTGGTCTCTCCGACCTCCAAGTCGCTGGATGCCTTGGCCGACGTGACGGAGGTGATGTAATAGCAGCGTTAGTTGGCGGAGTAGCTTCCTAAGATGGCTTCATACGACTCTCGACGGTGGATCGAATCCGAAGACCCGTGTAATGAGAATAGACTTACTACTCTGGTTCAAACCGTCTCGAAATAAAGGCCCTTCACCGGTTATAACTCGAGTAATGTCCATGATTAGATAGCTACGAATCTAGGTTTAAAAAAAATTAAATCTGTGTCTAATATCCAAGTATTCAAGGAAAACTCAGGCCAACGCTGAAAATATTTCCGAAAAAATTTTTAAAAGAAGGAAGAGGAAAGGCCATTGTATCTCTCTGTCTTTCTACTGCCTCTGCGCTCTTCCACCTACAATGGCGACTTGTGAAGTCGGACATCTTCTTTACCAAAAGCTTTGAACATTTTTTACCATTCTTACGTTGTGTTTACACGCCAGTAGCAAAGTGTTGTCACAAGGCTTTGCTTTGATGGCGTCGGAATACCTTACTGGTGGTCATTTCCTGTTTTTGCCCTCGATTTCCTTAACGATGGTTAACCGGTCGTGCGCACGGGAGGAAAAAAAAAATACACGAAATGTCTGGATAACATTCTTGTGACAAGAACGAAAGTAGGAGACGCGGTGGCGCGATCAACAGGAAGGAACGCCATCGACATTCCGCAGAAAACGTTGTTCTACTTTATGAGAGACCAGGATCGCGCCCCAAGAAGCGATCCGTTTGCCAAGAAGCAAGAACCGTCCGGTCACTCAGCCGTCACACGGCATCGCAGAAGTTGTCCGAAGCCTCGCTGACCTCTCTCGAAATAGACCGTTTCCGCGATGCTCTACTGTCCATCGGCGCCTCTCCAGATGGCCACCATCCTGTACCTTAAAGTATCCAACTACTGTGATTGGCCTCTAAACTATTCCGACATTTGTCGGTTCACGTATTGTTTGATTCCTAGCGGGTTTGTTATGTCGACCTTGTCTCTATCGAGTTCGCACTCAGCAAATAGTAAATACCAGGTCAAGAGGGCCTTCCATTTACATGAAAGGTGTGCTGAGGTTTGCTCAGGGTCAACTACCGATATCCAGGAGTCCGTCCATCTTTTCTCTTTGGAAGAAAACCACGAAAAAAGTATGGATCAGGCAGAACGCCTGGAACATTTTGCACAAACTACGGAGTAGGCGCATTAGCGTGTCTGTGATGAA
The DNA here is from genome assembly GCA_018389105.1 of Nautilus pompilius. Classification (NCBI taxonomy): domain Eukaryota; kingdom Metazoa; phylum Mollusca; class Cephalopoda; order Nautilida; family Nautilidae; genus Nautilus; species Nautilus pompilius. Next base: position 209,859 of record JACATO010000978.1, on the reverse strand, counting down.
TGTGCAAGCTTAACGTCTTCCGTATGACGGTAGTAAGTTAGGTCTGGATAGGATCGGACTTGATCGTGCGTTTACGAAGGAGATCGGACATCCTCCGTCACTGGACGAAATTGTTGTTGTTGTTGTTGCGTGCGACCCTTTATCACCACCACCCACTCCGACCTGCTGTGTGATTCGAACCCATACATTTTCCGGTGACGTCCGGAAGTGGCTGACGATCTTTTTGCTTCAGGCCCAAGTTTGTTCAAAATCCGTTCGAAAGACAGAAATTAACCCGGTCCCCACGGAAAATGCCCGGAAGTCGGATTTCCCGAGCTTCTTGGCGCCTCGCCATCGCTTCTGGCGCATTAGAAATAGAGTGCACATTTTTTTTCTGTAAAGAACGTTCTGTAATCGGTAATCGCCGATTATCAATAATCCCAACAAATGATTGTTCCGGTTAATCAAAAACCCAACTCGCATGTAGAAGCTGAGAACGACGAAGCCGCAAAGGCTGCCGCGATCGGACATCAGCTTTTAGTTGGTTTCGTGGTGGCAAAAGAGCGTCAAAATAACCACCTGTCACTCCAATATTCTAAATGGTTTTCGCGGTCATCATTCACAACTACCACTGGAAGTTCGTTCTGTTAATTTAGGATTTTATTATGGAAAGAAAGCAATCAGATTTGTTTAATTTATATATATATATTATAAATACAACTGGGCTGGTAGTTTAGCCATTTATAATTACGTAAAAACACGTGACTAATTTTAAAATCTCTCAAATTTCTGTTCAACGTCTAATATCCAACCGTGGTAAATTTAACATTTGCGAGTGTTTAGCATATTCTAAACACTTAAAATCTTAAACGAACCCCATTTAACATTTTAATATCTTTTCATATATTGAACTTTCCGTCTGCATAGGGTGTTCCAAGTGCGAACGAAAGGAGGTTTTTATAAATTATATAAATGAAATGTCTTTTCAAAAAAATTATTTTAATTGTTTTAGCTCCCTGTTATCTGTAGTTTCAGTTGAGATGCATTGTTCCGCTGATGGAAGAGCTACGTTAATAATTATCCCACAGGTGCTTTTATTGTAACTACGTTTCCCATTAAGATCAACAATTAATAATAGTCCGTATCAATTGAATACATTCCATGGAGGGGATAATATTTAAAACTTCTTTCCGTTGCGCACTAAGTGTTAAACAAAAAACACACACACACACACAAAAGGGGGGGGGCTGAGGGGAAACAAATTGAACTGGAAACTTCTTCGTGACGTTTCACGGAGGAACTCTAACCAGGCAGAAAATATGCTGGTATTTCGTGTACTAATAGCCCAATTTTTTCCCTTCCCATATGAAAGAAGATCCTCTGTCACAAATCGAAGCGTCCGATGCGTGAACAAAAACGTAATTATAAGCCATTTTATTTTGAAATTTGTACATCAGAAATATTAACCGATATTCGGAAAAGTTAGAGAGTATGGCAAGAGACAGAAAGCTTTCCGTACACCTCTCTTTTGGTCTGCATCTTCAGATCGATGTCCAGCTCTCATCACTCTACGCAGAAGAGTCGAAAAAAAAAAAAGGTAAGGGTCAGGCTCTACCAAGATCTATGTTTAGTGGCGTGAGTATGTAGGCGGCTGATTGGAATATTCGGAGCTTCGGGTAAATGGTGCTAATAAGTTCACTTTTCTAATGACCAATTTTTGGAAAAGATAACGAATCGTGGCTTTCAAATTTAGATAGTGTTGCTTTACTGGCACTCCAATTATAGAAACATGTTTTTTGTTGTTGTTGTTGTTGTTATTATTATTGATTATTATAGATTATTATTATATTATTATTATTTTATTATTATTATTATTATTATATTATTATTATTATTATTATATTATTATTATTATTATTATTATTATTATTATTATTACTATTATTATTACTATTATTATATTATTATTGTTGTTATTATTATTATTACTATTAGTATTATTATTATTATTATCATTATTATTATCATTATCATTATCTTATATCATTATTATTATTATTTACTATTATTATTATTATTATTATTATTATCATTATCATTATTATTATTATCATTATTATTATTATTATCATCATTATTATCATCATTATTATCATATTATTATTATTATTATTATATTATTATTATTATTATTATTATATTATTATTATTATTATTATTATTATTTATTATTATTAAATTTATTTTGATTTCTAATCCCTCACCAATAGTGTAAGACAACGAATTATAAAAGCACTGATACAATTTGTCCAGACTTCGTAGTGGGATGGTTTTCACATGCATTAGAACTAGCATCAGTCCTTCAGTTGCATCATCAACAATTACTTTTTGATTTAATCTCACAGTTTCCAGAAATGTGAAGCTCTTCTCTTTCTTTTCAAAATTATCTTCCCAACCGCGAATATTCCCGACACTAACGAGTGACGATCAGCAAACGCCAGCCCCGTCGGAAGCTAATATTTACGTATATATTCTCTTCAATTGTAAGCCAAACTTTAAAAGTTGGTACTTATTTTCATTCTTATACAGTAAAGTGCCACTGTGTCATCTCTTCAGCCCAGAACTGACGTGACTCGTCTCATTAGGCAGCCTGATGCAGTGTTTGTCATTGTCGCCGAGGCTCATTTTCCAGGGCCGAAATTACGAAGCGTTGTCTAAAGAACAGAAGTGGCTACTCGTTAGAGACGATATACAGTGGCAGCAGGCGCACGCCTAACTGGAATCGGTAATTAATGGTTTGTGGACGTGCCTGTGTGCGTGTGTCTTCGAGGCCAAAATCAACAGGTTTGGGCGAAGTGTGGAAGAGTAAAGCGTAAAAACGGTGTCATATAGTAAAGTAACCGGAAGGGAGGAGGAATAGCTTCGCTATAAATTATAATAACTCGGGTGTCTGCATTATGGGACAGCTGCACGATTTCTTAAACCGACTTAAGGAATTCACACTAAAGTTTACCATTGGCCACTTATTTAAATCATTTACAATTTTGGTTTTGTTAATTTGTTTCTTTCTTTGAAACCGTTATTATTTTTTTTTTAAATATTAAGCCGCCCAGACACTTTATCTAGTTTATAACTAAGACCTTTAGTAACAGTAAATAGGCAAAAATCATTATTGGCTATTCGCCTAAATCCCTTCAGCAAATAATAAATGGTCCCCCCGCTGCGGTGAGATACATTCTATTGGCAAGTCGCCTGAGCACGCATTGAAATCACTCTCTCTAATCTTCGGTTTTGTGGTTTAGTTACTACGAGTTATTAGCTAAATGAATAAATACCACATCGCAGGCTGCTATGTAGAAACAAATACTATAAATATAATCCTTGCCTCTCATTTTTTCTGGTCTGAATGAGAAAAAAAACTCCCAAAAATATTTGTTTTCTTGGTTTTCAGTGACCGACATAGATGAAATCGATAGAATTCAGCTCTGACCGAGAGTAACCAGTTTCAGAATCACTAGTTCAGTTATGGACGTTGGTATTTATCTACTTTTTAAATGTCTGTATGTATCTATCCATTCCTTCACGAATGCGACAGATCTGTTGTGCGGCGTCTGGTCGGTAGTTGGTTTTTCTCCGATTTTCTTTATTAATTTGTGTTTCCAACCTCATCGTTCACGTCTTCGGGAAAAGGCATCGGGTCGGACCTGGGCGTCAAGGAAACGGGACCTGGCTCCGGGAGGAAGTCGACTGATTCTCTGTCTCTAAAACTCCAAGAACGTTTTCAAACTATTATCATCAATATCATTATCGACCAAAAATCTCTCATTTTTCCCCCCCTTAATTTAGAAACTTTAACAAAAATTCTTCATTAATTCTATTTAGTTTTAGGCTTATACTTCTGACGTTGGTGTCCACTTTCCCGGAGGCGCGGCTACCGTCGGGTAACGGTGTCTCTGTTTGGCCGATATCAGCTCATTGCAAAGATCCTTGCTTATTTGAGTTTGATCGTCCAAACACGGCTCGGATTATTAGACTAACGTGGCAGCGCATGGAATCTGAGATGATTTTCCCCCTGAATCGATTTACAAAACACACACACACACAAACGCGACGTTCCCATCATAGCGAAAGCTGAAGTCCTCGAACTGAAGAAGGACGCAATTTCTAAAGCTGAAGTCCTCGAACTGAAGAAGGACGCAATTTCTAAAGCTGAAGTCCTCGAACTGAAGAAGGACGCAATTTATCTCCCCTTCTTTCCCCTTTAGTTGTACAGCTAATTGTTTTCGGACTTCCACAAAGCTGCGTTGTAAGAACCTTTCCCAAATTAAGGGCAAATTCTACGCACCCTCCGCTTTGACTATCCGCCTCCATTTCCTCTTTATGCCTTTTCCATCCAATGTTTAGCGACGAGTAACTGCCCGGTCACTGACCGCGTGCGGCCTGTAAATGGCGGATTCGTCCTGTTCGTGGAGTCGTTAACCGTTTCCGGTCAGTTACGATTTATTGGGTCTGCCGGTGGGCTCTCTCCGTCCGTTCGTTTCGGGCACTCCTAGAACCAATCCTTCAATTCGAAAAGAACGAAAATATGTGCCAAAACCTGGCGGCCCCTCGTTTTTAATGATCGACGTGAATAACCGCAAAAAAAATTCTCGTATAAATACCTCTTACAGACTCGCTTGTTAACCTTGCTTTTTTAATCAGTCATTAAAGATAAGGTAACGTGGCTTTCCGTACCTCTTTAACCTGCACCCTCCCGAACAGGCCACTGTTTAAGACCCCAAAAACAGAGTGGAAAACGTAAATTGTGATGACGAAAAGAGTTCCACTCACCAGTAAAGGCTGAGCCATTCTGGCCAATAAAGGCCAGAGAGAAAGAGAGCTCGCGCGCAGGCCTACCGTACCAGGAAACGTGAGAATTAGCCATATCTTTTCTTTCTTTTGCGATCGCTCATTTCATAAGAGTGGGATGCCGTCATTATGCGCTCTCTGGGCCGGTGCATCCGTCTTCAGCAGCGGTTTACTCTTCTTTGTCATAGGAGACACCTCTGTCATGGCTACAGACCGACCCCGCCCTTGGTTACCTCTGTCTGAGTGCCTACACAGGCCGCTCCCCAGCAGCAACTGGAGCAGTGCCAGTAAAGCACCTCGCTCAAGGGTCACAACGATGTGCCAGCAGCGGGAATTGAACCCGGGACCCTTACGCCCTGAAGCCAACACACTCACCGCTGAGCCACATCGTTGCCTGGCGAATTAGCCCTATAAAACTCGTCGTAAATGTCTGAACTACACTGGCCACGAAAGTGGATGATGGAAGGATACTTTAGTGAAAGAAGTTGTTTTGTGTGATCAGATATAAACTTGTCGTGAATGTATATTTTCTTACAGTCATACGTATGTTGCACACGTAAATCTGGTACATATTTTCAAGTATTTGCGAGTTTGTTTGTTCTTTTCACGGCCCAACCATAGACCCCGAGGCCCCAAATTTTGGGAGCAGGTACTTCAGAATCTGGGCGAGGTTTTAAGATACTGCACGTCGTGCTAAAGCCCTGTCTTCCCGTTCAGCGCCGGGTACCCCCCCAGCTGGCTGATTATACAGTATATATGATTCATGAGATTCTGATAAGTATGTTCAAAATTATGTTTATAAGAGAGAGAGTGAGAGAGAGAGATGGGGAGAGAGAGAGTGAGTAAGAGTGTGAGAGAGAGTGAGTGAGAGTGAGAGAGAGAGAGAGAGAGAGAGAGAGAGAATGTGAGAGAGAGAAAATGGGGAAATGGAGATTGAGAGGAGTGAGAGTCTGAGAGAGAAATGGAGAAATGGAGATTGGAGTGAGAGTGTGAGAGAGAGATGGTGAGAGAAAGTGAGTGAGAGTGGTGTGAGAGAGAGAGAGAGAGAGAGAGAGAGAGAGAGAGAGAGAGAGAGAGAGAAGAGAGAAGAGAGAGAGAAGTGAGAGAGAAATGGAGAGCGATAAATGGAGAGATGGAGATTGAGAGGAGTGAGAGTCTGAGAGAGAATGGAGAGCGATAAATGGAGAGATGGAGATTGAGAGGATGGCGTGTGAGAGAGAGATGGAGAGATGGAGATTGAGAGGAGTGAGAGTGTGAGAGAGAGTGGAGAGAGAAAGTGAGTGAGAGTGTGAGAGAGAGAGATGGAGAGATGGAGATTGAGAGGAGTGAGAGTGTGAGAGAGAGTGGAGAGAGAAAGTGAGTGAGAGGAGTGATCGTGTATCCGCTCCAGAGTTTTACTATTTAATGTATTTAACAGTGAGTGTGATCAGATGTACTTCCACTTCAAATATTAGTAAAGTGTAATTTTTTAACAAAAATATTTTAGCCACTGCTATTCCCCTGGCCAATGACAGCTTCAAATTATTTGAAATGTTTTAAACTCCGCAGAATTCTAAACAGTAAATGATGACAAGCAATTTCTCCCCCCCTCTCTTTAACCCCGTGACTTACAAAACGACACCGTGTCACGTATTACTACTGAGGAATGCACACACGTGGCGAAAGCGAGTAGTATATCTGGGCACATATCCAAAAAAAAAAAAAAAAATTCTAAGAAAATATTTTGTTTCGGTTTTGTTTTTCATTGAATGGAATAAAACAGGAAAATGCTTTCATGTAAGACCGTAAATGTTCATTCTCATTTGACTCGACAGGTGAGGTTTACTTTACTGTAGAGTAAGAGCCAGTGCCCTCTGTTGCACAGTAATATACGATGATCATTTCCCTTAGCAACGTCTGGGACAGAAGAATGGTTTGACAGGTTTTGGGGGGGAAAAAAACTGTTCTGAGTTATTATGTATTGTACATCCAATACGACTTTATGAAACTATACTAAATGAAAGTGAAATTTCCAAACAATGCGGCGAAATAGCTCGGCAATGGTTGGACATAATCCTCATAAAATGTAAAATAGCATTGTATCATCTTCATCTTTTGCAACAGCGGTTTACACGTATCTATTAGATCCATATATCTCCATCCCGCGGAGCCCTGACTTTAAAAACAGCGAATTGGGAGCAGTCTTCGTAGTTGGAAGGCTGGCTGGAGCAGCTTCTGTACGCCGAGGCCCTCGATGGCGGGGTCTGTACTTAACAGCGATGTTCGCGAAAAGAGTTAAAAATATCAGTTTGTCTCGTCTCCCTCATCTTTATTCGACGTATTCCCGAGTGCACGCACCTGCCGCTCTAGGTTTATTGCTTTAGATGCTTTTCGATAGTGGTGGCGGTAATTCAAATTTTATTGCAATCCACGTATTTAATTTTCAAGATTGTACTAGTTATATGGTTTTAAGGTGGTATATTTTAACGTGAAGTATTTCCGGCTAATAACCCGACAACCGCCATCTCACTACCGGTACTTCCGGTTAGCGATGCGTCCGTTCTGCAGTAACTACTTATTTTAATATGATTGCATTTCCTCTTATTAATTCACACTTTTTTTCACAGAACTTAATTTTCTAACACGGTGGAGCGCCTCTACCACCTATTTTCCACAGTAATTATTAGATTCTAAGACTGGACGATAAGTCATACCCGACATTTTATTATTCATACGCGTTAATGGCGCGTCTGTTGATTTATTACCACAGAATGTTTGGAGGGATGATGAAAATGTTTTACTGTTCTTTGTAATTGTAGGGTCAGATGACTACCAGATGCTGGAATGCCTTTTAGGAATTCACAATCCCCAATCTTTTATGGAAATTTGTCATTGTCATAGTAATCCGTCGGAGTAAATAATTTATTTACTGCAGTATGTAAAGTTTTCTACGAGAAGAAAAGTATCATGGCGTGAACACTGTCGTATTTCTTTCTAATTAATACAAAGACAATTTTCATTCCTACAAGAATCGTCATTAACATATTAAATTGATACAAGAATCTCGCGTCTACACATCCAAAGTTGTGGGGTTTTTTTTGCACCATTATTACTATTGTTTTGAGAAGGTTTTGTGATTTATTGTATTTAAAGATTTCTCATTTTCTAAATCCTCTCTCTGTACAAAATCGAATAAGCACTGGCTTTATTATCTAAAGCAAAAATTGATTTTCTGATAACTCAACTCATCGATTTTCAATAGTATTCTAGGAAAGTTAGACTTTCTACTACATTTTAAACATGCGCGAGCGGCGCTATAACTCTCCTGCAAAGAAGATAAAAATGAGTTCGTGTTTGTCGTTAGACGACGGTGAGTTGCATACCTTTGTATTATTTGTGATGCCTGCTTCCTTTTTCTTTCGCTTTCATTTAAAAAAAAAAAAGATAAAATTAAATTATTTACTTCGGTACGCTTTTTCACAATTTGCGATTAGACATAATCTGAAACTAATTAATAAACAGTAGTAAGACATGTCAGAATTAAGCCTTTCTCTGACGAGCTACAACTAGCATCTTTCTCCTGCTGTCTTGCCGCCGGCCTGTAGATACCATGTGAAGACTGGCTAGAAGCTCGGGTGAGAACGTAAAGGGTTTTTAAAAAATAGGATAGTGTCGACTGATCAAGCCACCTTGTCGGAACATCGTAAAGAGTTACTTTAGTTTGCTTAGTGCTAGCCAGGGTATGCACAAGCTCATCATCTCTACGTTTTTGTTGTTAGAGGAAACCTCACTGTAAATGTCGGAAAAAATTGCGCTTCTTGTATTTGCTGGAACGAGTTGGCTGCTTGGTGGTTTCCGCCTTCGTTAACGGAAACGGTCGGTTTCTGCGACAGACATGGAGATTAAATGACATCTTCAGAGATGGCTGTCTTCTTATTAGCAAAGGTTGGAGATTGGAACTGGTACCGAGGGCGATAAAAGAACTCGGGCCCGCTCCGTTCCTTGATGCGGTACTTATGCTCGCCATCGAAGCCACCGCAACTCGCTAGGTCCCTTCTCGTGTCTTAGCTTCCTGGGTTCTCATCGACGAAAACTGGTTTGAAAAGCTTCGGCTTGGAACTGATGTAGGCGGCGAGTCTGCCCGTCCAGCCGATTTCTGTGGTCCACACCGTTCACTATGTGAGACCGCAGCTGTTTCTGAAGTCACGGGTGGGATGAAGGCCCTTAAGTCTATGCATGGAGCGACTACGGAAGGCGCATTAACCGGAGCTATGTCAGCAATAGAAGAACCCAACCAAAAAAAAAAGAAAAAACTTGGTAAACTGTGTGGTTTTACTGCTGATACCAGCGTCGTCTACGCTGGGACCACGAAACAGGACCAGTATCGCTGCTCGAGAAGCAGATGGTGTACCTTAATCCGGATACTTGTAATTTTATCGTCTTACTGAAAGATCCACCAAGAGAACCCCTGGGCACAATCTTTCCCGATGACGGGAGAGATGTCGCTTGTGGTAACAGCTTCACTGATAGTCGAGCTCTAAATGGTTGCCAGTTCAGCGAACGAATAAATGGGGGGGGGGGAGGGTTCGTCTTGTGAAATGCGCTGCCTCATCAGCGATATTACGGTGAAAGAAATCTTCGAAGCCAGGAAAGATGATGTAAAGCTGTTTCTGAGGATGAAGCGACAGACTGTACAAGTGCCCGGGGACGTCAACTCTTCGTCTTTCGTCCGTGGTTGATATTACTCAACATTTGTCAGGTTTGACTACAGATCTGTCCCGACAAACCCCCGAGGACTCATTTTATTAGTTAATCCATTTTCAACAAAAGTACGGAGCTAATGATGCGTCAACGATATTTCAAATAAGGCTCCATCGAAGGGAACCTATGGAACAAAAAAAAAAAAAGGAGAGGAAACAGCTGATAGCAGCGATGATTCGTGCACGCGTTCAGGTGAGTCAGGACGTACGATATTAACCCTGGAACGACAGGCTACCAGCCTCGAACCGCTGCAAGTGCGCACTGCTGGGGCACGATTACCCGCCCCTGTTTGCTTAAAGGGTAACGTGACCTATCGGCGATATCAACAAAAGACTAAAAACAAGCAAAACGAATGAAGCAATCAGACTTCTGTTTCTTTATTTCCGCGCGCTATTCGTTATTTCATTGGCGCTAAGCTAAGTGAATAACCGTGACGATCCGCACTGATGCGCTTCCTGTTTAGCCTTCTTCAACTAAGAGAAAATCCGAAATCGCCACTCCTAATTCTCTTATCTCATTATTTCTTCTTTTTTAATATATATATATATATTAAATAAAAAACACTAAAACTTTGGTGTAGAAAGTTACAATCGCGGCCTCTTTTAAAAAGATAAGTAAAAAAAAAACAAAACAAAAAAAGAAAACACGCTTTTTAAAGACACCTACGTATTGCACTGCTTTTTTATTCGGATGTTGAAAGAAACGTAGTAGTAGTGGTGGTGGCGGCGGTAGATATCGTATTCTTCCGCCGGCGGCCTCTCACTCTTTCATTCTCGTAACTCGCTCGGGTCGCACTCTATAGTTCCAGATGCACTTATGAAATGTACATCGTCAGGGAGACCTGACCTCATTTTCTTCCTTCTTTCTCTCACTCAGAGAAATCCAAATAAAGCATCGAGCCCCCTGTAAATTGTGGACAATAGTAATATGGCAGAGTAAGGGCTTCCTTATCGTTCAGACGTCACATTATTATTATTATTATATTATTATTATTATTATTAATTATTATTATTATTATTATTATTATTCAGCAGGAATTTAAACTGAGATAATCGTTAGATATTTGGCACAGACACCGTCCACGGATGGCCGTCGGACCGATGACTTCCTGCATTGTCTGTTTCCCTAAACAAAAGGATTTCGAACAATGACGGTGCCGGGCTCGTCCCGTTAGGGTCTCGTCTCTAGATTTATGGTAGGGGATGGGGGGCAGCCCCAACGTTCGAAAACGTTTTCGACCCCTGTCGTTAATTAATTCGGTTTATAGGGGGAAAAAAAGCAGAAATCTAAAAGGATGTCTGGATGCTGTATTTTCGTTTCTGCGCAGTCGTCGTTGTTGTTGTTGTTTTTTTTTTTCCAATGTAGGTGGGGGGAGTTGTCAGAAAGGCCGCGTTTCGATTGGTCCGACGCTCTCTAATGCGACACTTCGACTAAATGAGTAACTCAACCATTACGTCATCCGGCAACGGGTGACTCCAGTGATGTGCGCGTGTGTGTATATATATATGTATATAGGGGGCCTCGCTGGTACTGCAAGAACGAAAGAAACCTGTGTTTTTTTTTTTAATACCTCAGCGTCTTCTTCCACTCAGTTCGCTCCTACCAACTCATCCACACGTTCTGCTCAATTTCCGATAATGAAGGTTCCGTACGGATACCTGGTGTTTCTGATCAGCGTGCACTGTCTTACCTGGGCAGCCGGCTACGACATACATGCGCACGAGATCTGTGACATCGGCTACTGCTTCAACGGCGGCTTGTTTATCCCGCCGGTCACCATCTTCGGCTACTGCAGGTGCATCTGCAAGAATGGGTGGGCAGGTGCCCTCTGTCTGAGCAAGATTGTCAAAAAGAGAAGCGTAGACTCCCCGACCGACGAGAAACGATCCCGGGCCTCCTCAAACACTTTTGAGAATACTCAAGAAGATGACGTCTAACCCAAAGTGAGTACTCTCTCTCTCTCTCCTCTCGCCTCCCCATCTCTCTCCTCCTCATCTCGCTCTCTCTCTCTCTCCTCCTTCTCTCGCTCCGCTCTCTCCATCTCGTCTCTTGACCTCTCCTTCTCATCTCTTCTCTCCTCTCTCTCTTCCTCCTCCATCTCTCTCTCTCTCTCTTCTCTCTCCATCTTCTCTCTTTCCTCCCCTCCCCTCTCTCTCCTCTCTCTCCTCTCCTCTTCTCTCTCTCTCTCTCCTCTCCCTCCCCATCTCTCTCCTTCCTCTCTCTCTCTTCTCTCTCTCTCTCTCTCGCTCTCTCTCCTCTCTGCCATTGTTCTTAATAGTTCGGAGACGAATGGTTCCTGTCTTGTTTTTTTTTTTCTATTTTCCCGAATTTCGTAAGGGATCCCCCCGAGCTTTGCTCCAGCCTCTACGCCACGGATCACTAATTGCTCGCCTCTTCGAAGGACGGAGGCTTGTTTAAAACTCTCAGAACCATCAATTTAATTACTTCGTCTTATTTAAAATGTAAAAAAAAAAACAAAAAAACAACTTTCATTCAGCTCTAGATGCAGCCAATCCCTGTTTTAAACGAATGGACCGATGTGTTTTGTTTTTCTTTATTATTAACATTTGCAAATATTTAATGCACGCATAGAAACAATATCTGAATTTACACCTAGATTCATTTCAACCATTGGTGGGCGTAAAGAAGGACCGCTATTGTCATCCCGCCGGTACCCGGGGTGCGGTAATGAGGCCTCGCTGCCCGGCCACCCCACACTAACCGCAGACTTTGATGCTGCTACTTTCACCGCGGACGGCGGGCGCTCGATTCTTCTAATGAAATCGACAAGATGACCTGAAAGGGGGGGGGTGGTTAAAGAAGAGGGGCCCGGGTGGGGATGAAAGGTAGCGGAGGTGGTCTATGATGATGATGGAGCGGGCGGACGGGCAGGGAGGGATACTGGGGACTTAAGGAAGTTCGTACGTACCCCCGTCTACATTTAGACGCCTGCGTGAAGTCGGCTGAACGAACACCCGGGGTCGGCCGGGGTGCTTGCTCCACTCGCATCAGTAGCTCGCATCAGACGCCAGCTGACAGCCGCCGGCCTCCCTCTCTCTTTTCGGGGGGGGGGGCAGGAGGAAGGCGCGCGCGCGGGGAACAGACCTAATTCCCAAGGTCGTGTCACTCCGTCGTTGTTCACGGAATACGTGACGGCGAGGCCGGTAACCCGGGAGCTACGTGCGGACTTCCCCATCACCGCACGGTGCTGGCTTTTACTCGGTCGGCCCAGACGCAGGCCTAGGGAGCTGGAGACCAGCCAGCAGCAGTCTGCGGCCCTGAGAGAGAGAGAGAGAGACCACCACCGGCTTTCTTCGCTCGTGCTGTTTTCAATCGACTTTTCCCAACGAGCAGACGCCGCGACCCCTGCCGGCCGATCCCGTCCCGAGCACCAGTTCTGAACATTAATAAATCCAGTCCGTCCCGTCCCATCTCTGCTCTAGCCTACCGAGCACCGAAATCCTTATTTTTCGCCTTCAGATTTAAGGAGGAGTGGCGTTACGGTTTATTGTTAGCATAATTAACCGGTTAACCCTTCCCCCACCCATCTCCGGGATATGACGTCCGACAGATGTAGGAAGAATTAAACAACGCGGCCGCCATAATATACGGCTAACGCTCGTTCGATTTTCTCTTTCAGATCTAAACATCCCGAATGAACGGCAAAACAAAAGTGTGGGAGGAAAAACAGCAGCCAAAAAAAAATCGGAACCCGAGGACTTGTAGTCGGCAGATTTCTTCCCGAGTATATAAAGAAACTCTTGCCTTCTTACCGACCGGGATTCGTCCCGAACTCTCCACAAACGAATGTACGTCAACGTCGGTAACAGGTTATTATTCCACAGCATTCACGATGTCTCCATCGCCCGGAAGTAAATCAAGTCATCTGTAGAAAAACATTCGATATTTATCTATGAAGTAAAAAAGACCATTTAAACTGTAACATTCCAACCAAAGAAATCAACGCGCACTGGTCTCTGTGACGGTTAACTCATCGACTACGTCTGCTTGTTTATTTATTTATTGTAAAGATACATCACGCACGCGCTTCAAACATTTCAAATGCCGACACACACACACACACACACACACACAACCACATAAACATACACACACATAAACATACACACACACACACACATATAAACATACACACACACACACACACATAAACATACACACACACATACACATACACACAAACATACACACACACCTACACACACCACATAAACATACACACACATACACACACATACACACACACATACGCACACATACACACACACACACACATACACACACACATACATACACACACACATACATACACATACACACACACACATACATACCACACTCAAAAAAATGTCCTCTCGTTTGTTTCAATTTTTATTTATTTATTTATTTATTTATTTAATATTAACATATTTAAACACAAATACGCTATATTTTTTTTAAAAAAAAGAAAAGAAATACGTTTATTCCATAACTAGCTTCGTTTGTTTGTTTGTCCAGGATGTAATGTAAATTGTTCAATTTAAAAATTTAAAAACAGCATTTACATGTTATTTTTTGTCTTTAACCTTGTTTCTGTTTCGTTTATGTCTGTAAAAAGCCAAGGCAAATTTTTTTAAAAAAAACTCGCAAAGGAATACGTTAAGAAAGAGACTTCGTTATTCAAAAGTCGCAGCATTTATTCCACAAATCCACTGTGAAAGAGCAAAGTTATTTTACTTTGTGTATAGTTCGAATAAAGAGAGGAGAAACCTTAGACAAGAATGCATTTATCTGTAAACTATGGCCACGTCAGAAGAAGACGTTATTCCCCCACCGGTGGCCATATTGCCGGACTTCTTTCAGGCAGTATGGGAAACGCGAGTGAGATTATTTATGATAATGCCCCGTTATCAACCTCCGGTGTTGCGACGTATCCATGCTGCCGGAAGATGCCTGTAACTCGGTCAACATCTGCCATATCGCCTTAAAACCCAAATGGAGTGCAGTCAGCTTATCGGAAATGTCTGATGTGGATGCTGAGTAGGCAAGCTAACGAAATCAAGTGATTCAGACGGCGCGACGTCCGATTGGACGATGTACGTCGCGGCAGATTACGGGCCAGCAACCAGTTGCGCGCGCGGAACTCGCAGAATCCCGGAAAGGATTTCTCATGTCTGAGATTTCTTTGTTGTTGCTGGTGGTGCTGTCACTCTAGGCAATCTCTCAAGCTGTTCCACCATCTTCGGAAAAAAAAAAAAAAATAATAATTTGCAATTTTGTGCCAGGAGAAAATCGCGCTACCATGCCCCTTGACACGGCGGCTGTAGTCATGGCAACGAACGAGTAAATTCTAGAACGTTGCCGCGAACCACGTCTACAAAGCTGTAAAAAAAAAAACACAAACTCGTAGAAGTACCGCGTAAAATATTTACTGCGGAATCAACGGTACGGGGAAGCACTTCCTGTCTTCAACAGAAAGAAACTGTTTGGTTCTCCCCAGGTCGCTTGTCACTAGTGTTTCGATCCTTTTATCCAGATTCTGATAAAGTTTTGGATATAAATGAGCTGGACTTTATCTCCCGCGTCTTGCAGATGTTTAACAGACTCTCCGCGTTCCTTGTTTCCACCTTCTTTTGTTTTTTGCCTGCCATACCTGCTCGATGCTGTTTACGAGGAACAAAGAATTCAAGCCCATTGACGAACAGGGTTTTTTTTAAAATGATAAATAAAAAAGAAATCCGTAATTCTCTTGCACTATAGTTCATCTAATAAACAAACTCCGGGTATTTCAAACATCTTTGGTTAGACCTGCATCATTTTCCTATGTACCGTCTATTCGACGCGATGAAGTTCCGGGATATTATACTAGATATCATTAAGACGTGTACCCTTTATGATAAGGTTTAGTCTTTGGATACTTTCATTTTTCTTTTTAAAAAAAAAAATACGAAACCAGGGCGATGGCAGCTCTTTTACTGAAGAATCCTTCCTAAGAAAAGAGAAAGCTTAATGGTCAGTAGAAGAGCTCCAGACCCTGGCTGTTGAATTATCTACAGGTTAAGCAAGAGAATGGGGGGGGAGGTTTATGTATTCTTTAGATCAAACTCCAACCTGATAGTTCTGGTTATTAGTTGCGTCTGTCGATACAAACGCATCGCTGCTCTGAACCTGGGTCTAAGGTTCAGCTTTGTCTGATTGCCTCTAACAAGAGAACTCCACTAACTCGATAACGATCATCAGATATGAACACGCAAAACACTACTATTTATTATGGCCTCAGTTCATTAGTCGTGCCTGTATACATATAAAACAGAAGCCTTCGGCGTGAAAAGAAATCTTGTGCAATAAAACGTTAATAATAAATAAA
Source organism: Nautilus pompilius (assembly GCA_018389105.1). Lineage (NCBI taxonomy): Eukaryota > Metazoa > Mollusca > Cephalopoda > Nautilida > Nautilidae > Nautilus > Nautilus pompilius. Next base: position 193,925 of record JACATO010000978.1, on the reverse strand, counting down.
TATAAAGAGATGATTCTTTTTTTTTTAAAATTCCCACGGCCGGCTAAAATAGACACAGACTAGGTCAACAGAAATGCTCGTCTCTTCTCTTTTCTCAGTAAATCGCTGGTGTTCTTGCATCAGCCTGACACGTCCTTCTCGTTCTTTCTTTTGAAAAGTACTTTTCACTGTTGAAAAAGCTTTGTTTCGTCTCTTTCAAAAGAGACGCGATGTAAAACCACGCAGGTGTGACGACAGACCGGTGAATAATAGTAAGAAATATTAGCTAGCCGGTCGAGTGAGTTTCCACCCATGTCTAAAAACGAAGAGGTCTAGTAAGGGCTTCTCTTCGCTATAGCCACTGCCAGTCGCCTCGCTCGCATGCTCGTCACTGGAGCACGATGGAGCTGGCGAGAGAGCGGGGAATGGTGGGATGAACAGTTCTCGCCTCGGCGGAACTTGTCACCAGCTTCGTCTTTGGTCGCCATGGGCAACAACGGCAAATGGCAGCCATGACGCCATGTCTCTCTCGGTTGCTTGTGATGCTTTCTTTCTGGGATTTTATCATCCCAGAATGACTACTTCGCCTAAACAGCCTGGCTTTCCGCATCGTTGTTTTAGCTACGTCGATTAAAAGAGTAGAATGTTTGTCGCCTGTTTCGTAATATACTCTATCCAACAGACGTTCTTTACGTCCCAATTTTTGGAATTAATATCAAACACCTGAAAGACCATTCGGCTGTAGGCGGAATAAATGCCATATACTGATCCACGCTCCAGTAAACTGCATATGATACTGGGCTACATCGCCGCTATGACAGTTGAGAACGATACTGAAACTGTCGGATGAGGAACCCCTAAGAGGCTGCATCATTAGTGGAGTTGACTATGCTTCATCATGCTGTCTGACAACGACATGATCTGGCGGATCAGTATTTACAGGTAACGGAAGCGGATAATAGTCGATCTGTAACGAACTGGCCAGCAGAAACTCCTGACGCAAACAAAGCAGTGCACGAGCCCAAGATGGAACATTATACTGCATGGCACTAGATTATAATTAAAAAAACCCCATCAGAGCGTCTACAGGTGATTTAATCTCTGTACCAAGTAAGGAGGCTAATGGAACTAAATGAATGAATATACCTTTGTTTACTGTCATTTTTTTTTTTAAAAAAACAACCAATGTACAGTTGTCTCCCGGTATTGTACGTTTGTGCCCTTAGTAATGTTACACATTGTGTCCTGATTGAACCACAACAGATATTGAGCAGGATGTTTTCACAGAGCAGCGATTCAGAATTGAGATAAGTAGGATTTAACGTTTCGTTAATAATAATAATAATAATAATAATAATAATAATAATAATAATAATAATAATAATAATAATATCTTTAACTTAAGAAAAACATTAGAAAAATGTTGAGGCTATTTCTGTTAATACATGAATGATAACTCGGAAATAAATTTTTAAACGTTTCATTAACTTTGGTAAAATCGCAGACCTGAAAAATCGGAACTATTTAGGATGATGCAAGAATTTTGCTTACCGTAGTTTTGCGCTGAAAAACTACAGCTGCTCTTTCCTTACTGTTTAAAAACACAAACCGTAAAATGAAACGCAAAGCTGTCCTTTAAGATGTATAATTGGTTTAATAGCCACTTATTTAGTTAGTATATATACATAAATATCTCAAGTTGAAATTTCCTTACAAAAGAAACGCTTCTGGTTTGTTGAGTTGCGTGTGTTTGCTTATTTCGCCTATGTTAGGGGGGGGCCAAGTCATCTTTAAATCTCCCAGCTGAAATTCCTCGGAGACATCAAAGCTGTTCTGGCCACAGAAACTTAAAGCACGAACTGATCTGGGCTTCAGATGCGTGAAACTTCAAACTGCGTGTTATTAACCCAGAGACCCAAATATCTCCCCCTCGCGGCACTCGGCCAACCCCGATGACAACCAGGCGGACGCGCCAAAATTATTTTTCGTTTGTAATTTATTTTCAGAAAGGTCCCCTCCCCCCTTAAAAAAATATATATATATGTATGTAAACACACAAAATAGTAGAAATTAATTAGAGTAGGGTTTAAGTATGTTCTGAGGTTGTGAAGAATTTGACGCCATCTACTTCCGTAAACTTCAATTAACACTTCACAACTAGTCCCAGCAGAGCTCCGATAAAAGTCACCGCTTCTAGTATCTCGTTAATTTCGATTGCTCAGTAGCCGTACGATTTCTGTTTCATTTCTTTCGTTTTTTTTCTCCCTCATTTCTTTAAAATGTTTCGGAACAGCTTGAGCGATACTTTATCCCCTCCCACCCACCCCGCGAATGCGCCACCTGGCGGAGCTTCAGGAATTAATGACGTCAGGTCCGGTTGACGCTTCGAGTTAGTACCACCAAGCCTCCCCGCGCCACGAGAGCAGAACCCGGAGAAGTTTATGTTTTTTTCCCTTCTTTCGTTTGATTTATAGTACTCTAGTTGGGACTAAAAGCCACTTTTACTTTCCTAAGGGTGAGGGAAGCTTTATTGTGGAAAAATATTAAGCAGCCTTTGCTGGCGGAAACTGTGTGTGTGTGTGTGTGTTGCCGGCTTTCATCAGATGCACCCAGGTATGGCTGGCTTTGAAAACCTGAAGCGGATATCAGGTAAATCGTTGACGAACGATTTGTGGAGGGCCATCGATCACCTGCGGTGTACATAACTTAACCGGCTTTGTTTGTTGTTGGTCAAGTGCGGCTTTATATATATATATATGGAAATACAAATCTTACCGTCTGTCTGGCTTCGCCTTGAAGCAGGTTTCTGCTCTTACATTTTCCGTAGACTCGTGTACGTGAGCACCGAAATTGCAATGCCTCGTCTTCACGTGGGGTTTCTTCCTTCGTTTTGTAGTTTGTCTGCCCCACATTAATCACCCGATGCAACTAAGAACTCGCCAGTTTTTGTTCGCTTAAAGTCAAGCGGCGTTACTTCCGCAGGAAATGGACTTTTGCAACTTGAGGAAAGTTCTTCAAAATTAGTGTCCAGTTGTTGTTGTTGTTTTTTGCTTAGTTCCTAAAACTCCAGTAAGAATCGAGATATGAAAGATGTAAATGCCTTCCAAACGCACTCGTGCATGGTCAGCAGATCGTTCTTGACCAAGTCTGCTTCGGGCTTGCTCAAGCAAATTCTTAGCGGAACCGAGCTGCACCAGTCTGCTGAAACAACTCGATTCTCCTTGGTTCCGCTGATGTCAGATCAAATAAGCACTCTTAACGATGCTCCACTCAAAGCTGCACTCGTACTCCTATTCAGTTGCATAGCTGTCAGCTCCAATGAACACTCAAACGAAACTCTACTCATCTACTCACACATCTTGTATTTTTTCGGGTACACTGATATACGCTTAGATGAAGATTTTTTAACAGGACTCTGGCATTGCTACACTTTTAGGAGAAAAGCCATTTTACACTCTCTCTCTCATGGGGAATTGCCCTATTCAGTTTATACTCCCATCGTGTGTGATATGCTCCTATTATATAAAAAACAACTTATTTGCGCATTTATTTGCATAAAATATTTCCAACGCTACTGTCATGTTACCATAAAAACTTCTATAAAGAAAACTAGGCTAATAACCTGATTCACATCAAAGATGTCCAATGGAAGAGAAATCTGGAAACTGCCGTGGTCGGCCTATGAATGCATTTCTAACCGTTCGTCAGTTGTTTTCGGATTTTAAAATATTTTACCCACACCTTTGGGTCGTTGTTTCTGTTTCAGAAATCAATTATTCACCATCAGAAGTTTTTATCCCCACGGGCGTCCTAAAGGGAGGGGCGAGAGAGGAACAACTGCCCCCGATCTGGAAAGTTGGTGTTGATGGCGTTATTCTCTGCCCAACTCGCCAGGGGGCTCACTGACACGTGATGAATCCGGTCGCACCGATTCTTTTGAAGAGTGGGGTAATGGTGTTTCCTTTTAAGAAAATGTCTTCGATTTGAAGTCTCCGTTGCTATCCACTTTTCAGTCTGATCTTGAGCTTCCCATGAAGCAGCTACTAAAAAAGGCTTTAAAACTCTGTGTGTGTGTGTGTGTGTGTCTTCAAGGAATAAAGGGTCTAATAGCGATGACGGGACGACAATAGCAAGAAGTCATTACAGTATTAAGTAATTCAAAGTTCCATCCTCTTAATTGGGATAACAGACGAAGTTAAAGCTTTATCGCTGATTGCTCGGCTCGTGGCATTTGCGGTGTATTCAGCGGTCATACATTACATCCTTCGTTGTTGCCAGTGGATACCCAGGTAACCCTGTGAAGCATTAGGCGGAGGGTTTGAAAATTAGAGGTGCTCGCCGCCGGAAATATCGATCTGCACAACAAAAAGTCGGAGGTGATCGACGTAAGCTGAACTGGGACGAAAGATCCGACTGGATCTCTTCTGTAGAGGTGGAAGAAAGTCAGACAAACCGAGGTAAACTCACACTAAGCAGCTGGCATAGAAGCGAGGGAGAAATCACTGCACTGACTTGACACCGGAGACAGCCCCCCGCCCCTCACCTTAACCGCAGCCATTATTTCACGTATAAAGGAGAGAGAAAAAATACATATCACCACTTCTATATCGGCTACAAATCTTCTAGCCATTCAAATATTGCTCTTCCCTAAAATACCCGGGCTTTGACCTTAGGCGATAACCACCAGACGTCATTTCACGGGTAGACTTGAAATTCCACTGTAGCTGTTACGCCTCCGCTGTACGTATTCCGATTGCCCGGAGCCCTGAAAACGTTCGTTTGCTGGTAATTATCCCCCTACACCGGCAGGAAATACCTTATTTAACCTGTAGTTTCGGTATTGCTGCAGTGTCTCCATCGATATTCGCCCCGATCGCTAGCCCTGACCCCCTCTTTAATCTCGGGGGGAGCACGCCTATTCTCGGCGAGGCTTTGGCTTCGTGACAACGACCCGCGAGGGGGGCTTCACCACGTGACGCAGAGGCGCCCCCTACCGTTAGGGCGGCCACCGTTCGCTATGTAGCGAGTGGGTTTCAAGCTTGGCCGTTTGACCGTCGACTCGCCGCCTGCAGGGGAAGGAAGGGCTTCACGCGCGCCGACCGACGTCACCGATGAACCGGGACTTCGTCAATTCCAGAAATATGTTTCGTCTCAAACCGATTGTAACTGTAACGGAAAACAACAACAAACTAAGTTAAAGAGACCTATCTAATAAAACAAAAACGTTTTGCTAGCATTGTTTAACTCGCTGCAGTAGATTAATCCGCTTCTCTGGGTTAGCGGGACGGAAGCAGTTCCCTCCACATCTTGCATGACAGAAATTTTAGCATCTTGCGCGTCATTTTACCTACAGTCCGCCGGCGACTTGATGAATGCTACCTCCTTTATGGAGATTTCCTTTTCCGGTACCTGGCGACGCTTATTAAACTTCAGCAGTAACTCCCGGTTTGTATCTTCGTTTTCCCTACATTCATGAATGAGATTACGTAAAACTGCTCCTCTACATGAGACACACCCCCCCAACGAACTCGTCTCTTGTGATGAAAGGCAATGAAGCCACCTCTCCCCGGATTACATTCACTGCCGTAAAAAGAAGAAGGAAAAAAAACATTCCACGAGCGAAGTTTGCAGCCGTGTCTTCTTGCCAAAATGACACATCTAACAGCTCTAAGTTTGTACACACACACAAGGAAGATGGTGTCACGTGGCGTAAGTGAAGTCTGCGCAAACTCTGGGAATACATTTCATATGAACGTCTCTCCAGGCCCACCTATTGTCCGTGCCGTTTACGTATAGATTAGGGTTTTGGAGTTTTGGGCAACCGACTACTTGTGATCTCCATGTATTATTCGCAGTCTACATACAAAGAAACGAATTCGCATTTGTGTACCCGAGTATAGTGAATCAAGAGTCTATTTCTAGACTGTCCTCTGTGTAGCTTAACAAGAAATCCATTCGCATTAGTTCTGTTTCGATACCCACGAGCCTGAAACCATAGCCGTTGCACAGGCTTCCGTCTGCTCTACCCAGTTGACAGCCACGACACTAAACCGAACATATACACAATAACCAGATTATCTAGCCCCCCCGGGCTTCGTTTCTTTCTCCTTTTTTTTTGAAGGACTTGAGAAGAAACCGGAAGGGGATAGAACGACGGACCAAGGTCAGAACAACAGACCCCTAAAGAGACTGAGAAAATCTGCATCTATCACAGAACTACGTCTGATAATTTCTCACACCGCTGAAGCGGAGGCTTCCATCATCTCCTCCTCCTCCTCCCTCCTCCTCTCGGCCTCGCGCGCTGATCCGTCAGTAAAACAGCAGGTGACACGCTGAGACCCCACTTAGCAGATCCCCGACTTACAGAAGCACGTGGTATTCAACACAACCGTCTACGTGCGACACACACACACACACACACCCTCTCTCCAAGACAACCGACTGCGCCATTAGCGAATGCAGTTCTGCACGTACACACCACGCGCCACAGCGCTCTCCCGCTGATGGGAATGGAAAGTCAACAATGATTCAGGACGAAAATACTGTAGTTGATCGCAGTAGTAGAAGACTGGCGTGTTTCGACCTGCTAACCAGAGAGATGTGCTGTCTAGACTTGGTGTGGGGGGAACAGTTCATCATCTTCTCCTCTGGAGATAAACCATACTTTCCGACCGTCTCCGGGTCAGTAACAAATCCACGCTTCCAAGAATTTCGGGATAACGCACCTCTCCCATTTTGCTCTCCGTACCCCGTCATCCGAATTTAACCCCTTTGGGTAAAGCTTTTCGGATAATCGATAAACGATATACGCACCCAAAGTCCCTTTATTAAGTAAATTATCAGAAGACTGCATAAAGCGTCGCTATTACTCGATAAAGATGAGTAAAATCCGTCTCCAAATATCGTCATTTACTAACGAACCCCATAAATATGTAAATCTTTCCTTTGTTTCCTTCGTTATAAATATCCCCCAAAAGTCCCTTTTATGTGTGATTATTTTCCCCCTTACAATATATAGCATTTGAAAAGTTTCCCAAACTGAATTCCATTTAGTCGGAGTTTCACTGAAAACTCAAACAAAATGGATAATTAAATTACTTCGCTTTTGCTATAAATATTCATAGTTCTTTTGTCGTATTAATCGCTTCAATGTTTTAATATTCTGATATTCCGCGGCTTTATCCCCCCTAGGAAGGGCTTAATTAGTATTAATAAAAACCTGTTAATTGAATTACCCTTGCGCCAAAAATCCATACTTACATGGTGAAATATTCTACCTCGCATAATTGGGATAGGATATAACTCGGTTTTGGGCAATTTTCCGGCTAAATAACAACAAAAAAAGAGCGTAAAAAACATTAAAAATTTTTTTTATTCACCGATAAATGTAATAACTAATTTTAATACAGAACCCGCTTTTAATACACGTTTACACACCTAGCATCGACGTACCGACGTGGTACTGGCACGTCAGAGACGAGTCTTGTGTCTAGTCTAGTAAGAAATACGCCACCGTAACGACGCTGCATTCCGAATAGCGTATTTAGACACCAATTTTATAACGTAGGGATACAACCCTGATCGTTTTTTATTGCTTTGGTTCAGCAGCTATCTATCATACAGGTTGCCGTTGGATACCGGTAAAGAACCTCCTAAGAGTGGCATTCGAACGTTTGCTCAAACATCTAGCAAGCACTTCTGTCAGAGAGACGGACCGTCGTGGCAAAGCGTTTTGCACCACTCGAGGACTTTCTTCTCTTGCTGGCTGGTCGGATTAAAACCTGATAAATTTGCAAAATAATGTTGCGTTAACCTGTTGAATTAAGTGTGTACTGCTTTGCAATTTCCCTCGTAATGAGAGCAATTTTAGAAATTTAAATACCTGACAATTTGAAAATGTAATATGCAAATACCTGATTTCGGAAAGAAACTTTAAAAATCACGAGGACAGGTGCGATTCAATTGGAAGTAATCAAAAAGCAGGCATTTAGAAGTAGTCAGATGCACACTGTCCAGCTATATTAACATAATTCGAAGAGTTATTTTCCAGAGTGATGTAAAACATTTGGCTTCGGCAGTTAGAGGTAGGTTGGGGGGGCTTTGATATTTAATCGTGTTTCCGCTCGGGGCAGGTATCAGCTTTAACTTCAAAGACAACTCCTGTAAATCCACAACGATGTTCTCGGCTCTGAAATAGTGAGAAGAAGGAAAAAAGGCTGGGGGGGGCCGCCTCCGTCCTTTGTACTGAGTCCCCTGACCCTGAGGTCAGCAAGTTTGTAACTGATGCTGCCGCACGTTCTGGCTGATCCGTGTGCCAGCAGCAGTCACCCCGGCAGACACCGGGAGCCAGGAAGCGTTCACTGTCCCGGTGCCTTATGTGTATGGGTTGCTGACTACTTGCGGTCTTCTCTCGAAAGTTTCCGCTCGGTCCAAGTACAAATATCTGGCGTCGTTTCGACAATGAAGCCCGCCATGTCTTTAAGGCGTCAGCCGTAAATGTAAATCTGGTGCCTCTTTTGGTTGCTTCTTTCGCGACACACGTTCTTGATCAAGAGTTCCCTCCCCTCCCGCCGCCCCCTCTTAGATACGGCGATCCCAACTTTTCTTTCTCTCTGCCTTTTGTTCAGGGAAACAAGAGAGCTCCGGATCCTGGAGCAGCCGGTCGTTGTTTTTATCTAGTTCTCCCATAAATGGGTAAATAAACACCGAACGCTTCTGCGACCGGACAGTTCTTCACCGTAGCCCGGTGGCATCTCTGCCGCTCACTGATGGAAAATCCTCCACCGATCGGTTTCACGCCCTCCCAAAGGTTTTCCTTTCTTCCTCCTCCCCCCCCCCGGCTACAGATAGACGTCTTCAGAAAAATCTCCATCCCACGTCGTAGGAATCTGCTAATAATATCCGGCCTAGGGGTTAGCAAACAACGTACGTCCGCCATCTCCACAAGAGGGGGCGAGGCTCAACCACGTGTGACACCTGGACGCCACGTCCGACAACCCCGCCGTCGGCACCGCGGTAATCAACCGGGCCAACAAGAGCCGCCCACGAAATTCCGCATATCAGGAAACTGCATCAGCGTGGGTGGTTAACTCGCGAGGGGGCGGGCCCCTTGGCCACCCACTGAATTTTCCTCTATGAAGGTCCTCGACGAGAAAATAGGGCGATATCCGTAAGAACTTCCGCGAGCCGGCCCCACAATCTTCAGCCCTTTATGGCTGTCAAGTTCCTTTCGCTTGACAAAGTCTCTCTCTATCAGCCCTCGTGCAGAGCCTTAATGGCATTCGGAATCATGCCCCTTATAGCACGGGAAAAGTAGAGCCGAGTGAATGAAGTAGAATTAGGAAAAAAACCTGAGATATCTTTTAGAAGTAGCCATAGCCGAAGGATTTTATGAGCACACGAACGGGAAAACAGCAGCGAAAAGAAATATTTCTATTCAAATCTATTTGTTCTTGAGCTTCTTTCTTCCTTCTTTTTTCCTCTTCAAATTATCCAGCAGCTGTGTAAACAAAATTGGATGAATAAGCTCAACCTTCGTGCGAACATAATCTGTACCGATCAGTAGATATATATGTATATCGTGAAGAGTGGCACGGACACGTAGTTTCCCATTCCGGGATATTTAAGGAACCAGTGTTCGCTTCATTTCCAGATCTAACGAAACTCCTTAATGTCTATGATCGTGTCACAGCAGCAGCAGCAGCAGCACTCGCTCCCACTGAAAAGATGTAAAGGCCAGATATCCTATGGTGAGAATTAGTAAGAAATATAGACAAGTTCCAGCCCGATCGTGATAAAGAGGGCGTTGTCGCGGCGCGGTGCCGCCGACGAAGACTCGCCCCCGTGTCGTGGATTTTGGTAAGTATTCGGAATTTTTGAAAAGCAAGAAGAAGAAGAAGAAAAGAAGAAGAAGAAGAAAAGGATCGCGGTCCACGTTTCAAGTTGGCGAATTAATCTCTCGTGGTATTGCGATGTGAAGACAATTTTTTTGCTTTCAACGATTGGAGGAGAGAAGTTATTTCTGAAAACGTAGCCTCGCCTATGTCTGCGGAAGATTGTTTACCTTTGTCTGAGTGACCAGGTTTTACGTCTGGTTACGTCTGGTTAAACCTCTGCTTACCGGTCCGTACGCATCCGCACTCTGTTGGCCTTCAAGTCTCGGTATAGATTGGGCCACAGGAGCTGTGACACCACACAATAGCTTCTTCCTCATCGACGTAAACAAACTTCTGCAATGACAAACCCGTATGATTGTAATCCCTCGGCGTGTTATGTGTACTTAAGGAGATGATCCAGCGATTCCGGGTCGGGCTGCGAATTCGCCCCCACCAGGTGAGACAGTAAGGGGTGGACTCTGACGTCATATACGGAAACGCTGAAGAATATTTATTCTAGTTAAGACCGCACAGACAAAACGAAGTGAAGTTTGCCTAGTTACACTAAGGTTCGTCGTCGACTCGGTGACATCCTCACCGAAGTATGGACGCAGTTAAACTGGCACTAAACTGCGGGTCGATGGCGGGTACAGTTCTGGTCATCCCGCCGGCCGAGATAGTCCGGGCTTGTGGTGTGGAGTTGGCCGGACCGCTGGACCGGCGCGCGACTTTACCTCCTTAATGTCTAGGATCACCGAGTTAGCTTCTTTGTTCGTTTTTTTCTTCTTGATCTGGAGTGCGATGGTGGCATCGTTGGACACGACGAGAACGGAAAGCTACTCGAGAAACGTTATAGGAAGTGAAGAATTGGTCCTGGCATTCCCGGGCTAATTAGTGGCGGCAGAGGTGACTTCTAAGCCGTCCGCCGAGCCTGTTAAAGCGCGCAGCGGGTCACATTTAAATAGTAGAATAGGATATGTGTAATTAAAACTTAAGGTTTGAATTGAGATGCGTGCATGCGACAAAAGGGATCTGTTAATTATCACTTATATACCAGCAATAGGACACCCCCCCTTTTTTCTGATTCAAAATAAAATATCAATAGATTGAAAACTTATTAATATTCAGAAAGGAAAAAAAGTTCTGGTGCTGGCCATAAATCAGCGGCTGATGTAAATAATCGTGTTAAGGATGGGTTCTTCTCGACGAAGGGTCCAGTCCGTGGACTGAACCCAGAAGTGTTCAAGAGCGAGCGTTTGGAAGTTGCTACGGGAGCACCATTCGAGTCACGTGGGCGTGGTTCGAAGGGAGACTTCGTTAGATTTTTTTTTTCCGTTGTGGCAGAAAACGACGCCCGGACATTGGCCCCCGTCTCCCAGCCGATGTAAGGTCTCGTGGAAGTTCGGGAAGCCAGACCTGACGCCGTAGTAGAGTGATTTACGATGGAGGCGGAGCGAGAAGCACTCGCACCAAAGCGAGGCTCGACACCCATTCGAGGACTCGTGCCGGTCAATCAAGCCACCGACACCCGTCCAGTAAGCGCGGATAATCAATAAGACGGACGAACCGAGAATAGACTTATAAACGATAATCGCGCAGACTTATGATAAGCAAATTACCAAAAAAAAAGGGGACCGGCGCCAAACACAGAAACACCGGTAATCCAGCGGAATTCTATAAAGCGAATTTGTTTCTCGGTCACTGGCGAAAAAATCCCTTTAATGTTCCAGTAAATAATCCTTATCAGCAAATGCCATGCATAGTTCATCTTTTGGGGGGGGGGGGAGAGAGAAGTAGATCAGTATAGCGTCATAGGTTAAAAACCGTGCACATTTTGATACCAACCACAGACTTCGCAAAATATCGGCTACAGTCTCTTTCACCCTTTAAATACCAATTAACATTCGGCCCACCACTGCATGCGGTGAGCGCCAGAAGGGTTTCGCCCGCTAAAAGCCCCATTGACCAGCAGAGCCCTTTTCCAAACCGATGAAAACGAAGCGTTCAAAGACCAGGTAAAGGTTCACGCCCATCTCTGTGTTATGGCGGCTTATCTCCAAAACTTATATTCTGACATCTCTTTGTGATCACTACTCCGGATATAAACCTGCGATAGGGAAGTTGGAGTTGTTGGGGGGAGGTGACAAAAAAAGAAAAGAAAGAAGGGTAATGGGGGGGGACTTTGTTTGTACCCGGTCTCTGACGACACGGGTGTGCCGGGGTGATTGATGCTGATGACAGAACCGGAATGTGGTCAATTACGATGTACAGTCCCCCCTCAAAAATATGTGATGCTTTCTGTTTTGATGCTCGGTATTTCAGACACGGTTACGGAGATTAGATGGTCAGTTTTTTTAATTTATGAATGCCCGTACACGCACTGAGCCCCTGCCAACACTGAAGCGGGCAGGGAGCTTCAGCTCGAGTGGACCACGATGCCAGCGGTTTCCAAATCGTGCTACGAGTTAGTCGTCTGTGGGGCAGAAAGGAGTGCGCGTCCCGATACAAATGCTAAGACGGCCGCTCTCCCACGCCCTAGAGTCTAAGGAAATGGCCATGGACACTTCTTCTGGATTTGCCTATTCCGTCAGCTCTTTTTTTAAAAATTATTTAATAACTGTCGGCGCCTGTTGCCTGGATACGAAGAATATTTATCTGTAACTTTCATTTACAAATCCAAAAGTTTTCTGTGTATCACGTCTATTCCATTCAGCATGTCAACGCATTAAAAGGAGAATACATTGTTACCATATTATAACACGATGTTGTTTCTCTACAGAGTAAAGCATAAGAACTGAATAATAATGGTAAAAATTACCATGCTTTTAATTACCTACTTTCAAAAATGATCCTTGGACTAGCGGTAAGCACACCGACCAACGAGACAGGCAGAACTCGTGACTGTGTAAGAAAGAGATCTCTGAAGAATTAGTGGTACCCTCGTTCATCGGGCGTTTCTATGGCAACCAGAATGTTTTCCACTTTGTTGTTGTATTATAAAATTATTCCATCTTAAACATTTACCAAATGTAGCGCTGGTATTACAATGTGCATGATTTTCTTGCAAAACGGAGCTATGCCATTAGACTGTTTTATGACAATATATTCAAAGTAAGTTGAGCATGGATTCACTAAAATCGTCTCCGGATATTACGGATTACGATTAAAATTATAGGATTTATGTAAAATGCATCTTTAGAGAATATATCACGGAGGATTTTTAAATAATTAAGGGAATCTAATGTGGAGAATTGACAGATTCTTTCGAATTTCTATAGTACAATATAAATATTTGGTACCAGCTAAAATATCAATATGTCTTGATATATGGTGGGAGGAATCATGAATAGAATTGCATGGAAATTAAATGAACACAAGTTCAAGATGTAGTTGTTCATTACCTTAGATATGTAAAACCCTATCTAAGAGGCACCGTATTTAAGACAAGACCGGGTGAAAAGTTGGATATCTGCTGACGGAAACTGGGTATTTCGTGCAGTGTTCCTACTTATGTAATTAAGCCAGTGTACTCTTATAAACTTAAATTGTACTGGACAACAACCAATTTGCTGCTGAGGTAAAAGTATTTGTCTCAGACTAATTCCAGTGTGCTGTTTTCAAATCTGAAATCAGAATTAACCAAATACGTGAGGATTTATAATTACAGAAATAAATGGAAATCTAGTGTGCTTCTTGCGCTTGTAGAATATCCAAGACAATGCAAATCACCATAAGATCAGAGAATGGCCATCCAGAACAGACCCTACTCCAGGAGAATTCAATGTGTAACACGTGCCAATGGTCCTAACGAAGAGCTTTGTAGAGGAAGTGAGTGCTGAAGGTGCGCGATTTCTTTATCTGAAAGAAAAACTTGGAGCGATTTTAACTGATGCCAAGTCGAAGGCTGGAATATTTGTCGGACCACAAATTCGAGGTTTACTTTCCGATCCAGTGTCCAGTCGAGGCTTAACCCACCGGAGCTGGCTGCATGGGTGGGGCTCTCAAACTGGTCGTCCACAATTTCCTTGGGAACCACAAGGCAGACAACTCTGCCGAGTTGGTTCAAGACATGATGAGAGCCTTTGAAGGAATGGGTTGGCGTGTGTCGCTGAAGTTGCATTTTCTTCATCCACACTTGGATTTCTTCCCAGCCGACCTTGGAGCTGTGAGCCATGAGCATGGTGAGAGGGTCCACCGACACACACAGGCAGGGGAGATGCCACTCCAGCACGATGAGGGACTGTTGTTGGTTTACCGCCGCTAGAAATCAAGTACTCAATGCATGTCTAGACGGTTAACGTATACTTCATACAATGCGTGTGGGCTTGTGGAGAACAGTTCCTGTACAGTACACCATGTGTTCATATTGAGAAGTGAATTCATTTTTTGAAATGTTTCGATGTGCCTGATTTATCAATAAAACAATGGCTGACAATGACGTTTTTCTGTGACCACAGATCCCGACGGGCTGGGTCAGTCCTGGCTCCGGGTTTGGGGTCAGCTGCTTAATCTGTCATGGGAAACCCGCAGATACCTCAGGAGCAGACCAAAAGTTGTGTTGTGTTGTCCACTGATATCAGACAACCCTAGATAGAAAAATCACTTTGTTATAATTATTTGGAAAGTTTAAATTTATAAGTTTTGAATATATAAAAAAAAAATGAAAGAAAAAAAGACAAACCGCATTAAGTTATACGTCTGGGCTGCCAAAACTTTAACGTAGGAGGTACGGAGAGCGGCATAGATCGGCCATCTGTTGTTAATAAAAAGTCCTTCAGTCAAACGAACACAATTCCCTATTGTTCGCGATATTCTGTCTACGTGTCTCCAATGGTAAACAGGGTATACAGTTACCCACCAACAAAGTAGTTGGAGTAAATGTATCTTAAATGCGTTTCTCATGGCCGGCTTATTTATTTGTTTGTTTGATTTTTAATGAGTCCCCTTACAATCATTTGAGCAGATAGCCACACACTTAATCACTCGGTACCCTGGTGGTATTATGTGTTAAGACGTGTCACCGCAAATTTGTAACTCAGCGATTCGGGGCTTCATAATTAAAACAACATATCACGGAGGGAGCACTCCGCTCTCAATTACACGATACAGGATTAAGCGAAAGAACCAGATGTACACATAAACTATGGCGATAATTGTGGGTTCGTATATTTACCAATAAATTATCTTATATATATATTTTTTTTTTCTTTTCGTTCTTTTAAAGTATACGCATATAAATACATTATTCCAGCAAAAAGGACAGGTCAGATAACCTATGGCTCAGAACGTATCAAACAATGATCGCGACAGAGGGCTGTGAGAAAAATACAGAATTCAGCGGATTCAAAGGGAAGTCGGACAAATTTAGAAATAAATACCAGTATGAGATGGTCAGGTTACCAAGCACTGCATGCTGCAGAAAGAAGGTCCATGCTTCGAGACAAAGCTGAAAGGGAAAACGCTAAGGAAGGAAAGAAGTTATTACAAGAAGAATAAAAGCGAATGGAAGAGATGGATAGGAGAACGAAAGTAGTGACACTGAAGAAACAAGGTTATTGGATAAAATTGGAGAGTGTAGAGGGGAAAAGGGTTAAGAGGTCAGACAGTGGAAAAGAGAACCAGCAAGGATAGAGTTCTTAATCAATCCATTTTACGACTTCTTACTAGCAACAGGTAACCCTCAGGCTTTGTAGATAGTTACTATGGAGTATTTAAGAAGAGAAAAACTCATGAACATATATTATTAGGTTGTAAGGTATCACTTGCACAGAGGAGGAGCAGATGACGACCTGAAATTATTTTGGAGGTGTGGGCGAAGAAAACAGATGAGGTAAAAACATGCAAGTCAGTTAAGAAGTGATTTCTATTCATAAAATTTGAAAAGAGAGCGAAGGGGGTATTCTAACATTAGCAAAAAGATTGGGCAGTACTGGCGAATTTAGGACGGAAATTATAATTACTCGAGATATAGTCATAATCAACCTGAGATCTGATATGCTTATCTGGTTAAAGAAGGCAAGGGAATTTTTGATAATCATGTTGACAGTCCCATGGGAAAAAAAACAGGATAGAAAAGTCTTACGAAAAGAAAAGGACAAAGTATGAATACTTGTGTCAAAGAAATCAACGTGATAGGACAGAACGTGTAGTTTTTCCAGTATACGTAGGTACCACAGAACTACAGGGTAGGTCGTTTTGGAAAACAGTGAAAACCGTTGGTTTCTAATGCAGACAGCACGAAACCTATTCACTCGTGGTTTAGCTTTCCATTTCGTTTCGAATTTTTAAAAGATGCAAACTTGGAATGTAACCATACATACAGCCGGGTTATATCATTGGTCCAACATTTATGGGAGCCTAACTTACTTGTTAAAATTATCTTACTTAAACTTGCATATTCCAGGTGTGAATATGCATACATCGGACATGATAGATCGGCAGGTAACTGGCGTACGCCATCATCAAGCTAAAGTCAGACGAATCCTACGATTTTTTCTACGTCTATTAGAAGTACTGTTGTAGATCGTTCACAGTGGGGCCATAGTTAACGACAGATTGCAAATGATCTCGATATTTCTAGTAGATAGGCAGCCAATACCATCACGGAGTCCACCGTTGTCGGAATTTACTTACAAGATTCTCTTGCTAACATCGACCATACAACAGAAATTAACTAAAAAGTAGTCCGGTTTCATCTCCGCCGACTTGCTCACTTGGTTACGCAAAGTCTGTAGCACGTGAGAAATTCTTTTTGTCCAGTAGGAATAAGACGCTTAAAGAGATCTGATCAGAGAGCATGTGCGTCGTGTTCTTGGAGTATTCATCGCGTGTACTCTTCTCAGATAAGTCCAAGAGTTACCACTTCACACCTAAAGTTTCTGAATGGGAAGAAGTCCTAATAATGACCTTAAGCCCGAATGTCTTCAGCCCACTCTGAAGTACAGAGGCGGACGTTTTATGGTATCGGCTGCAATCAGGCACAGTGCAATCAACCAGTACATTGCCATTTTAAAGACACAGCTATCGCTGTAACATAAAGGGCATAGATTTGATACCTCTATTTTACAAGAAGTTACTGCTACCATTCGTGTGATCACAATCTAGAAGGGGCATCAAAGCATTCATGTCCTTTCAACCCTGACATGAAGCCGATCGAGAGCCAGTGGGAGTATCTAGATCTAATATGATGAAATTAAAGAAAGGTCTCACACGAAAAGAGTGGAACCAGGCTAGACAGTGGCACAAATTTTCGCTGATTCACTGAAAAATCAAGGTAGATCCTCATCGTGTTGCCAAAGGTTACTGTTAAATAATAGCAAAAAGAATTTCGCTTTATCGCTTTTCCCCTTCTGCCATTTGCCGCAACAAATACATATTGCATGTAAATACAACATGCCTCCAAATTATTATGGCAGGGCAGTGTATTATGCATAAAAAATAACCCTTTTACTGGGTATACATACAGATAGAGCGATTTAGGAAATGATGAGGCACAGTGTTACATATATAATTAATTGGGAGGGAAGTCGGTGGCCTAGTAACTGGACTGCCATTTGAAGGCTGCATTTTTGAATCTCGGTCAAAAAGTTATAAAATACTCGTTCATCGTTTTCTGCTCTAATGCGAAAGCTTTTGTGTGCGTGTGTTAGGGATCGCAGAGAAGAAGCAGAGCGGCTGAACGAGTATCCAGAGATTGATAATAGCTAGCAGAAATAGAATAGAATCACATCAAGACGTCCTACCGCCTGCGTGTTCCTAACATTTCCAAAAATATCATGGGTAAGCTGGCACACGTCAAACAGCTTAAAATGTCGGCGACATTCAGCCGAACAAAGCGTCTATTTAGGAAAATAAAAGGTTCCTTTTGTCAAATACGCAAGGTGAAACAGATTCGTTATCTTTGTACATTAACTCGCTGTTCCAGATTTTGCAGGTATAATTTTTCACTAGTTTTATGCTGTACCAGTCCGTTTTGCCCGGCTTGGATAATTTGCCATCCAACGCACTGAGATCCATCCGCCCGCTCGGCCACATGGTGACCGTGAACGGTCTCTCTCAACTGTTTAGGTTAATATCAACTTTAGGCCCGACGACGTCTATCACACTCGGAAAGTCAGGTGCGTTCATAGTAATGTCGTTAGTCAGTACGAATAGCGTCACTTGAAAATCCATTACAAAAAAGTACTACATCAATATACTGAGCCGTAACATGATGTTGCGCGCGCCCTCTACCGGTAGTATGCAGCCGCAAGAGTAGTGTACAGCGGCGCCTTCTATGTTTCACAATTGACTTTCAGCTTACCACTGGTGGGATTACACTGACAAAAAAACAAATACAACGTCTGGTGCCTGGTTTCTTTTCACTTTAATCTGCGTAGAACATTGTTCCTATTTTAAAACAAAATTTTTGGGGAATCCCAGTCCTCTAATAACGACTTACAGTTCCCACGATTTAATGTTCCAAATGCGGCTTCGTTCGTTGGTACATCAGTTCCCCCGTGGCGCTCCACTGATGGGCCTGCTGAAGGTGGTCTCCGACCCGACGTGTTGTAGTGTTTCCTTAACACGATCGAGAACCTAGAAGCAAGAAGAGAGCCTCTCAGAACCGCTTATTCTTCACCTCATAGACTCGCCTCGATGTCTTCGTCGTGTAAACCTTTCAAGTGCTCGAGAGAATCTCACCGGCGGTAATGATGAAAACGGGGCGTTTCGAGAGACCCGCGCGAGTGACCGTAACCGAGGCCGACAGCTGCTCCGACGAAGAATCCTCGCGCCCGCGCAAGAGTCGATGAGTCGCGGCTTCGTTTGATGGCCGGACTTTAAACGGAAATCTTCGTTGAGTGCTCGACGCTAACCACTTTGCTCGGAGACAGCGGATGTTGTTCGAAACGTAACGGTTGGTAGTTTAGGCAGTAAACCAAGCACGGCTTGGAGAAAACCTTTAATTACTGGCGTTGGAATTCTTGCATTCTGGCTGATTAAAGCTGAACCGTCAAAATTTAATTTTCAGCTGGTTAAAAACAAACAGGAAAGAGTCGTAGTACTGCCACCTTGTCAGTCATCTATTAAAACAGCAGCGAACAGTCGTTCACCCGGGAAAATTCACGCCATTGACAATTGTCGCGAGAGCGGAGTGTTTTCCAAACCTCCATTCGAGCTGACGAGAAGAGGGGGAAACGGATCGAGTTGTACGTGAGTGCGCGTGCGTCCGTGTGAAAGAAGATGCTTTCCCCTGATTTACTTTAAAGCAACTCTGAGATTGCCCGCCCACGTCTTATACCGAGCAAGAAATAAATAACAAATGAGGTTATGTAATGATCACTCTTGCAGCTTTCTCTTGTCCCGAGAGACAACAGATGCAATTGGGTGATGGTGCCAAAAAAAAAATGTGTTGTTTATCCACTAATTAATTTACAAAAATTAATTTTTTTATCTGCATCCGATTCCGGTTCTTGAATATCCTATTATAGCATCAATCACTTGTGTTAAGCACAGACGTTCTTATTTTCCAGCGTGCTAACTCGGTTCACTGAATCTCTTTTTAACATTTTTAAAATTTTTCATGTAATATAGTCAATTATATGTAAAGAACTTCTGTTTCCGGTAAATATAACTGACTAATAACTGATTAATGAGAGAAATATCAAGCTTTGTCATCCAATCATTTCTCATAAACCAGTTAAGTTGCAACAAAAGGAAGATGAACTATGATATTAATCCATATTTCCACTTTAAAAATTATAATACATATTACAATCACATTTGTCTTAATTTAAACTATAGAATTGTTTTGGATAATGTCAGGATAATGTCTACATCTCGTTCAGATGTCAAATCACAAATCCAAGAATCTTCATACAGCAAAAACCTGATTCTTGCTGTATATATATTTACAAGAAATTCAGGTAAGAACTTTGTTTCGTCAGATTTTTCGTAAAATTACGATCGATCTCTTCGGAGAGAAAAAGCACTGCCACGAACGGGTTCTTCACTCTCAGACGGGTGATAATGTTGGCAGGTAAACAATGTCAGAAAGTCGAACTGAGTAAGATTCACTCTGAAATGACTGAAGTGCAAAGGGAGGTAACCGAAACCAAACTCTGGATGTGAGTGGAGTCCACCACGCCGCCTATCGGCATTTTCATTTCAGTCAGAAAGTTACCGCTTCACTCGATCTGACTGGTTAATAACTTACCGTCATTAATTTTGAGGGAATTTTTGCTAAATTTTAGGATTCGATATTTTTGGAGGTGCACTGGATGCACCATAACTTTGCTGTCAAAAAAAAAAAAAAAAAACAGGTCACGCGCGCAGGTGCGTGGATCTCGTCTCTGCAAAGCTCTGTATTATGTTCGGCTGTGCGTCTTATCTGTGGAAGGTAACTTTCTCTGCCGTACCTACTTTTTATACCTTTACTTTAAAAGAGTTTTTGTAATATGTTATTTAAGACCCTCGAATTAAGTCGACGGTCATCGATGCATAGATATGAGAATTTTTAATCAACCATTTCTTATATATGTTTGATGATTTTGGATTAGCCGTTTTAGTATTGAATAGTGACATAGGTTCAGAAAGTGCGCACCCCTATGTTTCTTAAACAAAAGTGATGGAATTTGAGTATCCAACTCACGAGCGAAAAACTAAACGTAACTTACTGCCAACTCTTGATGTAATTAAAATCAAGGTCGTTACTCTAATTATTATAACGATCTGCTGGCCTTTGTTCAGTATATTGCACTAAACTAAGTATCTTTTTTAAAATAATTAAATGTGGTCAATCACAGGCATGTACGTTTTAGACAATAAAATAGTTAAATAGCTATCAAAATCGCGCAAACACTGACAACTAACCTGGTAATCTGTTTAGTCATGTCGCGGAAACACCCAGCTTGGGTCGGTGTCTGACTTCTTCAACACACATAAAAAGAAATATAAAAATATTTTCACAAATAATTATTTTAAATAAAAAATCCCCTGTATGATGGTAGTCCGCTTTCCTGCCTATAGAAACTTAAAACAGCTCTTATATTTTAATAAATGCACATTATTTTAACAAGACTGCAAAAGAATTGACAAGCATATAAGCTGTTGTATTTTTTTTTTTTTAAATACGTACAGAAAAAAATGTGGACATTCTATCAATCTCTGACTTCCACGCCTCAAGACGACCCGAGCTGTTAGCTGCCCATTCTCCGCTATGGTCGGTTTCTTTTGGGGCGGTAGTTGTATCGGCGCCGTACTGAATGGCCCCAACTTCTAATTATCCTTTAGTCTTTGTTCCCCCCTCTCTCCCCCAGGGTGAATTGGTACAGCTTTCACTCGGGATAGTAAATCGTAGCTTTTTTACACCTGCCCCAAATATCTCCACTTCAGTATTTTCCCACGATCTCTTTTCTACACATTTTTCTAACCTTATTGACCACTTCTCGTGTATTAGTTTCCTATGAGATCTTAAAAAATAATTGCATTATGTAGAACTCGGATAATCAATCACACGGATGGTTTGAACCCGTGGCTACCCCAGTACCCGCCACCTGATGATTAAGCAGAGACGGCCATTTTTCCTGCCGCTAGGCGGCGACTGCTGTAGTACGCACTGGTCTAAGCCACGGAGAACCAGGGTCATTACTCGGAATTTACATTTAAAAAAAATTACTTTGAATCTTTGGGGAGATTTGTTTTGTTCTTTACATGTATGGCAGTGCAGAATGGCTAAAACCACTCGATGGCCCCATTAATTAGTGCAGCCGAAATCTTTTAGTAGCTTTAATACAGCACTGAAAAAACTAACGGTAAACCTTCATCAAACACTAAATCAGTAATGTTACCAATTATGCGGTTATCATTTCAGGTGTGTAAATATGTTACTGGTGGCAGATTATAACATATACGATCACAACTTGGTAAACCGATGGTGGTCTTTACTATTTTCACAGATATTAGCTGTAATAATCTCTTTAGACCAACTCCTCCCTCTCTCTCTCTCTCTGTACTGACGTCATATATCTCTCTGTATTGACGTCATATATCTCTCTGTACTGACGTCATCTCTCTCTGTATTGACATCATTTTCTCTCTCTCTGTGTGTGTACTGACGTCATATATCTCTCTGTACTGACGTCATATATATATCTCTGTATTGACGTCATATATCTCTCTGTACTGACGTCATCTCTCTCTGTATTGACATCATTTCCTCTCTCTGTGTGTGTACTGACGTCATATATCTCTCTGTACTGACGTCATATATCTCTCTGTATTGACACCATTTTCTCTCTCTGTACTGACGTCATATATATATCTCTGTATTGACGTCATATATCTCTCTGTACTGACGTCATCTCTCTCTTATTGATCATTTTCTCTCTCTCTGTGTGTACTGACGTATATATCTCTCTGTACTGACGTCATATATATCTCTGTATTGACGTCATATCTCTCTGTATTGACTTTTCTCTCTCTCTACTGACGTCATATATATATCTCTGTATTGACGTCATATATCTCTCTGTACTGACGTCATCTCTCTCTATGACATCATTTCTCCGTCTCTGTGTGTGTATGACGTCATATATCTCTCTGTACTGACGTCATATATATCTCTGTATTGACGTCGTATATCTCTCTGTATTGACACCATTTTCTCTCTCTGTACTGACGTCATATATATATCTCTGTATTGACGTCATATATCTCTCTGTACTGACGTCATCTCTCTCTGTATTGACATCATTTTCTCCGTCTCTGTGTGTGTACTGACGTCATATATCTCTCTGTGCTGATGTCATATTTCTCTCTGTACTGACGTCATCTCTTTCTCTCTCTGCTCTATCAAAACAAATCCGTTGATATCGCAAATTTTTTATTGGATTTATAATAGACGGACAAAAACATATTTTATTAATTTAAGAAATCTTAAATATAACCAGAAAATAGCAAAATATTGTGCACGTGATTATTTGCCTTTTAATCTTCTTTATTACTTCTTTTATTAATCATTTTGCTTTGATGTCTTTGTTTAGTCAAATTTAGTTTTATATACAGAACCTATGTATTTGATTGCTTCTTAATTGTATATATATATTTTTCAATTCATTAATTTATTTAATTATTTACGGACTCTTCTTAAGTTCACAAATTCAAATATATACCACATACTGTACTTATATATCAGATAATCAGTGTGTTAAACACATTTGTAAACGCCAGTATGACGGTTCTCGTACTTCGTCATCTATTGGAAGCGACAATACTCCAGATAAATAATTCATGTATTTGCTTGGGACAGTATTACCTGCAATAGTTTTCTTGTCTATACTCAATTGATTTTTATGATAAAGTTCCTTCCTTTACTCGTTCAAGAAAACCAAATTTCCGTGCATATTATCGCTCTGATTACAAAAGAGTAACGATGCTATCTATTAATCAATTCTTGCTTCTCTATTTCCCCACTTCTGCAATTTGTTGTTAAATGAGTTATTCATAATATTTTGAAGGACAGATGCTCCCATTCCTTCGCTTTGTTTGTTGTTTTTTGTTCCATATAACACATTAAGCCTGTCTAAGCAGTTGTCCTCATTCCCCAACTGACAGCTAATTCCTCTCTTTTCCTTCACCTAGCCACACGCGGTATTCCCGCTATGCACAGTAATTTAAACTACGTCCGGATATAACGTTCGGAAAAGGCGATCTTTAAAACAAAGCAAAGCCTTTTGTAAACCATGATTTATCTCTATTCTTTTTCCCCCATCAGGTGAACCGTAGTAAATTAATTGATGATAACTCAAAATCTCACCATATCAAATGAAAACTGGGCAACCTTACTGGCCAAGGTAAAATTGCTCGTTGGGATGCGAAATCTGTGCTGGTCGATTAATGAGAAACATCAATCTTGCCGCGACACGTCATTGGATTTCTCGGTAGATGCGCATGCACTACGGACCAATCCAACGACTTACATAGTCTGTAAGGGGACAGACAGTCATGGGAGACCATTATCAGATCGTTGCAAACGTTTTGTCGGTTTTTTCATTATGTTAATTATGGGTTAATTTTTTGCATCCTTGTGAAGGTGCAGGTAGATAAGTTACATATCGCTTTGTAGCGTGAGCTTTGGCATACATTACGCAAAACCAACATTTTTAAAAATCATAAAATGGACATTTGTTTCGGGGTTCTGAGAGGAGCAGGGATAGAAAAGGTTTTGGTGCCATTCTGCTTCACGAGTTCAAACCGGGCCACGAAGCGAGCGAGGAGACTCGTAACGATAAGAAAGCACGGGGCGAGGACGCAGCAGATGAGCGGACAGTACAACGATGGTTTGCAAAGTTTCGATCAGGAAATGTGAGCCTCGAAGATAAGGAAGGTAGCGGACGTTCTTCCAGCTGTGATGACGACCGTCTGAAAGTCTCGGTTGAAGCCGATCCAAGAAAAACGGTGCGAGAAATTGCTGGATAGCTTGAGATAAGCACTGCAACTGTTTCCCGGCATCTTGACGCAATCGGCCAGGTGAAAAGGCCTGACAGGTGGGTGCCTCACGAGTTGAATGAACAACAACAAAATCGTCGATTGGAGATCTGCTTTTCACTTGTCATAAGAAACAAAAACGACCCATTTCTTGGCTGAATCATTACATGATGAAAAATGGATTCTTTACGACAATCGCAAAAGATCAGCACAGTGACTCGACAAAGACAAGGCGCCTAACCACATTTCAAAACCCATCCTCCATCCAAAGAAGGTCATAGTCGATCGCTGTCTGGTGGACGGCAACTGGTGTCATATATTGAAGAGGCCCAATCCTGCTCCACGATGATGTTCGTCCTCGTGACTCTTCAGAAACTGAACACGTTGGGGTAGAAGTTCTCCCTCACTCAGCCTATTCACCAGACCTATCTCCCACAGACTACCACCTTTTCAAACATCTTGACAGCTTCCTATATAAAATCCTCCTCCAACTAAGCAGCAAATGAAGCTTCCTTCCAACAGTTTATCAACTCCAGAAACCTAGATTTTTGTTCAAAATGGTATAAATGCGCTTGTAACTCGTTGGCAGAAGTGTATATTGATTGTAATGGAACTGACTTTAGGGTAATAAACTCCACGTTCAGCAAAGATGTGAAGTCTCATTGTTGCGGTAAAAAAAAAATCGTAAAAATGTTTGTAACAACCTAATATTTTGTATGCCTTCTTATCCGTAGGCGACAGCTCGGTTATGACAGACTCTCTAAACGCTACACCGTTTGGTGAGATTTAAATTTTAAAGAATAAACAGTAACTATATATATATACTAGTATATTAGTATTGGAAAACATTTTGTATATATTGTCTGCATTACAAAACCCGTCCACAGCTAGCCTTTGCAGCAAGGTGTTCATATTTATAGTCTCTGCTACAGGATATAGTCACATTACTCTCGGGACCAGCTCGTTTCCGGTCTGTTTGGCAAGAGAAGGTCGCATTGGCTTTCCATCTCGGGACCAGCTCGTTTCCGGTCTGTTTGGCAAGAGAAGGTCGCATTGGCTTTCCATCTCGGGACCAGCTCGTTTCCGGTCTGTTTGGCAAGAGAAGGTCGCATTGGCTTTCCGTTTAAAAAATTGTGTTTATCTGTAGACCAGACATGTTTATACGTATATACCCAATGCATGGCAAAAACTTTAAAGTTGGACTATATAGCAAAACACACACGTATCTATTTTCTTTAAAGTCAGCCGTATTTGTACAGTAGATGAAAAATAATTATTCAACAACTTCGGAGAACTAAAACTTTTGCGAAAGTTGGTTGATGAAATGCGTTTACGTGCCTGTGAAGTGGATGCCACCTGATGTTCTCATATGCTCTGAACAGTAAGGAGTTTCAGAAAGAAACAGGTAGGGAAACATTGCAAACACTTCAGCCGACAGTTCGGGGTCCCGGTGTAAGGTTGTAAGCGAGTAAAAGTGCGATTAATTAGCTTGAAAACAGCCGTCTGAGAAAAAGACACAGAGAGATTACCAAAAGATGACAGTAGAAGGTAAACATCTACAAAGACTGTCAAGTGTCTGCGGAAGTGCGAAGAACATTTTCGTGGTCTCTTAATCTGTTCAGATTAGATCACGTGATTGGTGGATTACCCGAAAAAGTGGCCAGAAATAGCTATCCGTAAGTAAGAATAGCAAATATGACTAATTTACAAAGGGTTGTGCAAAAATCCTTCTGCCTCCCACTAAAGTATATTTTCGATAAAGAAACCTCTTTGTTCATCACTGTCCAGATCTCTAGTGGTGGAGTCAGGGTTTGGAAAACGCTATGCTAGCGCATTCTGGACCCACTGGTCCTTGTGAAGGCAGAATGAATGCCAAGGCTTATTTCGGCGTCACTTCCGGTCAAGAGCCTCCAACGAATGCTTCATGCGTACCCTGATAAGGAGGGCTACTTCCAAGATGATACTGATTCCGTCTACCGCGCCCACATCGAGCGTTCATGGTTCGAGAAACATGACGGAGATGCCAGGCATGTGCCACGACTGACACAACCCCCCCCATGATCTTAAACCAGTCGGGTATCTGTGGGACGGACCTGAAGGACGCATTTCCCATCACGTTCGCACCATACGCTACGTACGAAATTAATTTCCAAACGGGGAATACTTTTCAGGACGTCTTCCAGCACCAAAGGGGCTTCATGCCACCTCGGACCCTGACCGTTATCTGCGGGAAAGACCGCCTAACTAGTTACCGTTTATAGGGCCTAATAAAGCGGACTAACCAGAGCGTATGGAACACGTGTGGTTCATAGAGCTGTATACCAAAGAAACTATTATACTAACAACTACCAGATAATAGTGAGTTTTTTTTTTAACTTTTATTAACAAAAATACAAGTTATTTGTTTTCCTGTTAATTTGTATGAGGTTTCGGTTCTGAACAAGTATAAACATCTGCAGAAACGAACAGATTTCCAGACTGATATTTGGTACGGCGGAATGTCACAGCCACTAAGGTCGAGATGCGCAGGAATATGTTGAAATTAGGCGATTCTTTCGAAAAGCGGTAAACTTCGACGATGTACGTACAACCGGTTGGGCACTTTCTCTTTCTGTCTCCCGCCTGCTTCGATTACAACCGTAAGACGTTTCCGCGATTATAGCGTGTTTACTAAAACGTAACCTCTTCCGGACTGTAAACGTTCTTCCTTGTTCGGGCAAACTAGAAACGAAGCATAAATGAATGTGATTTCTCTCCTTTTTTTTGTTGTTGAAACAACCTAAATAAATAGAAAAAAACTGTGTCAACTGCACACACTCTTCCTTATTCTTTCAGGTGTGTTGTTGCTGTGTCAGAGTACGCCGGGTCGGTTCTCTCTGTCGGTCGGTCTGTTGCACTTTTTGTTGACTCTGACGATGACTCGGGGGATTGCGATCTTTCTTAAGCTCACGTGACCGGAAGTTTCAGGACACCAGATAGCGTTTAAAAAACGCAAAATCAGATCTATCGGTTGAAATCGATTTACCTGAAAATACAAACTGGATTTCACAATGTAAATATCTTCTAAATTTTGCATAATTAATTGATTTTTGTTAAAAAAAAAAATAATAGCGCATTACTAACTATATTTATTGGGTGTGCAATCGTGTAGATTTAATCCAGGCATTCCGGTTTCCTCCAACATCGTAAAAATGAATATTTTTTAAAAGATTTATGGCAGAGTTTTCCTTTCCGAAGTCAGAAATGCCAGGTCCACCGTCTCGAAAGACAAGTGGCGTCCTCTAGCAGATAACCGCGGCATTACGCTTGCTTGCCAGGGCTGTCGCCATTGTAGATAACCATAAATAACTACTTTAGAAAACCAATCTATTTCCAAGAATAAAAATGTTCCCTGGCTCGAGATCATGATGACACCGTGAAATATGCTAACCAAGACGTTTCACCACGCGAACAGTGGGCTAATCCCACCTAGTAATGAGATACATCAGCCCACGGCACGATTCTATCGATGAGGCTTCATGAGAGAGATAGGATATCGTCAACCGGGAATGCACGTGTAACTTGCAAGATGGACTGTCCATCACCAGTCTACCCTCTTTAGGAAGATACGGCATAGCCACCAAGATGCAGCGAAAGACTGAATATAATTAAATGCATCTCCAACTTAATGTAAGACAGCGCTTTTATAGAGTTGTATTTTCCCAAAATGTTCGCGGTGTTACCAGGCAACGTTGTCTTTGCATAATCTCTGTTATTTTAATTACCTTTGCAACAACAACAACAACAAAAAAAATACGCGTTTAGAACGAAAAGCGGAGTTTGGTAAAGGATATTTTTGGAATTGTGGTCTGTTTTCTTATTTACTCGAGGCCAAACTCGCGACACCACTAAAATACATGCAAGTGAAAATCTCACTCATTGCACAAAATTGTTAAACTTTGCTTAAAATATTTAATTAAAAATTTGTGAATACCTCCAACACAGAGGCAGAAGGTGAAGAAATAGGTGCCAAGTGATAAAGGCAAATTGTCGAAATGCTATATCCCACGGAAGCGCATAATTAATATGCAATAAATATTTGCAACGAATTCCTGAATAATACATTTTCCAATTTAACTTACCCTTAGAGACAGCAAAAATATGATTATAGTTAATTACGTATTTTTTTTTTAAAAAGTGTTTATTCCACTCACAACTAAAAACAAAATACGATTAGATTTTGTCCTCGAGATATAATTCAATCCAATGGGCGCTAAGCCCGGGTTATTAAAGAGATGCAACAGCTAAGCAGCGAGGTATCTTCAGCAGCGGTTTGGCTAAAACTGTTTGCTTCCTAAAAATGTGTAACTTTTAACTTAGTTTACTCTTTTTTTGACACTGCAGTCTTTTGATTTCAAAACTTGCATTATACTTCTTATTTATTTTGGTTTGCGTGTATATATATATATATCTCCCTTTCCTCGAAACTTTGTGCTCTTGTCCGGTAACCAGTATAAACCGCATAGATTATATACATCTTACTTTCCTTTTATTTAAATCCCTAAGTTTCCCAATTTTACCCCCCAATTTTCACACGCAAAAATACAAAATCTTGAATAAATAACTTTAGTTACATTAACAAAAGTAACCATCTATACATCAGACATAGCTTGGCTAAACGTCAAGAGAATTAAAAAGAAGGCTATTGTTTGTCATCATTAAAAAAAAAATACATTGTGCAAATAAAAGGTGATATAAAATATTAAATATAGTTTCTTCATCAGCATTACATACACAACGCCACAGGACCTATGCTATTTATTTCATATGCAAAGAGTAATAAAAGTGAGTTATAGTAAGACGAAGTTTTGTTCCATACTACGTTTAAGATATATTTATTCAGAACTGAGTACCAAATTGTATCTCTCTCTCTCTCTCTCTCATCATCATCTCTCTCTGTACTAACGTCGTCATCATCATCATCATCATCATCATCATCATCATCATCTCTCTCTCTCTCTCTCTCTCTCTCTCTCTCTCTCTCTCTCATCATCATCTCTCTCTGTACTAACGTCGTCATCATCATCATCATCATCATCATCATCATCTCTCTCTCTCTCTCATCATCATCTCTCTCTGTACTAACGTCGTCATCATCATCATCATCATCATCATCATCATCATCATCTCTCTCTCTCTCTCTCTCTCTCTCTCTCTCTCTCTGCCAACGAGTAAATCCTAACATTCGGACCCTTTCTTTTTATATATATTTTAAAAATAAACCAAAACTTATAGCTCAAAACCTTTATTGATGAAATTCTCCTTATATCTAGGAATGATGAATTGATCAAGTCTTTAGTTTAAAGTGCCAGCATAATGATATATTTACAAAACTTATTCCCTCGATGTTCTCCCAATTTCATAAAGCCTAGTTTTATTTCTCTCTGTTTTCTTTGCTTAAGAAATTGGAATTGGTTATTAAGACAACCAACTATATTTTCTTTCTTAACGAGAGGGTATTATCCCGCTCTTCCGGTGTATCTTTTAATCTTCTATTGAAAAATTTTTATTTTTCATGCGTGTCTGAATATTAAGTAAATGTTTCTCTTGAGTAGGACAAAGCACGTTGTCCTCCCTTGACTTACATGGGGCTGCGTCCCTAAAAAATCGGTGTGCAAATCGAGTTCGTGTATTTCGAACGTATTATTGCACAGTAAACGGGGATTTGTTCCATATCATTAAATAATTTGAGTATTTTCGGGTCTTCCTTGGAAAGAAACCATGGTCCAGGTACCCAATGGCTATGGTGGTTCTAGCAGACTCAGGACACATCATCCCAGCCTTCCTGCTGCTGCTGCTGCTGCTTGTGTGGTGGTTCTAGCAGACTCAGGACACATCATCCCAGCCTTCCTCCTGCTGCTGCTGCTGTGTGGTGGTTCTAGCAGACTCAGGACACATCATCCCAGCCTTCCTGCTGCTGCTGCTGCTGTGTGGTGGTTCTAGCAGACTCAGGACACATCATCCCAGCCTTCCTGCTGCTGCTGCTGCTGTGTGGTGGTTCTAGCAGACTCAGGACACATCATCCCAGCCTTCCTCCTGCTACTGCTGCTGCTGAAGTCACAACATCATACTAATCCTGTACGATAACTAAGCAACTAAAAACTACACCAGTAATGAAGACTGACAGCTGAACATTCGATTTTTTTGTATCTTTTGGTTTATTCAGAAAAGTTTAGAAGAAATAAATTTACACATAAGACCGTTAACCACAAGGTAACATTATCGAAAAGATAAAATCAATCCGGTAACAAAGGTAACATCTATCCATCGTCAGTAAAAACACATAAAAACAACGGCCATTTAGCTAAAAGGAAACATTTAATAAGCAGATTAATAAAAGATTAAAGCGTAAGAAAACAATTCCTTAACTAAAGAACTCGATGGTAAATTCTGAAGCGAAGGTTATGAGCAGTCAGAATCAGAGCTGATGAAGGTAGTCTTTGCTGGAGTAGTTTGAAGAATTTCAATAAAGTAGATTGATTCAACGAACGATGTTTCTTCTTGTACAGTTCCTTGTGGGCTGCCGGGTGCCAAACTGCAAACTTCGCACCGTGTCTGGGCCCGTGCCCATTGTTTCCGAAGCTAGCTGGTGAGCGAGCTTTAAGAGGTCTGCTAGCACCCCCCCAACCTCTTCTGATTGGTTTTCTTGTTTCGTCCTGTTCAGCAACTCCTCGATCGAAAGCTCCTCTTGACTGGAACCAGTCAGATCTGTCACGTCGTTCAAGTGTTCACAGCCAACAGATTGTCCAATCGAACGACTTCCGCAACAATTGAATAAAGGCTTTCGAAACCTAAAATTGCATACGCATTCCTTCCGTAAGCATTCCCATTACTATTCGTGGTTGTACTCTTGATTTCAATCCACGCACTCTTGATGCTATTTATTGCGTGGAGGATATCGCACTGTCATCAGAAGTCACGAACCGATAACATTTCGGGTTTGTCAATAGCACCCGGAAGTTGTGATATTGTCTTCAGATAGCACAACTTAAAACTGGCTATAACTCCCCGATCCATCGACTGGATCAGAGGCGTGGTGTTGGATGGCAAGAAAAATCACTTTTATGTTAGGGTATAGATCATTGAAGGGGTGCTGGGTGCTCCGGTACGTTGTCTAGGGTGAGCAGCGCCTTAAATGCTATGTTTTTCTTCTGCTGACAGTATCGCTTAATCTCCACACGGAAGCAACAAAGGAACCAGTCCTCTGTGATACAGCTGCTCATCCATGTCATCTTTCTCGCCCGGCAATGAACCGGTAGGGTCTTCTCGCCTTTCAGGGCCCGAGGATTCTGGGAATTGTACACTGCCGGCGGTTTACAGTTGAAGTCCATACTAGGATTGTCAGTCTATCTTTAGAGGCTTTAAAATCAGGGGTGATCTTTCCTTCTTTTGATACGTAGGTCCTGCTTGACACTCTCTTCCAAAACTGACCTGTTCCTAAAGGCTCTCAGTGGCCTCTCTGCCCTGATAGATTTGAATTAATCGGGAAACAGCTCAGCATCTGCGTGGTTCGCACTGGAAGATTCACCGGTAAATTTGATGCTAGTTTTTGCTGATGATGGTTGTGATTGGGAAGCAGAATCGTTTATCCGTGTAGCAGTTTATTCTCTGATGTTAAGCTTTTTCTTTCCTTTCTGTTTCTTCAGCTGGGCGGGCTTGTCTGGTGAACCCAAACGTAAGGTTGGCCCACACCCTACAGAAGAAAGTCAAGCGTTTGTGTGATGTGAGAGTGCGTGAGTGTTAGCGAGTGTGAGTGATGAGTGTGTGTGTGTGTGTGTGTGAGAGAGAGAGAGATATGACGTCAGTACATAGAGAGAGACATGGAGAGAGAAATGGCGTCAGTACATATAGAGAGATATGACGTCAGTACATATAGAGAGACATGAGAGAGAGAGATGACGCAGTACATAGAGAGGACATGGAGAGAGAGATGACGTCAGTACAGAGAGAGAGAGAGAGACATGGAGATGAGAGAGAGAGATGGCGTCATACATAGAGAGAGATGACGTCAGTACATAGAGAGACATAGAGAGAGAGAGATGACGTCAGTACATAGAGAGAGACATGGAGAGAGAGAGAGTCAGTACAGAGAGAGAGAGAGACATGGAGAGAGAGATGGCGTCAGTACATAGAGAGAGATATGACGTCAGTACATATGAGAGACATAGAGAGAGAGATGACGTCAGTACATAGAGAGAGACATGGAGAGAGAGAGACGTCAGTACAGAGAGAGAGAGAGAGAGAGAGAGAGAGAGAGAGAGAGAGAGAGAGAGAGAATCGCTGCAGCAGCCAAGCGAATGGTGGTCGAGTGCAGGGGAAGCGAGTGACTTATCGATCAATGTTTACGTGATCGGCTTTCAGTCATCTTGTGACGACCGTAGTCTCCCACCTTCAACGATTCGTTCTCTCATTTCTCTTTTCAACACCAAATGTGCGTTTAGCTGTCAAAAAACATGTTTATTACACTTATTCATTCTCATAAGTGTTCATTATTCACTCACTCAGTATAAATTACACGTGTACAACATATTAGTGACGGATGGACTCATCTATCAGCACAACTGCCAGATGCAAGAACAGAAATGCAAATAATTTTGATCGTATCGTCGTTTTAAATATTTATGAGGCATATTAATTAAGCAAAAACGATTAAAGATATCCATCACACATATTAATTAAGCAAAAACGATTAAAGATATCCATCACACATATTAATTAAGCAAAAACGATTAAAGATATCCATCACACATATTAATTAAGCAAAAACGATTAAAGATATCCATCACACATATTAATTAAGCAAAAACGATTAAAGATATCCATCACAGTACAATGTTATCATTATCTTTTCTTCTTCGTCTTCGATCACTCATTTCATGTGAGTGGGATGTCTTGCACCGTCGTTATGCGCTCTCTGGCCCGGAGCATCAAATACTGTTGTTGAGAATACACAGAGTCAGTTTTTACCGTAAGGTTACGCTTACACCTCACAGTGCACATCCATCAGTGTAATCTGCTTTTTAAATGTTCACCCGCCAGTCACTGAGCTCGTGGAACAGGGTTTTATTTTAAAAATTCCTGAAAGTAATAAAATGAAGCTCGACTGAGAACAACAATCTTTCTCATTTATCGGTGAATCAGTTGTCCATTTTCGATCAGCCGTTAGCATAGTTTTTTTTTAAAAAATGTCACCCAATGGATGGATATTTGAAGACCCAGCTACTAGTAAACCAACTTCGGACGTTTTGGTGAAAGTACAAACGTCTTTAATATGTGCATAACGTTGTTTACCAAGTTTGCGGAAACACTAATCATCTACTTTCAATCTATCTGCCTGTATTGTTCACTCTGCATTTAAGAGATCAGTGTGTGAAACATAAGCACTAAGGCATTTCCGTAAGACCAACTATATTAAATACTTGTAACGCTGCATTTAGGGCGGGGTCGGAACCGGAGAGGTGAGAGGAACGGTTCTTTTCTGAATTTCTTCAATAACCAAGTATTTTGAGAGCCGCATTGGATGTAACCTCCCGATTATGAAAACTGGATAACGGGACAGAGATGCATGCTGAATTTTTAACAACAAAAACGATGTTTACTGATGCCAACAAACAACTTACATATGAACATTTTAATAATGCGTGATGTGTTTTAACGACGCCATCTTCCGTTGGCATTACGTCTCTCTCTCTCTCTCTCTCTCTCTCTCTCTCTCTCTCTCTCTCTCTGACATCATCATTTCTCTCTCTCTCTCTCTCTCTGACATTCATCATTTCTCTCTCTCTCTCTCTCTGACATCATCAATCATCTCTCTCTCTCTCTCTCTCTCTATCTTAAGACGTCGGTGGTCAGACAGATACACCTGAAAATATGTCAAATACGAATAATTTTGTATTAATTAAAAAAAAACAAACAAACTATTAGTATGGAAGTGAATTCACATCTATACCTAACATTTCCGGTAAAATTATTTTTAAAATCATTAAGATTCTCCAGCCAACTAATCAATTCAGTGCCTGGTGATGTTGTTGTTGATGTTGATGAACGAGTTGGACTTCCGAACGAGGCTCTGTCAATGGCATAGCATCCAGTAAAGACAAGTGGCCTGTTCTCTGTCGAGTCCTCGTGATTGAGAGATGTTCGTCGAGCCGACAAGCAGCCCGGTCCACCCGACACCGGGGGCCCCCAAGGACCCGGGAGGTCTCTCTCACGTCGGGCAGTGCCTGCTGAAGAGTCTCAGGGCTGTTCAATACAAGGCCTGTATGGTGTTGTCTTCGTTTTCAAGCAGGACAAGTATAGAATCACATCTCTCAGATTCTCGTTGCTCTGCTCTTCAAATTGTGTCAGTGATGGGAAATGAACCAGCGCGAGCTTGTTTCCAGGTCTCTCTTAAACCGAGTCAGTTTATGCTCGGGCAGGAGTGCTTTCAAAAGCGAAAGTGCTGGTGTTTCCCCTTCCTCGCGGCTTTCCGTTGAGGTCATTTAAATTCCAGGTGGTAAAACATCTGCAGCCACAGAGGATCTTCAAGCTCCGCATATTCGTGGCCTTTTTCGACGCAAGAGTTCTTCCGGCCGGGCAGGAAAGCGTCTCAGCACCTCTCCCCTTGGCAGCCGCCGTACCTCATTGCGTAAAAGCTGGTCGAAATATTGACAGTTGATCTCTTCGAGAGGTTCGCGGAACTGTCGATGGTTCAGTCCTTTTGCCATTATTTTGATAACAATTCGCACAACCAGGGTCATCACTTCCATGATCTCGGGTGGAAATTCTTTGGCGCAAGGTGCCTCCAGGTGGATCATACAGTGAAATGGTATCACGTTTTGATCTAACATTTTCTGCAACAGAGTCACGAACCCCTTGTTTCTCCCCCCTCCTCTCGCATACTCGGTACCCCATCAGTCAGGACAAGGACAAAATGGCTTGTATTGATTTATTTAGCATTGAGACAATCTATAATCGCTGTAAGAATATGCTCGCCCCGTGTTCGACCTTTAAGCGGCAATAATTCTATAAGCTCCTCTCGGGGACCTTCTGAATTCACATACCTGCAGAGGTGGGAGGCAACCTGTGCTATGTCACCAACATCGCACGATTCATCTCATGCGATTGAGTAGGCCGGAGCTGAGCTTATGTACCTAAGCTGCTGACTGCTGATGTCTGTGGCCATTTTTATTTATCGGTCCCTAACTGTCTTTGGTGGAAAACGGCATATCTTTAGTTTCCTGAACGATTTCGTTTTTTTGTTTTTTAAATCCGCAAGCAACTACTCCGATACCTTAATGAAGCTCTCCTCTAAGTAATCGCTCTCCGTGAATGGCTGTCCGAGTTTCAATTCTCGGGCTGCCACAGAGTGGCGCTATTTGCTGCTTCTTCCGTCCATTTTAAGAAGGTATCCTCGCCTTGCTTTGCTTTGTGCTTTAGCTCCCACAACCGCCCTCTTCCTCGAATTTACAGTTGGATGTTTTCCCAGAAAATTAAGCAAAGTAAACATAACGAGAGCCAGTGGGTACAGCGCGAACGATTCAGTCCCATCCATTTCTGAATTTCCATCTTTCACCCTCAATTTCCCCGTTTTTCCGAAGCCATTTGACCCTTCGTATAATTTCGTTTTAATTTTGAATTGAATGCCGTCTTGCATTATTGCTAATCTTCGTTGTACACGCGATGAGACAGCTTCGTCTAAAACCGAACAACAAAAATCACGTGATGCGGCGAGCGGAAGTAGAGACTCGGGTGCGGAATGTGGTAAAAACAAGTCAATTGAAGGGAAGAGAACTCTTTAAAAAAGAAGAAGAAGAAGAAGAAAGCCGATCTTTGTTCTACATCTGAATGATGCTGTTATATTTTTAGATCGCCACGGAACCGCAAGGGAGCAGTCAAAGAGCCGCGGGCTGACGACCCCTGTCTTGGCCCAACACCTTTTGTTATATTTTTAGAACTATCCACGATTGCATTTCTGTTGTTCAAGTTATTTATTTTTTTTAAATATTCTAATGACCGAGCCTCCGAAATGATTGTCCTACAACCATTTGAAACATAAATCTGAGCTTAAGTAGGAAAGCGGACCGCTGACTGTAGGCCTTGGAGAAGATGATGGCGGACGGAACTCGACGTAAGGACTCCAGAGTAATGAATGTAATGGGGGAAAAAGAGAAAACGTGGGGCGGTCTAATAGCGTAGATCAAATGGGTAGATGGAGTAATAATGGTTGTCCGGCAGGCTGTAAGCCTGTGTACAGTTCAGGGTTCTTGTTACCTCGCGAAGAGAGCCACTCTGCCAGATACAGAAGAAAAAAAACGTAGTGAATCAGAAAATATGACATAAGAAGAATGTCAGCCTCTTTTATTTCGTTGTCAAAACTTCAACAACAACAAAGATGTCATATTTTCTTCTGGTGAATCTCATTATCCCAGTTAGCAGAAGATTTGGCGATATATATATATATATTGGTTTTATTGAAATTGGTCGTTCCGTTCACAAAGCAAGCAATAATTCTGCTTGTATTTAAAAATCGATACTGCTGAATAGTTCGAGGATAATTAGACACGTGACAGGCACTAAGTAAAGACTGATTACAAGAGTAATCGTGGATGTTCAGTCCCACCTCTTGTGGAAAACGCCGAACACTCACGGTCTACAGTTCCGTTTCCTAATGAGTTCCATCTATATTTGAAAAGTTATCAAAATGTACCACGATTAATGATGAAATAGTGTTATATCTAAGTGAATTGACAGTTTGTGTCTAAGAATACAATGAAGGGAAACGAAAACAATAGCCGTGTTTCTGTGGGTTATTTGATTGCGAACATGGTAAACCAGTGTGTATCTAATCTGCTGTTTTTTCTCCAACTCAAAATTACCAGATTCTAACCGGTGGACAGGTGAGGTAGGTTTCAGGTGCGCTGCATTCTTTTCACCTGTAGAAAGATGGAATCAACCGATGAAAGGGAAAACAGGGTGAAACATTACCAGAACAAGCGTAAAGACGGTTGCGCAGAGTGTTTTACAGATTTCTTAAGCCTGTTTTCCTCTCAGATTCTTCTAGAAGTTTAGCGATTTTCGCAGATGAGGCGGAATCTGTCTTCAGCGGTAGACGATATCTCGCTGACCCCCGGCGTCTCTCCACGGCCGCCGAGTATGTGTAAGTGGGCCGTGACCCTCGCTTGAGTACTCGAAACAAAACGAGAAGAAGAGAAAACCTCTTCTTTCATTCTGAAGACCTGTTTCTTTTCTCTCGCTTGGTTCAATGACTGCCGTTGTCACCAGTGGACAAACCGGTTGTGTGTTCAGAATGAGAGAGAAGAAGGTCCATTGTACCACACGCGCGGCGGAAGAGACATCGGTTCGGGTTGTTTCAGACCACACCAGAAACCTATGGCCCATTCAAGGTTACAAGGGTTAAGACGCTTTTATGAATGACACCAACCACTCCCAGTGGCACATTCATTTAATTAAGTACCCACAAGTGGAATGTTGGCGGACGAGGTACGAGCGCAAACCCGTTTTGAGTAATGGGTACAGTGGCCGATCGACCCTGAGGGGCGTGTCACCCTCTGAGCGACGGCCAACTCGGTTGGGGATAATATGACCACCTGCTCGTAACCTTGAACAGACAAGAAAGGGTCCGTTCTAAAACTCCCTTAATGTAATACGTTTTTTGTTGTTGTTTTCGCGATGAAATATCTCTTTTACATTAACCAAGGATGAACAGAGCCAGAATAGCTGCTTCAGCACGGCATTAGCTGCCTTGTGGTTAGTTTAGGTGGAGCGATGTCTTCGATGGCGGACGGAACGGGACGGGAACCGCCAACGTTGACCTAAGCCTCGATTTGGAGTCAGGGCCAACCGATCTGCGACCAGTCCCGACCGGTGAACGCGGGGGGTGAGCCGCGGTAGCTTGGTTTCTTCTTCCGCAGTCCACCACAGAAATCCGGTTGCCTTATTTGCTAAACCCAGCGGAGTTGTTCCGGTTAACCGCAAACCAAAACCAGAAAGGCGCCCCGCTGGAACGCCATATTTTTTCCAGACGTAAGAGTGAAAACTGGGAAGCGGGGACGGAAGGAATCCGTGGATCCGGCTGGTGAAGGGTTAGTACGTCACACCGATCCGGGTCAGGCTGGCGCCCTCGACATTCCTAATCCACCAACCGGATACAGCGCTCGCGCAGTCCCCGTGTGTACACACACGGATCGGTTGTTAACAAATGAAAATCGAAGCTAAACAGGGGGAGGGGGGGAACTCACGGAAAACAGCCGATGATCGAACCTCGCTAACGAATTATATCGATTAGAATCTGTTTTTTAATCAGGGGGTAGAGACGGTGTTTGCGCTTTGGTGTCGGCCTCGCTCACTCACATCCACCTCAGTCGGATCGGGGCAGCTATATCCCTGATCCGCCAACCCCCTCTTCAGCCCCAGATACGTAAGCCTACAACTGGGATGGATTAATCCACCAATGTGCCCTAAAAAGGGGGGGATGGCGCTAGTTTCTAGACCACAGGGCGATGAGGTTTTCTCCTCATCCGAAGTCAGCTGTTGCGAATCCGCTAGGCCAGCGCCACCTCACAGATTTAGGCGGTACTTAAGATGGAACCCGCGTGGTAGAGAAAACGAATGTTTAGCGCCCAACATACAGAAAAGTGAAGCGTGCCTTTGCAAAAGAAACTTAACAGATTTCAATGGTCATGGCCTCTTCTTCGAAATAGCAAGCGAAGAAGTCTGTCCCTCTGCCTGATCTATCGCCACACACCTGATGCCACTCCACCTCGATGTTACCTACGTCCTTCGTTTGTTTCTGATCTAGACATAGAATCACCAAAGGAACATCGTTTCTTTCACTGTTACAAGTTGGTCTGCCATGATCCGAAGAACCAACTGCCCCTTCTAGACGCTACCTCGAACATCCCTGATGCAGCAGGAGCAGCTCTTCAAACCCTGACCGCATTCTTTGACGCAGAATCGTTAACCCAGACAGATATCAGAAAGGGGGAGATCTTAGCAGTTCACGGTAGCCATTCGCAAACTTTTAGTTCCCAGAACGAAACATGAAACCGGTCAGTAGCCAGCAGCTGTGTCTACGTCTCAGTCCTTTTTTTAAAACACCTGCAAGAGAGAAGTTCTGGCTTTTGGGGGGGGGAATATTCGTGTAACTCTTATCAAGTCGAAAACATGAATGATTCCTATTTTCTTTTCAAAGGTCTTATTTTCTTATTAGCGTGAAGAAACAACTGATGCTGACGAGGCACTGAGAAGCTTGAGGGGAAAAGCCAATATCAGATTTTCTGCAGTATGTGTTGAGGGGAGATATCTAGCAAGTTTCGCATTTGTTAAAGAGTATGGGATACAGATATGTAAAAGCCAAGCTTAAAGGATCAATACTGTGCATCAGATCCGAAAGAATATCATAGGACAAATATTGTCATACATTTCTTAGATCATATATGTTCTGAGCTGACGACGTAGAATCAGGTTGAATAATGCCACCTGCTTTTTAAAAGTTACTTGTTGCCTCACTAATGGCCACTAAGGGTACTGCTCCGTCTGATGCATGCAAAGGTGACCTCTCCAGCCTAGGAAGCTTTCAATCATAACTGAACAGGTGGAATGCAAGGTGGATGAATGTCACAGACGAAGAAAGGGTCGAGCAACATCTCATGAATCTTGCGTTTCTGCCTAGATGTTAACACGGCGCTGACACTAAGCGCTGATGCAGCAGAAAGACCTTCTAGCACCCTGGAAAAATACAAACCTGGCTAAGAAACTCTATGAATGAAAATCGGCTCTCAGGTGTACTACTCTTCTATTTGCATCGAGATATCCCAGTTGACGTTGACCGACTGCTAAATTTAGACCAGCGTAACATTCGTCGGATTTCTTCTGTGTCGATGCCATGCCTAGCAATGGAAAACGCTGTGCTGGGTAATTGAGACTGATCAAGAAGACTTGTTGTCTTGATGGAGCGGTTTCTAGCATCTTGGTTATTGGAAATGTGCTTTAAAATCATACCTGTTACTCAATAAACATGTATTATAGCTATTTCAACTGTAGTCATCTTATTGTAGTAAATATTGTATTTCTAAAAGCCTACATTTACTCGTCAAAAATCGCAGAACACAAATAATTAGGAATTCCCTCGTCAACGTTCTCGTATTTGGTTAGATGCTTCTATAGAAAATAATCAAAGCGATTGATCGGACCAGCTCAGCGGAGCGGAGAAGCTGTCGCGACGACCGGAAGTACAGTTCTCGGCGGTTCAGGGCTTTGAGCAACTGGCGTGGAGAAAAGCCCTGAATTTCTGAATCCCAGTACCAACCTTTGCCATTCGCATTCTTCTTTCACACTTTCACGATAC
This sequence comes from Nautilus pompilius, assembly GCA_018389105.1. NCBI lineage: Eukaryota > Metazoa > Mollusca > Cephalopoda > Nautilida > Nautilidae > Nautilus > Nautilus pompilius. Next base: position 153,218 of record JACATO010000978.1, on the reverse strand, counting down.
ACTCCGAAATGCGGGCTGCCATCTCTTTGAGGGCAATGAATTAAAAGACTTTCTCTCCCACCCCGGGCCCCCTATCTCTGGATTGAAAATATGATTCAAGATGCACTTTCTAAATATTCGGCTCCCTGTTTAAGAGAGTACTTGCCCCTATGGTCGCATTTATTTGCAGTATGCCTCCTCTCATAATTTACCCGTGCCATTGGAAGCTGTAATAGCAGCAGATCTCCCTCACAAGATCTTCCGTTACTGTTCAAACACAATCTGGTTAAGTTTTAGACAAGGTGAGTAACCCTAACTCACAATATAACGAGGCAACAAGTTGCCAACAATGACGCTGACCTAATAATTTTTCCAAAAGGGCTAAATTGTTCTTGATTTTGCTTACTATTCATACTCCAGATATCAATTAATTCTATTCATCTTAATAGCCACAACATTTCGCTGTCTAGTTTAAATCAGTTTATAATATTTTTTTCTAACACTGGCAATTGTAGATAACCAACAAACGACTCCATCCATCCTTAGTTGTCTCGAAATTTTATTTTGGGCTTTTCCGAAAAATACTCCAGCACTCCCTGAATCGGGACATTTGAAATATTTTCCTTTATTCTTCACATTACCCCCACAGAGAGATAAACATTTCCGTGTGTTTTCTACCTCTGTTGACCTATTCTGAACTCTTCAAATGCTTCTATCATATTTTTTTTTAATGCAAGCACTAGACTAAGCTAAGTATTGACATTCGTGGAAATTCTCCACTTCCTGCAAACTGCTAATAATAAAATAATAATAATAATAATAATAATAATAAATAATAATAATAATAATAATAAAAGAATAATAAGAATAAGAATAATAATAATAATAATAATAATATAATAATAATAATAAGAATAATAATAATAAGAATAAGAATAATAATAATAATAATAATAAGAATAATAATAATAATAATAATAATAATAATCAAGAATAATAATAATAATAATAATAATACTAATAATAATAATAATAAGAATAATAATAATAATATAATAATAATAAGAATCCTAATAATAATACTAATAATCATAAATAATAATAATCATAAATAATAATAATAATAATAATAATAATAATAATAATAATCATAATCCTAAGAATAATAATAATAATCCTAATAATAATAATAAGAAGAATCAAATATCCTAATAAGAATCATCCTAATACTAATAATCCTAAATCCTCTAATCACTCCTATAATACTAATACTAATAATCAATCATAATAATCCGAATCTAATCCTAATAATAATAATCACTCCTCCTAATAATAATCCTAATACTCTAATAATCTAATAATAACTCCTCCTCCTCCTACCTCATCCTAATAATAATCCTCATAATAATAATCATCTAATAATAATAATCCTAATAATAAGAATACTATCATAATAATCATCTCCTCCATCCTACTCCTCATAATAATCCTAATAATAAATACCCTCCTAATCCTCCTAATCCTATCCTCCTCCTCGGCTCCCCCTGAACAAAACGAATTCTGCTGCCATCTTCTATTTTCCCTATATACATCCCTCGGTATTTACTCTTTTACCCTTAATGCACCGATCTCACCCTCTACCTATTCTCCCCGAACCCCCCCCTTATCACTGATGGAAAATTAAAATAATAAATACGCTTTACTTTACGGTTATAGCACAAACTAACTAACTCCATTGTAATTTTGCGAGTGGGGAAAAATCTGACCCCGATCAATTTTAGACCCGGTGAACAGTCAGTGTACGATTCCAATGGCCGCGCATTCCTTAATTTAGATTCATTGTTCTCTATTTAAAGTAAATTATCCTTGTTTCCATTAGATTGATAACAGTATTACCTATACTCGACAGCCCACTTGTGACAGTGGAACAAAGTCAGTCACAAATTTCCACGTTTTTTGGAAAGATCCTCCGGCCTACAGAGCCGACATAGAACACGTGGAGCTTTCCTGCTGGTAACTGTAACAAAGTACCCGAGTTCTGAAGATGGGTTACCAATAAAAACGATTCCCTGCTGTTGATCTTTGTACTAGTTTCTTTTATTGCCGAAGCTTCCCTTTTGCATATTGTTTAGCTGACAACGCACGATTAGCAAAATCTACATAAACTTCTTACAATTTATATTCATAGTTTAGAAATATAATTTTTACCGATCTTACTTGAGAACAGATGCTAATAGATTTACTGCCATCTATTCGCTTTTATTCTTATTCTGCGCCGCCTTCCAACTACCCTGACAGCTCTGACTCTGATTAGGAGTTATGTCTCCTGAATGCAGTGTAGTAATAGCAGCGAGAGCCAGTGATGACGTCGATACTAGACCACAAGCGACGATGGAAACGTTTCCAATAAATTGAAAGTGCACCTGAGGATGAGGGGTTCTTTTTTTTTTTTTCAAAAAAAAGAGAGAAAATCTTGATTTAGGTTTTCTGCTAAAAGTGGGCGTTAATGATGTTTCGAGAATATCGCAAGTTCTACATGGCGCGGACGTCGTCTTAGCGCCAGCATCGAGTACGGTTAGAGACGACCAACAGCAACATACTTCTGGGAGTAGGGCAGCGAATTGGCAGTTGGTAGAAGGAATGGCTCATGTCCCGTTCGGGTTCAATCTTTACCCCCCCCACCTAAAATATAATTTTGAAAATGTCGCTTTTGCATCAATTTTTAAAACAAAGCTATATAATTACATGCGACTTATAGAGAGAGAAAAATGTCGTGTTCCTGTATAAATAAAAACCATGCACCAGGTTTATCGGTAAAGCTGAACTCGGGTATCTCACCCGCTTTAATAACCATAAAATTGTTGGCACCTCTTATAAATACCCTTCCTCCCAAACATCGACTATTAATCAAACTTGTGTATACTACTGTATATTTTATTTGTTAGCAATATGAATTAACCAGTCTCGATTTTATTTATCTAACCCCAATGCACTCGAACGTTTCTCTTGTTTACTGACGGTGGTTCGCTCCCACTTAACAGCAGAAAAGGGGAGGTTATGGTATGGTATTCTGTCGGTGCAAAAGGAGCCTTTAAGATTACTTGATTACTAATAATTATACAGCAAAAGAATTTATTTGAAAAGGCAAAAATTAATGTTTTTGTTGTTTGTTTGAGGTTCGTTTTGTAAGTAGACTTAGTCAATATGTTTGTGTGTTTCCTTATATAAAGGGGCAGGAATAAAAGGATGACCTCCTTGGAGACGGGGCCGCCAGTAGATGGTCAAATGCGGACACCGTTGTCCATTGTCTGCGTTAGCTCTGCCCGCTTCTCGCAGACTGGAACGACACAAGGAGGTTATTGGTCTCAACAGAGTGCTTAACATACGGAAGAAGAGCTAAGACAGACGACCTTAAACCAAAGTCTCAGACTTGAGAACTGACGGAATGTACCTTTTAAAAATGTAGAATGCAGCCATATTCAACGATGTTAAGACGCAGTATTCGTAGTTTCGTCAATAATTACATTTTTGCCCTGTAACTATCTTCTATTCAATATACAAATAGTTATAAACAACTCAGTTGAAATCCAGGTGATACATCATCATTTCGGAAATCTACCCTGATTTCCATTTTTAATCTTTAATCCAAATTCGAATGTTTGAAATAAAATTTCTATTAAGTGGGAAATAAACTATCGACTCAACTATTTATTTCCAGGTGAAACATTCAACGATATAAAGTTTGAGAGCTATGCCTTTAAATATTCAAACTTTTCGGTAAATCTCGGTGTCTAAACTAAAATTAACTGACAAAACATTAATAGGATTGTCACTTTAAGACATTATTTCCTGGTTATAATCAGTGTTAAATCATAATAGAGTTCTTAAACTATTCACTACAGTAAAATCAGTTTTATGGTTAGAACTAATAACAATGATAGATCTTGCACTTTACTTGACATTAAGACGAAACTCGCATCTAATTCTTGTTTCATTTTTTGCTACCTCACCTATTATTTTAGAAAATTTTGTGAATCTAAATTTCCACTCTTCAATGTATTTTTTATTTACAAAAATATGTATTGCCTGTGTTTTTTTTTTGTTTTTTTAAAATTCTACTAGTAAATCCGCTTTTTATTATTTTATATTCAGGCTGATGTAAAGATTTTTCACAGAATCTAATGACGTACGATAACTAGAGTGATTTTGCAGGGATATTTAATCCAGATATAATTGAAAGTAATAGAAAAACTGTGATCATCGTTTTTATGTTTTCATAAGTTCTAAACCCATTCGGTTATTTTTTAAAAAAAGGAAGACGCCTGCATTATAATTGCATATTTATCTTTATTAAATCTAACCTGTCTACGGAATATTATTTCAATATTTTTATTTCATAACATTAAAGTGAAAAACCATACATTACATATTTTAATAATCTAAAATACACATTCCTAAGTAAAAATGCTTGTTAATGTTTATAACTTTATTTTTCATATGCGAGAGTAGCAAGTTATCGTTAATAATATCTTTAGTGTAGTGTTGGGTAATTTTATTAGCATGTGCTTTTTTTTTAAAGTTGCTCTACCATAAAAAGAGTTATTCGTTAACTTATAAAAGACTTTTACAAAATCCGCTGCAAACTTTGTTCTCATATCTGTATTTAACTCAACGTATATTTTTTAACCAAGCAGATTGCATAAAAATTATTGCTTTACGTATTTTTAGTATCTTCATATACATACAGAGAAGGACAAATAAAGCTGACGATTTCTAAAATATACAACCTAATTATCTTTATTAAAAGGTGGGATATTAAAATAAATTATGATAGGTTTAGCTCTTACTTTGGTAACGTGCAAACCATTCGGAATTATAAACACGTTTTCCTACACCTGGCCAGTCTCTGTGGTAGTTATATACTTTCGGGTAAGCTGGCTTTACTCTTGGTAATAATATTGTTGTCATGCTTTAAATCTTGCAGTGTTTATCCGCCTAAACCGATTTGTTCGGAGTGGGTAACAAATAACCCTAACTTGGAGATGATATACATCAAAGTAAATAATGTACAATGTTACCCTCTCGGTCGTCCATTTTGGTTGTGAGCCGTTAACTCGTTTCCACTAATTACATGATTGGTAGATACTTCAGGAGTTTTATATTATATATACATATGGGTTCTTTAACGTAGCATGGGGATTCCGTCTTTACGCTTTGTTCTATGAATAATGAGTTATCATAATCTTCAAACAAACCTTCCAGGCTAAGGAAAGGGACTGCAATAATTTTACATGCATATAATTTATAAACCTTTTGACATAAGATTCGAAACCTTTCAAATACATCAGCCGCAGGTAAAGACCTCAGATTTAAGCTAGATATCGCCGTACTCTCTTAATGTTGTATTAGGTTGTTACAAAAGTTTTGTTGGTTTTTTTGCCGCAACAATGAGACTTCATATTGCTGCTGAATGTGAAGTTTATTAATCAAAATCAGTTCGATTACAATCAATACACTTCTGCCAACGAGTTACAAGCGCATTTATACCATTTTGAAAAAAATCTGGATTTCTGGAGCCGATAAACTGTTGGAAGGCAGCTTCAATTGCTGCTTGGTTGGAGAAGGGTTTCATACGGAGGAAGCTGTCGAGGCGTTTGAAAAGGTGGTGGTCTGTGGGAGAACGGTCTGGTGAATAGGCTGGGTGAGGGAGAACTTCGTGCCCCAACGTGTTCAGTTTCTGAAGAATCACATTTGCAACATGAGGACGAGCATTGTGGTGGAGCAGGATTGGGCCTTTTCAATATATGACACCAGTTGCCGTCCACCAGACAGCGACCATGACCTTCTTTGGATGGAGGCTGGGTTTTTTAATGTGGTTAGGCGCCTTGTCTTTGTCGAGCCACTGTGCCGCTCATTTGTGATCGTCGTAAAGGATCCATTTTTCATCAAACGTTATGATTCGGTCAATAAATGGGTCGTTTTTGTTTCTTATGACAAGTGAAAAGCAGATCTCCGATCGACGATTTTGTTGTCGTCCATTCAACTCGTGAGGCACCCACCTGTCAGGCCTTTTCACCTGGCCGATTGCGTCAAGATGCCGGGAAACAATTGCAGTGCTTACGTCAAGCTCTTCAGCAATTTCTCGCATTGTTTTTCTTGGATCGGCTTCAACTGAGGCTTTCAGATGGTCATCATTACAGCTGGAAGGACGTCCGCTACGTTCCTAATCTCCAAGACTCAGATCTCCTGATCGAAACTTTGCAGACCTTCGTTGTACTGAGCGCTCATTAGCTGTATCCTCGCCCAGTGCCTGCTTAGTGTTACGAGTCGCCTCGCCCGCTTTGTGGCCTGGTCTGAACTCGTGAAGCAGAATGGCACCAAAACGTTTTCTATCCCTGCTCCACTCAGAATCCCGAAACAAATATCCATTTTATGATATTTAAAAAGGTAGCTTTTACGTAATGTGTGCCAAAGCACGTGCTACAAAACAATGTATAACTTATCTACATACACCTTCACAAACAGACAAGAAAGTTAACACAATATAAAAACCGATAAAACTTTTGTAACGACCTGATACTTCTGACATACTTTCTTTACAATATTTAAAATCTGGATCTGAGGTGCTCTTTTTACTTAATTCATTAGAAAATTGTTTATTCTTTTTGTTAATTCACAAGTAGCCACATTATGTTTACTAAAATTATCAGTAAAAAATTATGAAAAGGCATCTTCCAAAAGTTCCATCAGTTGTTGTACTTAGATCTGTCACTAATTTATCTAAACTAAATTGCCATAAATTTTAAAATCCAACTATGAGACATTTGGTTATTACTTTTTTATCTGTGGTGTCTTTATCAACGGATTCTTTAGGTGAACATGAAATATATCTTTTGGATTTTTGTGGTCGAGCATAGAGTTTAGAGTTTAGCCAAATCCATAAGAAAAGATGCTAACCTTTATTAGATAAATTATTAAATATAACGGGTATGTGAATTGGTTTTCAAAAGCTCAAATTACACTAGTTATGCGTGGTCCTTCTAAGTTTACTAGATAAATGATAATAATTTCTCAGTTTCTTTAAAATCTCCAACAATACAAGTTTTTCCACAAATGACAAAATTCAGAAGCTGCGCTTTGATCTTCATTTGTATAAATCATACGTTTTGGATTTTTAGAAACTGAATAAATACTATGTACTTTAAAAATGTATTTCATAGATATTTCAACAGCAGTATCTACTTTTTAATTTTATCTTTAAAGAGAACAGGTAAGGATTTTGCCTAATTAGATACAACATAACTAACAAAAAGATCAAAACAGGTCTCCAATATCAGTTTGTAGTCTTTGTGTCCTTTTACTTTCAGTTAAACACTTTCAAAATCTGCATAAACAACAAAGGGTACTTTTAATTTTGATGCAAAATTTAAAAATTTAAATTAATTATTAAAGGTTTTAGGCAATCTAGGTAAAACCGATACCTTTTCTTTTTACAACACCTCTGTTTAATTTATATTAAGTTCTTTTCATCTTTACAATTTAACACACAGTTGGGGGATATATGAAGAAAAATATTTTTTTTATTTATGCTTTGTTATTTCTGTTCTAATTAATCTAAATAAATTTTAATTTAGTTAAAATATAACTTACATGATCTGATCTCCTTGCGTAATAATGCATTATTTAAATTTGTAATTATGTGAAAGGACTTATTTTCGTCAAAGTTGTACGAATTAACTGAGACGCTTTTGCTTTCAAACATTCCTTTGTTTACTGCAACAGTTATTAATTAAATATGGAAGTTGTTATTATTAATAATTGTGGTATTTCTTTAATCTTAATGGTTAATTTTATTACCAAATCATTGTAAATGCGCAAGTATGAACCAGAAAAAACATCTCAATGCTTATTTTGAATATTTAGTACAGCATTATATATATATATATAACCATGCTTTAAGCGGATCGTATTTATCTATTTCTTATATTAAATTTGTTAGTTTGTTTTTATATCCATTTTGTCGATTCGCATCTAATCTTTCTACATCATCAGCTACGTCGCTGAAGTGTTGTTGTTCTTTTTTTAAGTCATCGGAAAGTTTGCCCATCTGGACGACGTCATCGTCCCGTCCAGTAAAATGAAGTTCTCACTTATCGCATCCGTTTATGGTCTGACATTGAGATCCAGAATCCTCTTCCCATACCCCGTCGCAGTAGTAAGCTATTGCAGCACAAGTAATTCCCAATAACGCCAGTTATAGACTCGTCTTTATGTTTAATTAAAACGTACTAAGTTATTTAACGACTAGCACCAGACTCCCCAATAGGAAGTTGGTTACGACATCGATTTTACATCTAATAAGAAACCAGCAACTTATCCCTATACAAATCAGCCGCGGCGACTTCCCCTGAAATCCGTTTATTGTAGTTTTTCTGTAATCTAATGTAACATTGCAAAATGTTACGATTATGGACCACTTACAATTCAAACGGAACGCGTTATCATGCTTACAATAAGTTTTGCCTTACCTGTGTCCCAGGTATTTTACAATAATTTCATTAAGCATAATTACTACATTATTTGGTGTAAGATCATCTCGCTTGTCATTTGAGGTGCAATTATTACCACTAACGTGAAGATTACCGTAATGGCTGTTCCCCTGTGTCTGGAGACTGAATATTAGTGCTAAGTGAAGAGCAGGGATGATGGGCTCATCCTTCTCTTCGAAATGGAAAAGTTCCGCCGACTGCTACTAATATCGCTGTCGGTGACGTCAAGTCTCGCGACGTCCTCGAATTTCTTTTACCGACTGGATCCTGCAGAACCTCTCCAACATCACTGCTGCGTTTATAGTCTCTCTTCCACGCACACAAGTAGGGGGCGGTGAAGCTACCTGTCGGTTCCCCGAAAGTTTGTAAAATAAAAGAACATATCACCAGAAACTATAGACGTAGAAATTCGCCGTTTAGCATAGGTTTGACTGCAAAGGGAAGTAACTCAATAACGCGTGGTGAGTGTTAATAAGAGAGAGAGAGAGATGACGTCAGTTACAGAGAGAGAGACAACGTCAGTTACAGAGAGAGATGACGTCAGTTACAGAGAGAGATGACGTCAGTTACAGAGAGAGAGACGACGTCAGTTACAGAGAGAGAGAAACGACGTCAGTTACAGAGAAAGAGAGATGATGTCAGTTACAGAGAGAAAGAGACTACGTCAGTTACAGAGAGAGAGACGACGTCAGTTACAGAGAGAGTGATGACGTCAGTTACAGAGAAAGAGAGATGATGTCAGTTACAGAGAGAGATGATGTCAGTTACAGAGAGAGAGATGACGTCAGTTACAAAGAGAGAGATGACGTCAGTTACAGAGAGAGAGATGACGTCAGTTACAGAGAGAGAGACTACGTCAGTTACAGAGAGAGAGAGATGACGTCAGTTACAGAGAGAGAGACTACGTCAGTTACAGAGAGAGAGACGACGTCAGTTACAGAGAGAGACGGCGACGTCAGTTACAGAGAGAGAGACAACGTCAGTTACAGAGAGAGAGAAACGACGTCAGTTACAGAGAAAGAGAGATGATGTCAGTTACAGAGAGAAAGAGACGACGTCAGTTACAGAGAGAGAGACGACGTCAGTTACAGAGAGAGACGGCGACGTCAGTTACAGAGAGAGAGATGACGTCAGTTACAGAGAAAGAGAGATGATGTCAGTTACAGAGAGAGACGACGTCAGTTTACAGAGAGAGACGACGTCAGTTACAGAGAGAGATGATGTCAGTTACAGAGAGAGACGACGTCAGTTACAGAGAGAGAGATGACGTCAGTTACAGAGAGAGAGACTACGTCAGTTACAGAGAGAGAGAGATGACGTCAGTTACAGAGAGAGAGACTACGTCAGTTACAGAGAGAGAGAGACGTCAGTTACAGAGAGAGACGGCGACGTCAGTTACAGAGAGAGAGACAACGTCAGTTACAGAGAGAGAGAAACGACGTCAGTTACAGAGAAAGAGAGATGATGTCAGTTACAGAGAGAAAGAGACGACGTCAGTTACAGAGAGAGAGACGACGTCAGTTTACAGAGAGAGACGGCGACGTCAGTTACAGAGAGAGAGATGACGTCAGTTACAGAGAAGAGAGATGATGTCAGTTACAGAGAGAGACGACGTCAGTTTACAGAGAGAGACGACGTCAGTTACAGAGAGAGATGATGTCAGTTACAGAGAGAGACGACGTCAGTTACAGAGAGAGAGATGACGTCAGTTACAGAGAGAGAGACGACGTCAGTTACAGAGAAAGAGAGAGAGGTGACGTCAGTTACACAGAGAGAGAGAGAGATGACGTCAGTTACAGAGAGAGAGAGATGACGTCAGTTACACAGAGAGAGAGACGACGTCAGTTACAGAGAGAGATGACGTCAGTTACAGAGAGATGACGTCAGTTACAGAGAGAGAGACGACGTCAGTTACAGAGAGAGAGAGACGACGTCAGTTACAGAGAGAGAGAGATGACGTCAGTTACAGAGAGAGAGAGACGACGTCAGTTACAGAGAGAGACGACGTCAGTTACAGAGAGAGAGAACGACGTCAGTTACAGAGAAAGAGAGATGATGTCAGTTACAGAGAAGAGACGACGTCAGTTACAGAGAGAGAGATGACGTCAGTTACAGAGAGAGAGACGACGTCAGTTACAGAGAAAGAGAGAGAGGTGACGTCAGTTACACAGAGAGAGAGATGACGTCAGTTACAGAGAGAGAGATGACGTCAGTTACACAGAGAGAGACGACGTCAGTTACAGAGAAAGAGAGATGATGTCAGTTACAGAGAGAGACGACGTCAGTTACAGAGAGAGACGATATCAGTTACAGAGAGAGATGATGTCAGTTACAGAGAGAGACGACGTCAGTTACAGAGAGAGAGATGACGTCAGTTACACGCAGAGAGAGAGACGACGTCAGTTACAGAGAAAGAGAGAGAGGTGACGTCAGTTACACAGAGAGAGAGATGACGTCAGTTACAGAGAGAGAGAGATGACGTCAGTTACACAGAGAGAGAGACGACGTCAGTTACAGAGAGAGATGACGTCAGTTACAGAGAGAGATGACGTCAGTTACAGAGAGAGAGACGACGTCAGTTACAGAGAAAGAGAGATGATGTCAGTTACAGAGAGAAAGAGACAACGTCAGTTACAGAGAGAGAGACGACGTCAGTTACAGAGAGAGACGGCGACGTCAGTTACAGAGAGAGAGATGACGTCAGTTACAGAGAAAGAGAGATGATGTCAGTTACAGAGAGAGACGACGTCAGTTACAGAGAGAGACGACGTCAGTTACAAAGAGAGAGATGACGTCAGTTACAGAGAGAGAGAGACGACGTCAGTTACAGAGAGAGAGATGACGTCAGTTACAGAGAGAGAGACGACGTCAGTTACAGAGAGAGAGACTACGTCAGTTACAGAGAGAGAGACTACGTCAGTTACAGAGAGAGAGACGACGTCAGTTACAGAGAGAGACGGCGACGTCAGTTACACAGAGAGAGAAAACGTCAGTTACAGAGAGAGAGACTACGTCAGTTACAGAGAGAGAGAAACGACGTCAGTTACAGAGAAAGAGAGATGATGTCAGTTACAGAGAGAAAGAGACGACGTCAGTTTCACAGAGAGAGAGACGACGTCAGTTACAGAGAGAGAGATGACGTCAGTTACAGAGACAGAGACGACGTCAGTTACAGAGAGAGAGACGACGTCAGTTACAGAGAAGAGAGATGATGTTCAGTTACAGAGAGAAAAAGACAACGTCAGTACAGAGAGAGAGAGAGAGAGAGAGAGAGAGAGATATGACGTCAGTTTACAGAGAGAGAGAGAGAGAGAGAGAGAGAGAAGAGAGAGAGAGAGAGAGAGAGAGAGAGAGAGAGAGACGACGTCAGTTATATAGAGATAGAGAAAATCACGCAGCGCGGAGTTCTGTCCGATTTCAAACGACTTGGAATCGTTCAGCGCGGCTGACTTTCGCGCTACCCTGACCGGTCTCGGGTAACAACCGACCCTGGCGAAAGATGACGGACGATCGCAGGCTGCTGACATATCTGCGTTTACTTCGAGGAAAGGTGTCTCTGTCGGAAACCATTTCGACAATACAAAAAGTAACTAATAACAGAAGCGCGAAGTAATTAACTTTAAAAAAAAGGGGGGGTATAAAGCCGGCGCGTGTCAGCAACCGCTCCGTTGTCGATAAATCTCAAAGAAATCTTTATACCTTTTCTCATAGATACGCGTTCAGCTGAACGAGCAGCCATGCTTTTTGACGTCACAATGTAACCAGCAAGAGGCGGAGCGTTGATTTCACTGTCGCACACTTCTCTTTCATATCGCTTTAAGCTGCCCTATTCATCTTTATCTGTTTTTTTTTTTAGAAAGTGGATGTTACCTCGCTTAGCTTTCAGATTCACGCGTCCATTCATCACCTGATGATGAAGTCACTATGAGATAGTTTCGTAGGACAAGGTGAATCACCCCCTCTGTCTGACTATAGATTTCTCCCCCTCCTCTTTCTCGCTCCCTTGTCGAGACGCCTTCCTTCTTTTCCCACATCAAACCTCTACACTGCGAATGGCCCTTTTCGTCTACTTTTATCAAAGGAATATGCAAATTACAAATGATTTTTAAGGGTGTAAAAAATAAGGGGGAGGTGTTAAGACCAATTCAGGAAATAACGGCAGATTCTAACAAAACAAAAATAAAATTGCACTAAAGGTAGGTAGTCAACAGAGGATGCAGTTCCCACTGAAGGAAATATGACTTACAACGGCTTTTCAGATTTCTTATAACTCTATCAAGGAGAGCAGTTAACTCCGTCCTCCTCTAAAACTCATTTACCTGGATTTTAATCAAAGTTGTCATATGTAGAGTTGTTAACGCTGAACATCCGGCGAATAAACCATCTATTTCGTAAATAATTCTGTTTCTTCGTTTGGCGTTAATCAAAAAAAAGAATGTCTAGTCCGTCGTATCGAAGCATCTTCACAGGGCAGAGAAGTTCGCGTTTTAAGATATCACAATTTTAACTCATAGTTTACTCTGCACAAAACGTTAAAATGCCACATAATACGCAGATGTCTCTTTTGGGAAGTTAAAGCGCAATTTCGTGTACAAAGCATCAGATTATAAATAATAAAAGATCCTAGAAGGACAAGCATGGCACACACTTTCCACTTTCTGGACACGGCGTTTGGTATTAAATACGCAGATATAAAACAAAATTTAAAAAAAAAAAAAACTATTTTTTACCGTATACGCAATAGATTTCATTTGTGTTGGCAATTACCTTCCACATGCTTTAATCATAGTATCTATACAAAGAAGGATAGTTATAATAAGTAGATAAATTTATCTCCCCTCTATTGTGTCTGTGAAAAAAGAATAGCAAAGGGAGGTAATTCGTGCGTTGCTTGTAAAGTTTTGTTTGGCTTTTCCACCCTGGACAATGACTTTTCTCAACAACCGCCCTTAAGTATTAGTAACAAAAATGGTTATTTTATGGCACCAGGGCATAGTTAAGAATTTATACATGATGTTAATCTATCCTCACATTATTAGCTTGTTGGTTAAAACAACAACAACTAAATATTACGTGAAAAAGAAGCGTGCCAAGCGTAAGTTTGAATCAGCAGCCAGAAGATGGCGGGTTCAGCACTTGTAAAGATTTAAAACCAGGAACGTCTCCTGCAACCCACATCTTTGCACAGGACCCCATCGATGATGGTGACAACCAAATATTTTTCGAAGCCTAGAATCCTTTAGTTCTCTCAGATGGCTGCTAATGAAGTGACGGAAAATATCCAGATCGACCACGTAGTTTCTGTTCTTATTCCTTTGTGAAGGAAGATGAGGAACAGCTTGGTTGCCCGGTCTCTTTGCTTGTGCACGGACCGACTGCCATTCCGAAATTCCGTAAGCAGATTCTTTTATACTAATGTCGGATAAGAAAGGCTTTCAGTTGGGCATTAGAAACCATTTTTGGGGGGGTCTTTCAGAAGCTGTACCATCTGCATGAAATGCTTTACCAAACAATGCAGTGAAAGCTGAAAACTATTGGTTTCCTTTTTAGTAAATGCACACTTCAGCATAAAAGAAACTTCCTCCTAGAAACTACCTGACCTTTCGGGCACATCAAGATGTATTACGTGATGTGTAGTTCACAACTCACCAGTCATGGCTAATCAGTCTTTGAAGACTGTCTCCACATTGCACAACACTAGGACAACGTTTAAGCTGGAATAAAAGCCTCGGATGTCATGGATAAATTGTGCCACTCTCTGATATTATACACTATTCACTTGTTGTGTCAAAGAAAAATGCATAGACAGCGAAGTAACAGTCAGTACTGCGAGAAGTCTTACCCTGACATCCTACCACCTTCAGTTCTATTTCTTTTTATATGCAGTCAATATTCGGCTTATTAAAGTCTTGGGTTGTTTTAACCAGATCCAGAAGTATCCACAATTTTCAAAAATACTACTCATTTCTTCTTTTTAAAAAAAATAAAAAATTTTTTTAACATTTGTTGTTATTTTGGTTCACACGGATGATGCTAGTGAGAATCTTTTAAATTATTCATGTTGTACGAGAATCTGATTTCTTTTCCTACTGCAGTCGAACCTCGGAAATTCGTATCGAGCGGAACCTGGGTCTTTCCGAATTTTGGGATACAGACGGAACCTCGGAAATTCGTATCGAGCGGAACCTGGGTCTTTTTTCGAATTTTGGGATACAGATGGAACCTCGGAAATTCGTATCGAGCGGAACCTGGGTCTTTCCGAATTTTGGGATACAGATGGAACCTCGGAAATTCGTATCGAGCGGAACCTGGGTCTTTCCGAATTTTGGGATACAGACGGAACCTCGGAAATTCGTATCGAGCGGAACCTGGGTCTTTCCGAATTTTGGGATACAGACGGAACCTCGGAAATTCGTATCGAGCGGAACCTGGGTCTTTCCGAATTTTGGGATACAGACGGAACCTCGGAAATTCGTATCGAGCGGAACCTGGGTCTTTCCGAATTTTGGGATACAGATGGAACCTCGGAAATTCGTATCGAGCGGAACCTGGGTCTTTCCGAATTTTGGGATACAGACGCAATTCCAATAAACAGAGAAAGTAGAGATGGTGGTGTACAGATGCAGTAAACCCCAGCTGAAAACACATTAAGGGTACAACAAGCGAAGGACATAGATAAATGTATTCGATTTATTTACATAATTGGTTTCTTTCTCTGCTTAAAGAAAATCACTTATTCGTGCTGAGCTATGATTCGTAGCCGTCACCGAGACAAAGGCTACACCACTTATGTCATGCGACTCGTCCAGCGCAGAACAACAGAAGGCGCAATATGAACGACACTTTCTCGAGAGCGTGATGCTGTAAGGAGGTAGGCGGATCAAAGCGGACAAGATGGCCACCGGGCGACAGCTGACAGCGCCCAGACTCGCGAGCGGCAAGATTCTGAACTACAGCCGGCATAGTCCGAAACTCACAAATGATCCTAATCTATCGGAATTAAGATCCTGAGTCGATGTCGGAGTGTTAGAGATTCCAGAACTTAAGAATTCCGAGTTTTAGAGGTTTCGCTGTAATTACTGGATTTACTATTGTCTTGCAGATTACTTCCCTTATACCATCAGTTTTGGTGCTGTTAGTTTCCTATATTTCCTATTCACTCAGGTGTGTCCATCTATTTTTATCAGTTTTCAGTATTTCCTTTATTTTATAGTATGCACATATTTCTAAACATTTTTTAAAAATTATTTTCTGTTTTTCGTGTTTAATTTTCTAGAATTTATTTCATAACAATAAATATATACTTCCTTTGATCTGTCAGTATTGTTAACAATCAGAAAGCCCGGCCTTTACTGTTGTCCTTCTGTTTGTTGGAAACCTGGCTTCTGTCATCAGGTCTTTAAATTGTCAGTAACAATGTGAGTAATCAATGGACCAAATCTTTAATTGTTGACCGATATGTAATGGGCAGATCGGTGGCGACATGCACTTTACCGTGTCAAATCTTGCGCGTCTTGAGCTCCGCCCTCTAATACTAGTAGTATAACATGGTTCATACAGAATGCCGATATAACTTTATATGTTGACGATATTATTATACAGAACCCTGAATCCAGATTTCTGCAGCATGAAAACATGATTACCCTCGTTGTGTGGGCGGGTTTGGGTTACAGGAAAATCGCTTAGATACGGAATAGGCTATGACAACTCTCTTTACAATCGGCGACCATAGAAAATAACGGTGGCATCCGATATTTGACAGCGATCTGAGGCTGCTTCACGACAAGAACAACGACTCTTCGTGGTTACACCGAGCAGTCAACTCAGATATCAACAATGTTGTAAAGCCACTAGACAAACAAAGAAATCACGCCCAAAATTCCAGACTTGTACAGGTGCTGTTATTAGATGCCTCGAAACTGTCTACAAGGCTTATATGTTTTCCTAGATGTACTATGGCAGCGAAGCATGGAATCTGCGTAAGTACTTCGATCAGCTTACTGATGATCGAAATCGGACCGCGAACCTACGCAGCAGGTTTGTTGTATCATCCTTTTAAGAAAACCTTATTTAGTTCCCGTTACACTACATCTTTAGAGAAATTCAGACGTTGACATGTGGATCATCCCACAAGACAAGTTTTGGAACAAAGCTCTCCTTGTAGACTTAAACGACCAATCTTACGCCAGAGTTTCGAACAGGTAAGTGAAAAGTTTGAGGTAAATCAGCTGATTAAAAAAAACCATAAGAGGGAACCGCAAATGTTCTCAATCAGATTACGTTTAATACAAGTTTGGGTTGGCGAATAAGACACAGGGTACATTATCTCGGGATTCAGTGTGGATATACACGAATGTGGCGGTGAGTTTCCGGTCTGCTGGTGCAGGAGCTTACGTAACGTTGCTTGATGGAAAAGAAGTCAAGGTAAGGTACCAATTCCAGTTATCTGCAGAACAACCGTGCAGGAGAGAGAAGAGAGAGAGCGAGAGAGAGAGAGAGAGAGAGAGAGAGAGAGAGAGAGAGAGAGAGGAGAGAGAGAGAGAGGAGAGATGGAGAGAGAGAGAGAGAGAGGAGAGAGAGAGAGAGAGAGAGAGAGAGAGAGGAGAGAGATGGAGAGGGATGGAGAGAGAGAGGGATGGGAGAGAGAGAGAGAGAGAGAGAGCGAGAGAGAGAGAGAGAGAGATGGAGAGGGATGGAGAGAGAGAGGGATGGAGAGAGAGAGAGAGAGAGAGAGCGAGAGAGAGAGATGGAGAGGGATGGGAGAGAGAGCGAGAGAGAGAGAGATGGAGAGGGATGGAGAGAGAGAGAGGATGGAGAGAGAGAGAGAGAGAAGAGATGGAGGAGAGAGAGAGAGGAGAGAGAGAGATGGGAGAGAGAGAGAGAGAGATGGAGAGAGAGAGAGAGCGAGAGAGAGAGAGAGAGAGAGAGATGGAGAGAGAAGAGAGAGAGAGAGAGAGAGAGAGAGAGAGAGAGGGATGAGAGATGGAGAGCGCGAGAGAGAGAGAGAGAGATGGAGAGGGATGGAGAGAGAGAGAGGACGAAGAGAGAGAGCGAGAGAGAGTAGAGAGGAGAGAGAGAGAGGGATGGAGAGCTGCAGAGAGAGAGCGAGAGAGAGAGATGGGGTGATGGGAGAGAGAGAGAGAGAGAGAGAGATGAGAGGAGAGAGAGAGAGAGAGAGGGAGAGAGATGGAGAGGGGATGGAGAGAGAGAGAGAGAGAGAGAGAGAGAAGAGAGAGAGAGCGAGAGAGAGAGCGATGGATGGAGAGGATGGAGAGAGAGAGAGAGAGATGTATTTTTTAATATAAAAAAGCGTTAAACATTTGCCTACTATAAACGTCCTTGTTGACCACAAATTTCTCTTACAATCTTTGAAGAACGCGGAAAAAAACCCCAAAAGCGACGAGTTCACGAGGTGTCCGTAGAGCCGGCCCGGAAGTGGTCCCTGCAGTACCAGGGAACGTCGGGGTTTACCAGGCCCAAAGAAACTGCAAAATCGCCATAAATTTCTACAGGGGTCAAAAAGGCTGCCACAAAATGAAACACACACATACATACACGGGACACACACACACAGGACAACACACACATACACAGAACACACACACACACGACACACACACAGTATACACTCACATACACAGGACACACACATACACAGGACACACACACACAGGACACACACACAGGATACACAGGACACACACACACATACACAGAACACACACACAGGATACACACACATACACAGGACACACACACACACATACACAGAACACACACACACAGGACACACACACATACACAGAACACACACACAGGATACACACAGGACACACACACACATACACAGAACACACACACACAGGATACACACACATAACATACACAGAACACACACACACAGGACACACACACATACACAGAACACACACACAGGATACACACAGGACACACACACATATACACAGAAACACACACACAGGACACACAGGACACACACACATGCACAGGACACACACACACACACAGGACACACACAATACCACCACACACACACACACACACACACACACACACAAGCCCATAAACTTTATTTGGAAAAAAAAATTTAGAATCATCAAATACGCGAAGAGATTGTCACAAGTTACCCAGAGGTGTCGGCGCACCGAGAGTAACCAGGGGCTCTGACAGGGCCAGAAGCGGTCTTTCCACGGCTCCACTCTCACGAACGGAAACCGCGCCCAGCAGTGCATTGGGCGGCTGGAAACCGAGCGCCTGCTGAATCACCTGTTTGCTTAGTTGTGGGTGGGAAAATTCTGGAAACCTGAAGCTTTTACAAGCTCGTAAAACGCGTCTTAACCGTACAATTTCAACTAAAAGCTTATTTATTATAGAACCTTCACGAATCGAGGCTTTTCCGTTATGCACGTTTAATTCTTTTTTTAAAAAAAATATGTACATTATTACGTGTTTCGCGGCATTTTCAGCTCTGAATCGACGGCGGGTAGTGACCCATCCGCGTCATTCGGCAGCCTCACGGTTCCCGTAGTCTTTCCACATTTTTCAGGAAATCACCTTAGAACTTTCTGGCAGGAAGACACCTCGAACCATCCTTAAACACAAACGCGAATATCTGGGTGTGTCTTGATATATCCGATTTGTCACTGCTGCAGTTTTTTTAATGTATGTGACCGCGTCATCAACTAACTCTCCTCTCACGAACAGTGAACCTCGGCTACTGAAGTTCATTTACGCTGAGTGACTAGTTGGCACTCTGTTTGCTTCTGAAATTTTATATCTTATTCTATTGTTTTTCTCTTTGCAAGCAGTTTATTTCTATTATTTTCTTAAAGGATTTAATAAAAAAAACTCTTTTTCCTCTCTAAATGTTTATTCTCAAAGTAGCTAAGTTATTAGGATCATTATTCCCCTCTCTCTCTGTGTACTAACGTCATCTTTCTCTCCCTCTCTGAACTGACGACATTCCTCTCTCTCTCTCTGTACTGATGACATTCCCCTCTCCCCATCTCTCTCTCTCCTGTACTGACGTCCTCTCTTTCTCTCTCTGTGTGTGTACTGACGTCATCTCTCTCTCACTCTCTGTACTGACGACATTCCTCTCTCTGTACTGACGTCATCTCTCTCTCTCTCTGTCTGTGTACTGACGCCATCTTTCTCTCCCTCTCTGAACTGACGACATTCCTCTCTCCCCATCTCTCTCTCTCTCCTGTACTGACGTCCTCTTTTTCTCTCTCTGTGTGTGTACTGACGCCATCTTTCTCTCCCTCTCTGAACTGACGACATTCCTCTCTCTCTCTCTCTCTCTCTGTACTGATGACATTCCCCTCTCCCCATCTCTCTCTCTCCTGTACTGACGTCCTCTCTCTCTCACTCTCTGTACTGACGACATTCCTCTCTCTGTACTGACGTCATCTCTCTCTCTCTGTCTGTGTACTGACGTCATCTTTCTCTCCCTCTCTGTACTGACGACATTGCTCTCTCCCCATCTCTCTCTCTCCTGTACTGACGTCCTCTCTCTCTCTCTCTCCATCTCTCTCTCAATTATATAGGTTAATGCTACGAGAGAGAGTAAAATTTAATTTGTCTCAATGTCTCAGTGTAACCACGGCAATTTTATACTTATAAGATACTTTCCCTTTTATAATATTGCATTTACTCTTATACCGGGGAAAGAAACTACTAGAATTCTCCTGATCTATGATGAAATTGTTCGGATGTAATAATCTACGTAAAATTCGCTGGTAAAGAAGGGCACGCTGGTCCATCTGCGTGTTATCCATGATACTTTTCCTCTTTTACAATTCGCAGAGAGCTAATTTTGCTAATGATGACAGGTAAACAGATTTTACTTCTTTGGCAGTTCCTCCAGCATCGTCATTAAAAGCTTGCTTATCATGGTAAAAATATTAAAAGAAATTAGGCAGAACAGACCCTGCTTTTATTTTATGGTAAATCCCGCAGACGTTCTGTTGGCAACGAACATCTCGACAGCGACAATTTACCACTTGACGAATTTTTATTTGCATATAAATCCCTAATAAGATGTCAGCTCTAAAATTATATCCTATGGTTTTTTTTCCACTTCATTCTTTGGTGAGCAGGAGTTATAAAAAACCCCAAATCAGGTAAAACGACAAGTTATGACAAGATATACGGTATCGTCCGGGTACAGCTTTCTAGAACTGGCGGTCAGAAATACAAAGTATCGAAAAAATAATTATGGAAACAAACACGCGCGCATAATTGAATTTCTAAATCATATTTAAAGTACTACTTTCCGAATTGTGTTATTTTTTCTACCACGATATAATGCACCTACGAGCGATACCCAAGGAACCCATCCATCAGCCCCACTGATGAGACTATGCCGCTTTGGGGTATTCGGCTGCTACCCCGCGACACCCTTCATTGTCCCCTAATTCTCGACTTCTGTGTCGACACTTCTCGTTCAAGCAACACGCAATCAGAACAACAACAACAAAAACAGTACGAATATAAAAATTGTACATTTACTGATAAATTGAAAGTATTTGGCATAAATACCAGAAACTAAACAAGAAAACACGGAATGCAGGGATTGAGAAGAGCTAAGCTGAGGATGCCATGACTTAAGAAGCACAAACGACAGAACGTTTTGTTTTTTGGCCACCTGGACGAACTCCTCTGCAGTAGCGGTACATCTCTGGTCGAGTGGGGGGGGGGTCCAAAATAATCTCGAAATTTCCTCGGGATTCTTGTGGGCCAAGCTGTGTTGGCGATCGCGCGGAAGTTGCTCCTAACGATCTCAAACAACCTCGAATGCGGCTTCTTCTGCAGGCTCTCCACAAACGTCTGACACGTTCTCGGGCGAACTCCTCCTAAGCGTCGACAACTCGAAAGCCACGCATCAGTAGTCCGGCGATCTGCTACTTCTGTTGCATGTCGTCATCGAAGACAAATATCCGAGTCTTTTTTGACGGTCGGGCGCAACCTCGAACTTCGAGAAGGGCACGGCATTACGTCCTTCATCTCGGGGAAGTGATGGCACTTTTGCTTGTAGGCCTCCGGGGCGGTTTCCTTAGCTTATTCCTTGAAGTGCCTCTGAAGATGTGAAGACCCTCTCGCGGTTCAGGCACTTCCGCTTGCCTTTCGCCCAGCGACAGCATTCTCTCTCGGCAGTCACAGGTGGAATGTTAGAACAATAGTTAACAAAAACCTGATGACCGCAAAAGATTCTTGTTAGAAATCAACAAATACGAGGCAGAAATTGGCTTCGTCACTTCTCGAGAAATCTTAATACTAAGTTTGCAGATATTCGATTGCAAATTTAGATTTTACGATTCATCAGCGGCATTTGGAGAGGCGCAAGCGACCTTACTCATCTACTCCTCACGTCTCTTACTTGGGTTAAGCGTCTCTCGAGCCGGATGAGCTCCTTTGTCTATCTAAATGTCCAGTGGCCTCTGTTTATTCATGTGCACCTCCAAGACCATAGTCAAAAGCTGATTGGATAGCGCACTGCCCGACTTACGTTGACCATTTTCGTCACACCTGTGTATTGGTCTAACAGTTAGGATAACCAACGGTTGGCTTTAAACATTTAAGAAAATCACATTAAATCAAAACAAATTAAATGCTACTTCGGCCATCCGAGAGATGAAA
Organism: Nautilus pompilius; assembly: GCA_018389105.1. Lineage (NCBI taxonomy): Eukaryota > Metazoa > Mollusca > Cephalopoda > Nautilida > Nautilidae > Nautilus > Nautilus pompilius. The sequence goes on along the minus strand of JACATO010000978.1, from coordinate 131,028 downwards.
TCAATTCACGAATCGGATGAAATACAATAGCCGATTTAACACCTGTATATTTTACCGTACTTTCTGCGTTAGTAATAATCGCAGGCGAAAAAAACACCTGGATTATCGATGGCTTCGTTAGCATGTGTGCACCAGGAAGCAAAGTATTGTCTCAGCTCGGAAGTGGATTAAACTCTCGTTGACATCTGCTGTTGAAGAGCAGGAGGAAACTCATTCGGCGCTGCAGCTCCTAGCGCGACTGCCACTCGGGAAATGAATCAGGTTTTTCCGGAGGCAAAGGATGCTGGCAGAAGAGACAACTAATCAAAAAGCCAGCCAAGACGGAGTGAGTATATGTCGGGGCATCGTCAGAGCGCGAAGATCAGGCAAACGAAAGAAGTGTTCTCTATTCATCCTCCATAAATCCAGAGCCACTTAATCTACTTAACTTTGTTTATCCGACAGACTCGGCTCATCAGCCGGGGGAAAGCCCACAACCGCCAAAACAATAATAAATTCTGCTTACAAAAAGGGGAACCTCCCACAGTGAACACAACGAAGCGGAAGCAAATAAATGGCGAGCTGATCGAATTCTAGCAGGAGCCTCCGCGCCCTGCTATCGTTAACCCTGCCCATCTCTGGCGCCACCAATCTCTTTCTTGCGAAAGAGATTTCCATTGATTTTGTGTATTTCCCTTTTGACTTGATCATCTGGTTTATCGAGCCCGGAATAGCGGCTGCAGCTGACACAGACACGAACTCCAGCAACTACAAATCGAGAGGATAATCAAATCATATTTGTTGGCCTTAGCAACAAGAAATTCTTGGTAGCAGAGAAACTCCAATGAGTCGTAGCTCCTTTTTTTTCTTCAAACGCCATGAAGTACTGCACCACTGCGTGAGTTCTCATTCTCCAGGTACTCTTGAATGTGAAAGCTGCTACCATCGTTGTTCATGCATATGCATGCATCTTCTAATGGAAACAAACTCTATGGACGATAATGTCAGCTCTCTTCTCTCTCATTTCTGCTTACCCTAAGCTGAAAGTCAGCATCGCATCTCAGTATTATCAGTTAAGCTAACAGGTCTCCTATGCTCAATCTCAGAAGGAACGGCCTCTTCGTTGTCGAGGACGATAAGCCTATTTTCAGATGAACGTAGCAGAACAAAATATCTCTTTATGGTAACTGCTCCAGGTAGAATAATGTAGGCTCTCTTGATTCACACAGACTAGCAACGTTGGCTCTCTTCTTGTAACTGGTAACGGATCTCCTGCAAATGCATCACAAGTTTTGCCTGTGAAAATTGGCAGTTAAATTACTGACTCCATATATAAATGAGTTGTAATGTAGCATCAATCGACAATTCAACTGATACGGAATTTCCGATTCGGTGAATACACACATTTCTTATCAAAATAAGAAAAGCAAATTTTCTATATTTCTTTCGTTTGCGTGTATACCAACTAAATTTTTTAAAAAAAGGTCTTTCAAAAACTCTTATTGAGCCATATCGCTTTAGAGTTTAGACCTTTAGTCTGGCACTAAACCCAACTTAATGTTTTTACTGTGTTAAGTTAACAAAATATTAAATATTATTTTTTTTGTAACTGAAAAACGTTAATATTACTTTTTTTACGGTATTGGCAGCAAGCTGTCCAGATGAAAAGATAGAACTGGTGTTTGTCAGGTGTGTTCGAATTCTAACCGGCGAATAAAGATGAGCTGTAGACTGAAATTACTTATTTTGGTAGTTGGTCGGACCACCGTTTGCAGGACAAAGGGCCTGTCTGGTTGGAATCGGTAAGATTTTCTATCTCGGCCTGGCCCGAGTTCCATCCATCCACGTCTCCGAGAGAGAGAGAGAGAGAGAGCGAGAGAGAGGAGAGAGAGAGAGAGAGAGACGAGAGAGAGAGAGAGAGAGAGAGAGAGAGAGAGAGAGACGAGAGAGAGAGAGAGAGATGAGATAGAGAGAGATGAGAGAGAGGAGCGAAGATGTATTGAGAGAGAGAGAGAGAGAGAGCTATGGCTCGAGCAGATCGGTAGGGTTGTGGAAGGGTATTGCTCTCAGCCGATGATCCCGATGCTCCGGCAGATGTTTAATCGGATATTTACCAGAATTCGGAGGATAAACGCTGGAAGACGAGTGGTCGCGAAAGAGTTGTCGCACATAGCGCCTTCCTTTTGGAGAGTATGGAAATCGAGTCTCAGAGTACTTTTTTCAAAAGTACAATCGTAGAAGAAGCGTCTTCCAACATAGCAGTGCACCCGGAAAGACTGAGCCGACCTCCGACAAACACTGATCCCATCTTTCTACGTCCCTACTTCGACTCGACACGCCCGCCTCTGTACTTGACAGCGGGCTTAAGACAACCGGACTAGACAGGTTTTCCGCTAATTATTCTCCAAACTCAGACGCAAGCATCCGGGCGGGAACTGCTGAAACCGGCACTCATCGGAAAATAGTACCCGCCGCCAGCATCCGGGAATCTTGCCAGATGATGACGATGATGATGCTGATGATCGCTGACCGGATGCGTTATTTGTTTCGGACAGAGGGGTCTCTTAAGCGTTAAAACTGTCAAATTCATATCCAAAACTTACGCACATCTTGGTGCTGTGCAACGCTGTGTCTTTACCTGTAATCTCCGCTAGCTAACAAGTAGAAATAAGCCAAAGAACGGTCCAACCTGGTTCCGACAGACTTTGCCAAAGACAGCGTGAGGGATTCAAATAGGAAGAAAGAGAGAAAAAAAAATAGATTTACCTTTCCAGTTCTTTGTTTTATAGCCCGTCGTGGCCCCGGAAGTTCGGTCGTAGGCTGGTTGGCGTCGCCCGGTCGCTTCTGCCCTTTCCTCATGTACCTGATTTAGAAGAGAAAAGCATGGCTCGATGGTTATCCTCTCTGAGAATCCACTGACTTACAGGTGCGCGGACTGAACTGGTAATTGTCGGGCCTTTGTCCGAAGACAACATCCGGGAACCGGAACTTTCCAGGTGCCACTCTTAGACGTACCCAAAGTCAGTCGATGCCGGCCGCTTTGCAAAAGTACTGTTTTAAATTCGGGAGCTATAAAACGGTACAAGGATCAGAGAGCCAGTCGGGTGGACCAGGGCCCGAGACTGAGGAAAGTGAAGCCATCTTTAAATAAAAGGGGTCGTGAAAATCCGTCTAATTTCGTTTTGCGCGCTGTTGTCAAATATTCGCTCTAAGCCTGGGGGTGGGGGGGATATGGAACCGGAAGCGGGTTTCGAGCCCCAACAGCGATTTAAAAAAAAAAAAAAATTAATTTTTATTTTTGGTTTTTTTGTTCGTGTTTTTTCTCGACCTGTCACGCCTAACCGTCAAGGGAGACAACTAAGGTAAATCTATGGTTTCTTTACAGCCGTCGATTGATCTAATTAGTTTTGTTTATCTAGACATCTTTTTAATGTATTCCGCAAACGTGGCTGTCTGTCTGTCTGTCTGTCTCTGGTGCTGTGTAGGGAGACCCCTCCCCCCACCCAGGGGAGTCGGGGGGGGGGCTAGTTGTTACAGGGGTAAGATACTGGAGCAGTCCTAATCAAACGCATAGACAAGACCTCACATATAGGCCTTGGTCGTCGTCGTCTGGAGCCCTGTCTATACGTTTAATTAGGGATTACTATTGCTGTAGCATCTTGCCCCCGAAGCGATCAGCTCCGACCCTTTCTGTTGTCTCAGAAGCACGTTGACTGCGTGATGGATGAAAAAAAAAAAACAAAACAACACAAACCTCGGGAGGCAAATGGTAAATTAGGACTGTGGCTGCTTTGAAATTTCCTTTGTTCATTCATACATCCGGTTACAGAATCCACAGATTACCCACCCCACGCCGATGGTTTTGTTTAGCATTACCGACTAAACAGACAGGTTCTTTGGGGAACCGTCACGAGTCACTGGCCCCCCGAAAGCTTCTCGCCTTTCTGCGCCTGGAGTATGTCGCGGGGTTGGTCACCTGCTCCTGCAATCCCCTGTAGCTTGTAATTCACCTGGGGGGGGTCTTCCTATTATTGTGTGTGTGTGTATTTGGCCCACTTAGCGGGAGGTAGGTACACGGAGCCGAAGAAAGGAATCTTCGTAATTAGGAAATAACGCAGCAACGGTGATTTATCGCCCAGTGCCACCTTGGGGAGAGACGGCGCCCGGAAGTGACGACGACGCCTCGCGATTTCTCGTCTTAGCCGGCGCGGGTGGCGCTCAGGGCTCGTCCTCTAATTTGGCGAGGTACAGGCGAGGTATTCGCTGGATACATTAAGTACTAAAGAAGCTGCTGGTAAGTAAGGAGAAAAGGCCATGATTCGTGGGTTTAGAGTAAAGCGAGAATTAAACAGCAGGCGACAGTCGTCGTGTCCCTGACTCACTCCACGTTGGCACGACACCAGCTGCAGAAGCACACCTGTAATTAGCTCCTCAAAAAAGAAACCGTACGCGAATAAGGATAAAGCCGGTATTATTAATACTTAAAGCTTAAAACACAACTTTGGTAATGTCTATGACGAGGTTCTGCCTGGAAACAGAATGATGGAGAGGACTGAAATGTCTGCACGTTGTCGTATCAGAAGGAATAGTGGCATAACTCGTATGTCCCATGCAGGGAATAGCCCCACCTGCAGAGCTGTATTGCTGGAAACTTTTGTCAGTCTCAAAGTACCATTTATCACTTCCTTTTTACTAATTAGGAATGTGGTGTCGACACAAAAGCCAGTGTATTCAGACGTGCAAGCTTTGCATGGGAACCCATAAGTCTAACCAAAATAATTATATTGGCCATAGTATTTTCTGGTGTAGAACAACATCCCTGTATCCTGGATGAGCAATGCTTTGCTAGTTGATGGTTTGATTGGGTTTATTCTTGCACTGAAACTATAAATCAAAGGAACTCGCTACCTTAATCCCCCACCACCCCTTGTCCTTTTCTCTATGCACTGGTAGCCAAGCCACCATCTTGCCATAGCTTGGAATGCCATCAGTAGAAAAGACATTGAGTTTGAATAATTTTGCTTCTGTACAGTTTATTGTAAAAAAAAAATGTTTATAAGGAATTCTTTGTTGTGAATAAATTAGCTGTTTAGTTAAATGTGAACACATTAAATATGCTTTTCTAATGAAGGACATACATACTTTAGGTAATGGTTAATCATGAGTATTTCAAAAATGGCGTTCATCTAACAGTTATTCCACCAAAGTTAATAAGGGAAAACTACCTACACCTGTATTATTTACCTTAAAAATTCTTTCTTACATATTTACAAACACTAGACCTTCAGTTATTCCACCAAAGTTAATAAGGGAAAACTACCTACACCTGTATTATTTACCTTAAAAATTCTTTCTTACATATTTACAAACACTAGACCTTCAGTTAGTCTACAAAACAAAGTTAATAAGGAAACTACCTAACACCTGTACTTATATTATTAATTCCTTACATAAACCAATTATTTCTACCATCGTTTACAAACACTAAGACCTTCAGTTTTCCACCAAAGTTAATAAGGGAAAACTACCTACACCTGTATTATTTACCTTAAAATTTTTTCTTACATATTTACAAACACTAGACCTTATTGTTATGTGTAATGGCTGCTTAGTATTAAAAAAAACCACATATGGAAAACATACCTTAAAGCTTTCAAATTTGTGTGAGTTATTTTAAGATCTAAAGGGTTAACCATCTGTTGTCTTTGCACTTGTTTGAGTTTGGAGGAAGTTTCTTTAATCGTGCATGCAGTAATTATTTAAATGTTTCTTAATGATATTGAAAAACAAAGGAATCCATTCTAACACAGGTTTTTTTTAGTTTTTAAGAAATGGGGAAGGACAAGAGACTCGAAAAGATAAACGTGTTTTTCTCCGATTATTAACGATCATAATTTTCTCTACATATTGTCAGATAGCCAACAGAAAAGTGGTCTTTGCCCTGATCCAGTCATGCTCATCCTTGACTAAATACTTTAATTTATGACATCTGTTGTTATTGTCCATACCGCATGAAATATATCCATACAGAGTTTGACCTATTAATGTGTTATTTAGCGAGATAACTATGCCATGTATGAGAGAGTATTTATTATGTGTGTGTGTGTGTGTGCATAATTATGAGTCATTTGCTATCATAACATCAGATGTATTGTCTCCCATTATGCAGGTGAACAGCATTAATCTGGTTGGTGGTTGAAAAGGTACAAGCAAACAGAATTATTGTTTTTCTCTGCTGTAGGTGTCGAAAGACTTCAGCCAGAGCATCTAAAAAAAAGGGGGACGATGGATGTAATAAAAGAAGGTTACATTAAACTCAAAGGAAAAAGATGTGGGGTAAGTTAACTCAGTCACTCTTTATGTTTACACTGTTTTTGTGTAAAATCTGTAAGTTGTTTGCGTTTGAAAGCTGTTGCCAGTCTCACTGTTGTGTCATGGTGGTACATTCATATAGGAAAAGTCTTATTTCAGGGTTGTTTAATGGGTCATAGCTTAGGGTCCTAGTTCTAGTATTAAAAATTACTCAGCACTAAATAACAGAATATGTAATGGTCATTGGATGAATGCTTTTGTTTTTTTGCATTAACTAATGTCTTTATTTTACTGTGTTTGTTTGTTTATTTATTTATTTTTTGATTTTTCTTGTTAAATGTCTAACCAATGTTACTTGCCCACATTAATTATCTCACCTGGTGGCGTCAGTAAGGATTTTTTGATTCACAAAAAAAAAAAAAAGCAGAATGTCAAAAGCTTGATGCCACTCTGTGTTTACCAAAGAACCAAAATTATGATAAAACTACAGTACAGCAAAATTTACTAAGGAAGATTAAATAAGCAAATTAATTTTTAAAATCAAGGCTGCTGTTTATAGCTAGATGTCTAATTCACTGACTTTTTAAAATTCGATAGTAAACTGGTGGGGGGGGGAGTTTGCTAAAATAAGAAGACAAAATATTATTCCAGATGAGATTATTTAAGTAAATGAAATTGTTCATATGACAGATGAATAAGCATTGTAATGGCCATGTGTAGACATTTCTGTATATTTTTGTTTGTTGTGTTTCCTGAACAACTTCTTTCCACTATTCTGCTACGACCGTTTATTGTTCTAGTGTTCGCTGCTTCCTATGAAGTCTTTAACCTCAAGGCGCGTTTAGAATTAAAAAATTTGGCTTAAGGCTGATTCTTTCTGCGGAACATTCAGACCAGCAGATCTGGCGGTCAAAAACACGTCGCGTCAGCATGCAAGTTGAGCGTTGACGCTAATTCAGAACGTACCTGCACATCGGGCATAGCAGAAGCTGCGGCTGTTCTGAAAAAATATAACTAGATCTTCAGTTGTTACCTCAAATTTGCTTTTCTCTCAGTCTATCTGCTATACTCCACTTGTAAAGAATGATAAAATAAATATGAGCTTTTTTTCCTTTATTTTTTTAAAATCAGGTTATTCTGCACCCTTATTTTAGAAGCTATTTACCGTTTCCCATTTCAAGGTTTGCTTCCTTGGCAGATTTCAGTTTAGTTTTACCTGAATTTTATTTTTGTTTTGTCAGCTATGAACTGAATCCCTGAACACTTTTGATAAACAATGGGAACAAGAATAAAACTGGCCATAGTTCTCTATGCCTTGATAATACAGTATAGGATTTCAGAACAAGGCAAGACCCTTATTGCAAAAAGAATGTGAATGAAAAGGAAATTCCTGTCATATCAAGTGTCATGAAATGATTGCTCAGTATGTCAGGCCTACTATTGTTTTTAAAATGAGAGTGCCATACCTTTCTTTTACCTTATTGTTGTACCTGTCCAGCATAATTAACAAGATTCACTTTTATAGTAACACCAGACTGAGTGAAGTTGAATAGTTTTCTAGTTTGAAGTGGTAAAACCTATCAGAATAAATTTTAGCACTTCAGATGGAAAAGAGCGATCAGCTTCCAACCCCCCACCCCTCCATATATTTATGTATATATGACCTTAAAATAACCCTTTTTAACAGTTAAATAACAACTGCATATATTTTCTCTGAAAGATCACTACTATGGGATTTGTTTTCAAGTCTAAAATGACTAATCACTGATCACCAAATGTATATAGGAAATATCGGATATTCTCACATGCATACATCAGAGACTGCCATCTTGGGATTTTGAGCTCTTCTAAAGTAACAGAAGAAAGTCCAAGGAAATCAGAACCCATAAAAATGTCACGACGCAGACCGAGGTTTTGGTGTCTTTGTGACAGGAGAGCTACAGTGCCAGTCGTACATAATCAGATAGCTTAAATTTACTAAAATTAATCTCGCAGAAGTAAAGATAAGGCTCACTTTAGGTTTAAAAAAGTGCACTTTTAGTAAAAAAAAAAAAAAAGTTCAGATCTTTTGCCTATAACAAAATACTTGTTATCTACCTGTATATTCAATTGTTAGTTAAAATGATTTTTGTTATGAGTAGGGGATACATTTTATTATTTTATGCTGAATCATTAAAGCAGAGTTATAAGAATGCAGTTCTATGAAAATGATAGATAGGTACCTCAGTATTAATCATGCTCAAACTAAAGTCTTGCATAGGGTAAATTCTGAAGTGCACCTTGAACTAACTAGTGTCAAAGTTTATTGTTCTTTTAATGAAGAAAAATTCATCTTTACTTGATATATTAAAGTCATATAACACTATTCTTTTGTACCATTTTATGGTTTTCAAGATATTGATGCATGTTAGCACTAAGATTTAAAAAAAAAAAACTTGTTCAAAATGTGGAATGGTACAATCAACACACACGATGCTTCTGGATATTTGCAAACACTCCCTTTTTGCATATGGCAAAGCTATCATGCATCTTATTGCCCTTGCACTTTGAAACTGGCTCTGACATTGCTTGCAGTTGAGCAGGGAACTTACCTGCTTCATCTTATTTTGTCTTTCCTCAGCATGTCTTACAACCCTCCTCAGCTAGCTTCAGTATGAAGTTTCTCCTACTGATCCTTTTGTCTTTGATATTTCATTGTAAAGGATCCATGAATTGATGGTTGATAGATCCAGGATGCTGTAGAACACTTGAACATGCCATCTTTGAGACCCACCTTTCACAGAATACTTCCAAGCAAAATGGTCTAACATATCAACTCCAAACTTTGTGGAGTTGTGCAATCTTTGGGTCTTCTTTGCATTGTTCCTGATGTTGATGGAAGGATGAAGTATGTGTGTGTGTCTTCGTGCTGAGCAAAAATGGCATGTTTTCTTGGCTTACAGTTGTAGACTGTTGGTATAGCCAAAGAGCTTCAGCAGTCTAGTAGAGTAGAGCTCTGTATTCAGATGGTTTACCTTACCAATCAGACTTGACTTATTGTGCACTGCAACTGTTTCACCAATTTCAGTGATAACAAGTTGTTTTCAGTAGTAACATCCCTACTTTTCCCTATAATTCCATTAGGCAGAGAACCAGTTATCCATGACCAGGTAGGTGAAGTCATTTAGGAGGTCTGCTGCAAGCTAAATCTTAATATCGAATTTGTCTTGTTTTTTGGCCATGAGAAAAGCTGATTGTTGACTCTGATTCTTTCATATTTTTACCTGAGTATGCTTTTGGCAATAAACTGGTTCAATAAATCAGATGCCAGGGAAAATTTGTTGTTTTGAAAATGCCGTCTTTCCATTGTGTTCGAGTTTAAACACAAATTGCATGATTTCAGAAAATCTGATGAATGATGGGTTCCATGTACTGGACCACAAGCTTTCCCCTGACAGACCATTAGCACCATACGCTCCACAAGCATACAGCAGCGTGATAAATGCATCCACTTCCCTTAAAGAGATTAACCATGGTTTAGCCATGACTAAATTTGCCGGTGGGATTTGATTTTAGTGCATCATAGAATGTAGCATAGCACAGGCTCATCTATCAATAATCAGAAAGCAATCAATACATGTTTTGCATATGTGATTTTTCCTGGAACTTCCTTCGACGTATTCTGTTCAGCCATTCTTCCTACAGTTTGCACGACAGGATTTATGATATATAATATCCAACACAGTGCTACCAATGGCAACCTTTCACAAACACACATTTGAGCATGGGTTGGCACATTATTCCACCCCCACTCCCCCATCTATGTCCATGCGATGTTACTAGTCATCTGCTTTGGCAATCTCTTTACATGGTTAGACCTGTAGGTAACTGCTGTTTCTGCTGACAAAATTTAAGCTTTAGTAGGCCAAAGTGGTTGTGTTTTTCCCTGACCTCAAATTTCTTCTTCATTCTTAGTTTTGAAGGCAGTGTCATCACCATTGCAGTTTTTGAAGCTTTCTCTTACAGGGAAGAACCCCACTCCTGATGATCAGACTAATTTCCATCACTATCTATGCCTGTCTCATTTTCGTTTCCAGATTCAGTTTCTGATAAATCCTTTAATAACTGCAAACATCGCAGTGTGTTCAAACATTTTTTTGGTCTGTTCATTTTAACTGAACAATAATTTTCACAGCAGCAAATACACAAAAAAATTGTAGAATATGTACTGGCTCTTAGTTGTCAAACGAGCAGAATACAGTGCATTTAGATGTCGTGAGAGATCAAAATGGCCACTCCTGCAGTTCTGTTGTTAATGACTGCCATTCATAAAACCATCTTTACATGAATATGGAGAAGATTGTCAGTCATTGAAGTTGAAGTAATGATGGCTTTTTGCCCAGTGTTTGGATCAGTTGCAGAAAAGAGTATGAGCATTAATTTTTCTGTGAAGATACTGACTGACTATATAATCAGGCAGGGGTTAAGAAATGATATAATTTAAAGAGTGTCTGTAGAAATGGAAAGTTTAATAGTAAGTCAGTCAGTCCTTGTCTGTCTTTGTTTTCACTTTGCTTCACACTAATTTATTAATATTCTATTGTTAATCCATCTGTTAAATGTAGAAAGCAAAAAACAAAAACAAAAACAAACTCTACAATAGAAGATATAGTCTAGTAATAATCACATGGCTACACAGAATTTGAAGTGCACTACAGAAATAATATCTAGTGGGGCAAGAAAAACATTTATATGCCCATAGCATATACGATAACAAAAAGCAGCTGATAGCAGTGTGTACTAGATATTATTCTGAAGTAAAGGATTTATCTCCCCTTAATTTATTTTTGTTTTAGATGTTGAGTAAAAGTGTCATCATGTACAAAGGGAATAATAATTTTATCAGCTGATAATTAAAAAATCATTACAAGAAAAGAAATGCCTAGTTCCTATAAACTGATTTTTATAATTGTATTTATTCATAATAAAATCACCTAAGAGTATCACGAAAATGACTTGCATAATGGAGTCCAGTTAGTTGTTATAGAAAGCATTATGTCAGATATTTTCAAGGTCACCAATGGGGTATTTCAGGGTTCAGTTCTTGAGCCTATTTAAAAATTTTTCTTTTATGATGTTTATGAGTTGTATCAATGATGAAATTCCTAATAACAATGTTATGAAATTCAAGAATGTTAACAACAGCATTAATGTCAAGAGTATGTAATCTAACATATAGTAAACTGTTTGATCCAACGGAAAAAAAGTTGCAGATTCCAAATAGATGATAACCAGCTGTAAAATTTAGGATTAATGATAGATACAGTTTAGTTCTGCTTCTCCTGTATAAATCCTTAGCTGAACTCTCTTGGATTAGTGGTCAATGACACGTCCCATGTTATTATAAGGATGTAGTAAACTTTAAAAGAAAAAGTTTATATCAGATTTTTTTTGGAGGATTAATACTTTGGTACTTACTAGGTGACTGTAGAGATGTTTTGTAAATTTGTTTGTCTACAACAAACAAAATGTGACACAAGTAAGTGTACATACAGGTAATCATGCAGAATGTATTTCCAGAGTTTGCCACTTTTGGGGGAGAGGCACTGCTTATGCCATGTGACACCCCACCAAAATGAATATGTCAATGTCAGAGACAAGTTTCTTCTGAGATTGGTGTGTAACTGTATCAGGAAACAGGAAAAAATTGAGTGACAAGCATCGTTTTATTGAAACGAAATGGTATTAAGGATGGCAAAAAAAAGGTCACTGAATGCTGGTGTTGAGATCTGCAGATGGTCAGGGTAACCAACTTTTTTAGATAGTCTCATAACCAGACATTGGCAGCATAACCTCCGCTGCTATAGAAAAGCTTTCGTACGAGTTGTGCGATTTTAGGTAGAAGCATGTGCTTATAGGCATTTCTCCAGGCAGAGGAAAAATATCAGAGGTGAAATCACATATAAGTAGGTGGTTTCTCCCAGTGGCAAAATCTGAAAACTGTGCTGATGATATCCTTTGTGGATGTCCCCTTATTTCTGTTAGGGTGTGTGTTATGGTTTCGGAGTGACTGTAGAAAGTTGCTTTACGGTCGTCCAGTACTTAATCCCAGTTATAGAGAGAGACTACAAAGACCCTGGTTGCTGATTTTGGCCAGCACACCTTCACTGCAACATGACTAAGTTTTCAAAATCATTTCTAGGAATGTGTAAAGAAAGGTGTGTTTTTGATACAGGTGACGTACGTATCACTCAGGAGTGGGGGTCAGAATCATCATATGCAGGAAGCATCCCCAATTAGATATTATGAAATACTGCATCTGGATGAGTACTTTGCCAAATTAGAATGTAAATATCTTAAAAAGTTAGAGTATACATTTTTAACCCCCCTCCTCTTGACTACATTCATATCTATTACTAAATACATACTGCTTACTATTCCTGACTGTATTTTTCCTCTCAGAAGATCTTTCTCAACAGCTTAGCATATTTTGTTTGCTTTGTTTGAATGCTTTTGTTCAGGATAACTCTGCAATGACTGTACATTTTTTAAAGTTGTATTCAACATGACATGTTCCTCGTGTCATGGCTGCAATTGTTCCACACGTACACTCACTCGTTTTAATATAAACATTGTATATTGGAGTACTTACTTCTAGTCAATCAAAAAAGTTCAATTTAAGGTTAGTTTGTAACTTAGGATTTTCTGTGTCAAAATAAATCTACAAGCATAAATTTAAAAAAAAAAAATTTATTTACATTCTCAGCCTTGACATTTCTCTCAGGCAAAGCTTTGTAAATCTGGAACATGCTGGATAAAATAATAACTTTCAAATGTTTAATCAACTCTCTCTTTGAAGACTGAGCCCATGACCCCGAGTAATCTAAGTGCATTGATCTAAACTGAAATATGTTGGAAACATTGACCTGTTCTTTCCTCAAAAAGATTTTGGCAAACTGCTAACAACTTTTCCTGAAAATCATGGTACACTAGACATTCTTCATTTCTTTTGCATCAGTGATTTTTTTTTTTTTTCTTTTAAACACCGGCTTTTCTAAAACTTTTTATAACTTGCAGGCAGCATTTCGGCCCGGCAGTGAACTGCTGGACTGCTCTGGTTGATGGGTTTGAGTTTGATTTCTGTGTTGACATAGCGTCATCCCCCCCCCCCAGCAGGGCTTCTTTTTGCTTCTCTTCACCAGCCACCCAACCGCGTTGGGTCTCCTCTGAACACTTCAGTCTGTGCAACTGCATGAGAACTCCATTAGGACTCAGCAGCTCGTTTGATCTGCATGAGCCGCTGCAGGGGAGAGGAAGCATCAATGCTCTCCTGCTATCTATCTACCAGTACCTTTGTGATTTTTTTCCCAATTAGACTTCTAAAATTGTAGCTTTAGCTTTATCCCCCTTTTTTTTTGTTTTTTTTTAAATCATGCATAAGACATCTGAAGTGAAGCTTTTGTTTTTCCTCGATTGGATCTGTTCTTTATTATTTCTTGCACTCTGATGGAAAAGTGTTAGCAATGGTTTCACCAAATCCTGACCTACCATTTTGCTTGAAAGATGTTAATATATAACATGTTAAAACTCTAATTCTCCCTACCTGCAGGTGAGTATGGAATGGCTACATTAAATATAACATTGACTCATTATCCAGACATTTGATATTGCCTACTACATTTACCAGATTAGGATTAAATACTGGAGCTAAAATTGCCTGTTCCCTGGTTTGCGACATGTGACCAACTTCAAATCACAGTCGTTACTATCAGAGAGTTCGTTATTACACAGACTTAGGGCATCAGTTTGGTTCATACTGTTACTGGTTAAGCGAACTGATGCCCAGGTGCAGCTTGAACTATTAGATATTACACTCCCACACAATTTTCTGCAAGTCTAACTGTATGTTTTAATCATATGCATTTATAGATTAAACTGTAGTAGCTTGCTGTGTGTTTTGTTTTTGTAAAGTGCGCTGTCCATGCCAGATGTATAAGAGAAATGACTGTTAACTCTCAGTTGATCAATCCTAATATCTCTGTTGCCCACCATGTTGGGGTTTTGTTCTGGTACTATTGCTCCTAGAATGTTTGTTTTATTTAATATGATTTATCATCCATTTAATAGAGTTTCTAAAGCTTTTTTAGTTCATTTTGGAATTAATGGTCTCCTTAGTTTTCAGCTAAGTTCCTTTAAGAACACAAAAAGGCTACAAGTCTGTTCTACTAATTTAAAATGATGCTCAGAGATATTGTACATAACCAAACACTGTTTTTCTAACTGTTAAAATTCCTCTTACTTTGCTAAGAATTTATTATTTCTCCAACTTTTTCTCTCTCCTGATTAATAAACTTTCTTTTCCCTTTTTTAATGAAAAAAAAATTAATGAATTTTATTTTCACTTGCTAGCTATCACAGATAATTTGTATAGATTTCTGTATTCTCTAATGTTTCACCTTTATTGCCATTTATTCTTGGCTCTAGACACTTAAGTAGAAAGAAAGCTACAGATATATGGAGGGCTTGGTTTATATTCTTCTTCAACTCTGCACGCAGGTGTTGGCACACAAGGTATCCACCAGATTATAAAGTTCCTAGATTTCAGTTTCCTGTACCAAGTAGAAGATAAGAGGATGCAGTGGTTAGCTACATAACTAATGCAGAAAGTCCCTACTAGAGCTCTTCATAATTTAGATGTAGGAAGGAATTGGAGAACCTGAAGGAAACCCATGCCGCCATCTGGTGGATAAACCATGTGGGAGAGGTGTGCCAAATCAAGCTGGTCCTGACCAGAATTTGAACTTAAGCCTACAACTCTAGTTTGGATTAGGTTCCCTTTATTATCTGCCTAATTCATTCATTTTATAAAACTGAAAACACATTATGTCAACTTTTAAAAATTGAAGTGGGTCAAACAATGTTATGCCTAAAATATGCCACTCACTACTACACTGGACTAAAAGTCACCTTTACTCCATCTTTAATGTCTACTATAAAAAGGCCTAAAGAACATCTTTATGGATTATTTAGTTGAGATTAAATATGATAAGGAAAATAGGAAATGCCATGTAAATGTCATATGCCAGAAGGTTATATTGTTTGTCTTCATTGGTTAATATATCATGAACTTAAAATCTGACAGACAAATCTAACCAATCAGGTGGCTCCAAAAATATATGGGATGGCTTTAATTTACAGGTAAAAACCAGGTTATGAGGTGTTCTCGCTTCTAAATTTAGACCCTTGTTTGCACAAAATTCAGTTTAATTCACACCTCAATTCAAAATATCCAAGTGAAAGACGATGTTCAATTTACATTGGCCAAAAGAATATGATTTCATAGCAAGAAGGAAAAGGGAAGAGCATCATGCATTCTGCAGCTTGTGCTGATCTGATATCGATGTCAGCCACTGAGGAACTCAGTACGTTTTGTTCAGGTACAGCAACACTGTGCTCTTTTTTCTTTTCTTTTCTTTTTTTTTTTTTAAATTTGCCGAACTTTGTTAAGTCTACTATGCTGTGAAGCATCACTAGTCTTATAGAAGTTTGGATGGCAGTGTAAAGGTCAAAAAAGAAATTTACAATGACTCCACTGTGGCAAAAGACATGGTGTGTGTGTGGGGAAAATAACGGCCAAAAACACAGAAAACATTCCAGAGCCATATCTCATGCACAAGAATTTTGATTACATTAGAGCAAACGATCTTTTTTTGGCAACTGATGCCTCAAACAGTAGATGCACGGAAGTGTCCCCCCCCCTTAGCTTTGAGATGTTTTAATTTTAAGAAGAGGATCCAGCATGTACTTCTGTATTTTTATAGTGACAGCCAGGAAACTTCAGAAGCAATCGCAGTGGAGAGATATCATCCAAACTCAGGTCCTTCGATCTCAGCCTGGCGAAACCATCTGCATGTTCAGCTGGCAATGCAGGTGTCAGTTATGGGAAACACAGCAGTGTTTATCAGAAACTGAAAAAATGATCTAAAGGGGCCTTGCTGCACCAAGTGATTGGCTCATGTTTTGCATGAAACTATCCACAGACTGTATTGAAGCTTTAAAGGCCAAGTTGTTTGGCACTGTTATGGTGTATGAGCTCATGACTGACATGAATAAGAAACTGGAAAGAAGGGTTGAAGACAAGTTTTCTTTGGTTTGATGTAAAATGCCAGACTGAAGCAACCAGGATGAGAAATAGTAAAGAAATGAGAGACTATTTAAATTTTTTTTTAAAAAAACCAAGAATTATTTGAGTGACATTTATGACTTCTCTGAAAACAGCTTTCACAAAAAAAAAAAAAAAAGTATTCAAATTAGCTCTTGCAGATGCTCTGCCCTTTGAAGAATTTTGTGATGGTGTTCAGGTGTGCAGTCTTAAAGAGACTGACGTGGATGCAACCAGATGGAGAATTTGGAATTGTGGAAAGCATTACATCTTCCCCCTAAGATGAAAGATTGCCCGACAAGTGAGGGGACGTATACCTGAAACCTTTCAACAAATCCCAGGAAAACTTCAAGATCAAAAACAAAAAATGAGCTCTTATGTGTTCCAAATACCACTCAGTGTTGTTCATACAGAACAGGTGTTTTCGACGATGCCGACTGCATAGAGAAATGAGAAAAAACAGGCTGAAAGTGGACGACGTGGAAACACAGCTCTGGATCTGCATCAGTCTCGGGTATCAAAATCTTCTGAAGGACTCCAGGAATGGACAGAAGAATAAATACTAGTTGATCCCACACTGGTGGGGACAAACAGTGGTTTTATTTCTTGATATTCTTTATATTTGTTGTTGTTGTTAAATTGAATTAACAAATTCGCTGTATACAAATGCAATTGCAGTTCTCATTTTATTATGTCAGCTTAGCCTCAACATGCGTACGGAGGAGGGGTCCCTGCCCTGTCCAGTATATCATGGTTCATGCTGTACTAAAGCAGAGGTTTGTGAAAAATGTTACCTAGTGCACAGAAATATCTATCAACTTCAGTGTTGTATATACAGTATTAAGCCCAACTTGGTTTGTCGCTTTTTAAAATTCACAATCTGTTGTTGTTGTTGGTTTTTTATATACTTCTAAGAATATGCATGCGCCAGAGTTTCTGTTTACTTCAATTAAATGCCTGTCTGAACATTTACAGAGCCAATTTAACATCTTAAGAAAAGAGAAAAATCAGATTATGCAGCTTTAACTTAAGCTATGAATGAAACACTCCAGCCCCATAGCAATTTAAGGTTACCAACCTCTCCTCAGAGTGACATCACCTGCCTGTAACAGAGACAATACTTTATTTTCAAAACAACAAATCAAACAAGTACTTTGTACCCATTAACTGCCAAGGTATGTCAGGCATTTCCATAAATATGTTCACCCCCAAAAACTGACTTCCTGCAGGCCATGATTACCTAAGATCAGTACAAAGACTATGTAGAACAATTGCTTTACTTTTATAGTAGACTTCCAAACCAAATTAGAGTTTGGCATGGCAAGAAATTCTTTTGTTTGCTGTTAAATATGCTGAAGGGGAAATGGCTGTATGGTGGTTGCCTTTAGCGCTTTGTTTAGTTAGAGGAAATTCCTTTTGAACTCCACTGATCATTTCAGTGTTCATTTTGTTGTTTACTGTTTTGACCCTTTGCCCCATGTTAAAACTGTCAGGGGAGAGCTGGCCTACTTGGGGGGACCCATGTTTTCCATCTGGGCAAACCAGGCCTGAACTTCTGAGGTCAGCAGTGAGTGAGAAGAGGGTTAGGGTAAGAGTTAGCTGCAAAGCCTCTACTGCACATACCTGGAAAATCCTGGTGAAAAGCCCATGCAGCCGGCTGCTGGTGAGGGCGAGAAGAAACCAAGCCAGGGAGATTCGGAAAAACTGAGCAGGTTCCAGCAGAGAGGGGGGGGGGTGTTGGCTCATACTCGGACCTTCGGTGTGGCTGTTTAAACTTTTATATTAAGAAATGCTTAATCTACTTGTGGAAGACCTGGAAAATATTCATGGTGATAATCTACGAGATTATAATGACAAATAATGTGCTTTTCTTCTCCATTTACTACAGTTTTAAACAAAAAATACACACAAGTAGCGAATTATTACACTCGCCATGTTTAGAATTAACTTCCCGAATAGAACATTTCACTTATAAATTTTATTTGATGCAGGAAAATATTTTTGTTTTCATTATTCTTAAAAAAAAAAATGGTATACAAGCAGTCTGTATACTGTCAAACTAAATACGTATAGCCTACCTGTCATTGTCTGTACCTGTTTCCTTTCAAGTGCAATTCCTGCACCACAACTAGTGGTGGTGTTTTAATAGCCAGATAACGTCCTAGTCGATCCCCAGCTATCACATTCCTAACAGCTGGCGTCTGCAACCATCTTCACGTGGCAGCAGTTTTTCTCTATGCTGAGCCTGCGCCGGCACATCGAGGCACTCATCAGAGAAAACTAACCACAGCATGTTTATACCAGAAACCTTTCTGGATATTTTTTAGATGTGGAAGGAAACCTAGGTGGCTGGATGATGATAAGAAACCCAAGCTGGTGACGTACACCAAACCAAGTTGGTTGCTACTGGCCTCCAACCTCAGCACTCCAGTAGTCTACCATGTTAAATATAAAAGACTAAATGTCATAGATGATGTGCAACAAATGTTTTTTTTTTTTTGTGTTTGTTAAGTAAAGCGGACTCTAAGCTGATGAGTTTGAAGCTTGTTGTGGATTGATGCTGAGAGTGGATTTTAATATGAATAGATACAGCAGTTAGTTGATGTGGTATAAAATTTTAAAAAAAGAAATAACAATAAAATAATATTCTTTGATGGTAGATTTAGTGGTTTTTTGTTGCTGTGATATACATGTAGGTGTACAACAGCACGATCTAAGCCAGTAGCCTTTGTGTGAAGATGGCTGTTTTAGAATTGTATTTATCTTAATTGTAGATTTGGTGGCGGCGATGGCTGGTATTTTATCGAGCTTCCAGCAAGGGACCAACTCGACTGGTGGCCTTTGCGGATAAGAAAAATGGCAGGGAGGGTAAATCTGAATGCTGCATTCCAGTCCATGCTGTCCAGTCGGTGGTCCGGCTCTCCAGTAAAGTCAGGAAATTTGCTATTGCTGTGATTACCAAAGATGTTCAATCCTGGAACTTTTCTTGTGAGACAGGTAGGAATAGCCAGAACATTTGAGGCATCTCTCATCTTAGCATAAACCTGTTTTGGTGGTCATTTCCTGTCATCCATCATCGGGGTTAGTCCTGAGAAAAACTGCTTTTGATGTGTAGATGTTGGAGATGGCGGCTCCATCTGTGATCAGTGTTTCTCCAGTGGTACACAAGCTGGTCTCAAGCTTTGTCACCTGTTAGTTGCTCATTGGTGTTTTCACGGACTGTCACCTGGACACGGTCCAGTAAAATGTTTCTTTTGGGGATAATTAGAACTGCTCATTGGAGCGACAGTCTCCTAATGATCACACGTCTACATGATATGCTGATGACTTAAAGTATTTTACTTCCCAAGGGCACAGAAGATAAAGTACCCAGGCTCTCGCACTGATTGAAGTGTCAGTGCTCTGGTATCAGTTAGTGTTTTTCTATAACTAGCAGATATGCCCAGCGTTACTCCACTGGGAAAAATTGTGAATTGACAACGAAAACGAGTACAAAAAAACGTATTTCAAAACTTTTATTTTCCTAAAAAAAACAAACAACACAGCATAATGCATATGCATACAAACACTAATATTACAAATAAAACGATTACATCAAAGAGCCTTTTGGTAAACTGTTCCTGGTGTATTTCTGAGTTGTCGAGATTCACACTGTTCAGGTATCTCCCCAGCCTTGCAGCTGTGGTGGATTCTTTGTTTCTTTATTGTTGAGACTCCTACTGCTCCAGTGTTTGGTCTGCTCACTGCAGAGCCCACTCTCTTTGTGGATGTCTTGGGCTTTTAGAGGCTGGACTTCTTAGGTTTTGGCAATCTGGGAGGGAGGGGTGATCCGTAGGGCAAACAAACAGATAAAGTCTGGAGTGTAGATATACATATATTATGTTTTGAAGTGAAAAATTAGTCTCATCAGTCAAAGAGATTAAGGACGTGATTCTGCACATGTGCTGACTTACCTTTTGGAGTTCAGTAGTTCTGATGTGATTGACTGACTGACCTGGGCCTGAGGTTAATTGGCTGGAAAGCTTCAGATCGATCGGTCAGAGTGTTAGAAGACAGTTCTGTGCATGTGCAGTTACGCCTTCTGGGATCACAGTCTGCCATATCTCCAACCGAGGATAGTGAGCTTTCATCCTACAGTGAGGATTAAGGGGATAGTTCCATACATGTACAGATTCATGCACACAGGAGGCCCAAAACCAGGTAACCCGTGCTTACCAGGTCTGGTTTGATCTGTGTCAACTTTGGTAGCAATCAGCCCAGTAGTTTGGGTGAAATTGGCTTTCCCACAAACACACAGAAAGTGACTTTGGTTTATGAGATAAAGCATCACCAAAATCTTTCGGGTTGTAACTGAGCTTAGAATAGGTTCAGTTTGATTCTCTCCTTTTTTTTAATGAAACGTGGAATTTTTTTTTATGCATGTGCAACTGGCAATCAGATGAGATTGAACTTCTGTGATGTGGCAGATGTGGGAAGCTAGTTGTGGTGCGTGTGAGATGCACTCAGTCTTGTGTAATCATCAGCAGAGTCAATACCCTTTGCCCTGGACTCAAGTTTGCCACAGTGCACTAGCTGTTTGTGTCTGGGTCACATTGAGAGCGAGTTCTTTTAGCGGAAATCCAGTAACAAAAAGCAAAAATATGCCATCATGTACTCACATACTTTAGGTATGACAAGGTCACCAGTTAATGTCTAATGAGATGGCATACATACAAAGAAGGGACAGAAAGGAAATCTGAGTGCAGTGATTAAGAGTGGGGGATTCTCTCCTAATCTTTCTTTTGTAGAAGTAAAGCATATTAAATACAGAAGGCTCTCGAGCTTAAAAGGCTGCAAGCGCTTCTTTATCTGAAAATACTGCTCTACATCATTAATAATCACTGTACCGACTGGAATGTGACCCCTTTCTTTTCTGTAGTAACTTCATAAAACAATTTTATTTGCTCTCTATTTTTTTTTTTTGCATCCACAGTCAACAGAAACAAGCTCGAGGCTGAGATAAGGTCCCCCCCCCCACCTTTCAGTACACAATATACACCGAACTGAGCAAACTCGTCGTTCTTGTGTGTGTGTGAAAATAACAGCCTTCTTAGTTTATCAGTCGGCCCATTATCGTCAATGCGCTCTCTCTCTCTCTCTCTGCAATAATCCTGCTGCGAAATTCTATGGGCGCGGATAACTGTCTTTGGGATGGGATGAGAGCACATCATCTTCTACAGCGCCCGCGCCCCGAAAACTTTTAGAAAATCCCGCGGATTGTTAGCGACACCACCACAGCGTTTCCATGCACACAAAAGAAACAAAACAATAAAAAAATGTTGTGAAATGTTATTACAGTGGATATTTTGTTATTTCAAGATGGTGATGCTGAGGACTGGTTAAATGCGGTGTTGCTTGAAAAGCAAAAGAAAGGAGTCTGTCAGTTTTTTTCAACCCCAGATATCGCTCATCAGTTTCCACTGAACTTGAAAGCTGATAGCTATGGTAAGTACAGTGCACATAATCTGACAATTTAAATCTCTCAAACCTTGGGTTAAGACAGCCAAAGGATGGTAATCACATTTAAATAAAATTTAAAAATGATCCTTATAAATAGCCAATTAGCATGAGAACTTATATTTATAGAGAGCACAATAGTCCAGTGGATATCTGTTGATGGTTCAGTAATTATTTTGTAATTTTAGTAAGGTGGTATCAGCTGCACCAACACTGGATGCTAATAGCATTAGGGAAAAGCAGACTCTCCCGATTTTGGCAGGAGTCTCCTGATTTTTAATCAATCTCCTGCCCTCCCACTTTTTTCATAAAAAAAAAGACTTATTTCTCTTGATTTTTTTAAGAACCCTCCCTATAAAATGTGAAAACAACCCGATTTTTCGTCACCCATAGTCGACATTTCTCTAGTTTCGTATTTTGACCAATCAGAAATCAGCAAACCCGTCGCGTATGGCTCACGCTATCGTCGTCCGCCATTTGACCCTATAGCCACCCGCCACTCCACAGCAGACACTTCCAGGTGCATCAAGGGTCTCCTCTTGACAATTCAACCCTGGATATGTTGTTGACATGTAAATGCAACAGAACAGAGGACTGTCATCCCTACAAACCAAGCAGGACAACTTTGAAAACAGCAAAGTCCGCCTGTGTTACCTGCAATAAAGAATTAACACTTGGACACGAGTCAAAGCATGACTGATTGCATTTCACAATTGTGACCATATGGAAATTTAGAGACAGATAATCATGAGTGTTTAAGTTTTATTTGTTCTTTGTTTACATTTTCGAGCGCTTCGCGACTCAGATTGCCAGAGTCTCCCCCCATGAAAATTTTGGAAAGTTGGCAAGTATGAAATGCCCATGAGAAAATTCCAGTAAGTAAAATTTCAGGTTAGTGCATTGATTCACAGAGCTGCTTCTAAAATTGATTTTTGAATTTTTCAAATATCTTATTGAATTTTCAGCAGATATAGTTTCAACCTATATATAAATAGAGAGTCTCTGAAAAGGAACTTGCTCATAAAGAACATTTTAGCCAGTGTTAATTATTAGACTGGGCACTGGAGAATTTTTACCTAGTCTGTACAAAAACCATCATAACTGTCGGTCCATTTTCATGTTATTTTTGGAGAATACTTTCATTCTCTTTTTAAAAAAAAAAAACAAAACAGGTACACGGTATCCTCCTCAACTACGTTTTCTCATTCTATCTTGGTTGATGAAACTGTTGTCTGGAGATTTTCTACACATCACATTTATGGTTACTAGGTGTATGAAATAAACACCTGGTTACCAGAATTATTGACTGCAAGAAAATGTTTTTAACATGCACACTGTGAAGAAATTTTTTTCCTTTAGATAAACAATAATAATAATTAAAAAATTCTATTACTGACCATTTTCTGTAAATTTATATTGAGTCCTTAATTTTGCATATTTTTTAAAGACAGGTAGCTTTAAATTAACATATATATATACTTTCTATAAAACTTAGAGATATTTTGTTTTCTATGCTGTACAACTTTGTTTTTCAAATAAAATCAATTAACTACTTTAGAAGTTCACTTTTGTTTGTTTTCTGTCATTTTAGGGGGAATAGAATTACTGTCTTTTTTTTATGTTACTGCAGATATTTATCCAGTCCGACCAATGGCCAATACCAGACTTGGAGGTTTCCACGGTGAATGTCTCATGTTGCTAACTGCTGAAACAGTCCACGTCCTGGATGCACAGAAACCATCTTTTCAGCTGGTCAGTTGGGAAATTAAAAAATTGAGAAAGTTTGGAATGAAGGGAAGGCAGATTCTGCTGCAAGCAGGACGGTAATGTCATGAAATTGATTCTATCCACATTTTTTTCTTTTTTGACTACGTTTACAAGGCATTTGTATAACAATAATTAAGATGGAAAATGCTGTGTAAAAGCTTAATTTTTGTTCACTAAGCTAGTGAAAATGACTTTCCTTTGATACTTACAAATGAAGGAAAATGGTATGCATGGATGTTTAAATAATTTAAAAACTGTATACATACTAATGACCTGAAACAAAGAGAGGGGATGTTGTTTCATAGTAAAGTTACCATATCGTCTGAAGCACATTGTGTTTGGTCATAATTAAAAGCCCAAAGCTGCAGAACTCAACAAAACAGGTTTTTCTGATCTGGTAGTTAGTTCACCATATGCACATTTATGGGATCACTGGCTTAACAAACTGCTATTTCACTTTTTGCTACTAATTCAGATGTAGGTACTGCAGATTTTAAAATGATTCCCCCCCCCCAAAAAAACTTCAGTCTAGACCATATTAATGTTCCAACAGTGAATTAGAGGTGCCAAGATCATGTCTGCATATCCAGATCTTTATGTCGTCTACAGGGGGCCCTGTGAACTCCCTCGACAATGTTTTTTTTTTTTTTTTTTTTGGGACACATCCTAATAAATCCAACAATAGACGCCACAGTGTCATGTGATCATGTAGCCAGCTATCATTTGACACTGGGTTTTCTTTTACACAAAGTCAAGCCAAGCTTAGTCACAATTATTCTGGACATGGCTTCTAAGCAAAAGGGCAACATTTTCTGGATTGTTACATACAGTAAAATTTTAAACTACTACAACTGGTAACTGTCATGTAATCATCAACTCATAGCAATTTCGGCCGTGATAAATGTCATAGTTTCAGTGAACCTACCCCTTTAAAAAAAAATCCTGGATCTGTTCCCGCTCTATTTGTGACAGAGAACCCATTCTTGGTTCATGAGGTCTCCTTCCCAGTTTGATTTTTCTGGATCTAAATGAACTCAAATATTTGTTTTAATTATGAAAATTTTCATTCTGCTGATTTTATTTGCCTCAGGAGATGCGGAATAGATGAAGGAGACTTTGTTTTCACCAGTACTTACTCTGACGAGATATATGACAAACTTCGACAGCATGCACATGTCCTGGCTGGATCATTAGTTCTTCACTCAAAATCTCACTC
The DNA here is from genome assembly GCA_018389105.1 of Nautilus pompilius. Lineage (NCBI taxonomy): Eukaryota > Metazoa > Mollusca > Cephalopoda > Nautilida > Nautilidae > Nautilus > Nautilus pompilius. The sequence goes on along the minus strand of JACATO010000978.1, from coordinate 106,117 downwards.
TGATTCCTGTTTGTCATTGGTAAGTACTGTACCTGTCTTATTATCAGTCATGTTTAGTTACATGAATGTATGGTAGTTCTACTTCAACACAGGCTATGGGAGATAACCAACTAATTTCAACATTCATAGCAGTACTCTTTAATTAGCGACATATTGTTTTGTAGCTTCTGCTCTCTCTCTCTCTCTTTTGATATGTGGCAGATTTTTAAAAATCAAGGCTTTTCTGTAAATTTGGAAAAGCAATTTTATGTACAGAGAAGATGTATGCAATCTGAAAAGAGTTCAGAGAGAGATTGTCTATAGTTAGTATTTGTATGGGGTTTGTTAATTCAATTAACAGATGACAGCTTTTTTGGATACTTTACATTGCTTAGAATAAACTGAGTCCTGGTAGCAGCTATGGAGTAAAATCTATTACCATTCAGTCTTCCTGCAACAAAGTCTGCCAAGCTTATTGAGAAATCTAGTTTTCTCAGATAAAACTATATTTTATAGTGCTTGAAGAATAATTCATTTGCACCAAACTGGGCTGATATACAGCAGTCACCAAACTAAGTTGTACATGCCAATATTCCTAATGTAGATATCATTATTTAGTATGCTAAGTCGAACAATAGGTTCATTAGAGATTTTGATCACAACTCCAGGAGGCAAGATAAAACATGATTGCTGTCTTGAAATATTTAAGTAATTCACTGATATGCAGAACAAGTCTCACTTCACATGAGTATTAATGAAAAGAACTGATCTGTTTAGAATTTCCAACCTTTTGTCTTTGTAGGCAACATTCCAGTCATTGGAAAGCGCTAACCAACCTTTGGAAAATGTGGATTCCTGTAAGTTAAAGCTAATTTTACAATTATTAAGTAAACAAAACAAAGTACTTTTTTTTTCATGAACGGATACATCTGCTTTTTTCTCTATAGCTGTAAATGTTAGTTTATGTACTTACATAGGAGTCTTCTACCTTAAAAGACGAGAGATTTATAACACTTTTATAAATTAGGCATGCACAAAGGATGTGAAGTTGATGAGTGTTTTAAGGCCACAATGATAACCGATTAAGATATTTAAATCCTTCAACCAGGTGAAAATTAAATAATTGTACTACCTGTATTTTTCTATCTTCAGCATCAAACTGGTCCATACATGCACGTCCTCTTCCCAAGATTCCAGACTGAGTTTTCTCATTAAGTGTAAGAAGCTACAGCCTACACACACACATCTGTGGATTTTCTCAAAACAAAACAGCGGCAATCACTGCCTTTAATAATTGTACATGACTTTCCAGGTTTTCTTTTCTTCATGACAAAAGTGAGTTAAAAACTACACAGAATAAAATTAAGCTAATGCAAAATGGGCAAACCAACATTAAAAATAAAATCATAATAATGTTGTTTTAACTAATACTTGTTGACTTAATTGATTTTTTCTCTCTATCTGATGGTCAAGACAGAAACTAGACCCAATAACTTAAAGACAGACTTAATGTGCAAAACTGCAATTTTACAGAAAAACATATCTAGGACAAAATTAATAAAGGTAATTTTTAAAAATTTTATTTGAATGAAGCAGGTTATGTGTGATTAAATTGTTTAAGTTAACGAGTAGTGTGGATTTAATAAAATTTTAATTCATTTTTTTAATTAAGAAAAAAAAGGTGAATATTGGCTTAATTTAAAAAGGGTTTTATATCTTACAATCCAAATTAAGCTTTATAAGACGACCCAGCTGCAGTCTAAATGCGCAACACCATTACTAACTACTACCATAGACTGTTTCTTACCATTAAGGTTCTCTTATGGATTCCCTGCACACTTTCCCAGTCAAAGTGGTAAACTTACATTGTACAGCCAGCTAGCAAGGATGGGGAAGGTATTTTCTTCCACTTAATAGTGATATCTGTGCCTGGTTTTGTGTAGACCTGAGACTGATTATAAAATGCTGTTTCATTTATATAGAGATGATCAAGACAAAAGTTAAATAACCATTTTCCTAGTGGTTGGGTTTTGTTTTGAAAGCAAATGGTTAGATGTTTTCTTCATCTGGTAGTTTTTGAGGGAATGGCCTTGTCTGGGGATCTGTATTGTAACTTATTGTCAGAATTTGAGGTTAGTTTTTACAGAGGGGACGTGAAACTAGGTTGGGCTTATTGGTTTCTTGTAGCATTAAAAAAAATTTTTTGTCAAGGGTAGATAACTTAGTCAGCTTATCTCCCTTACATTGATTGCACATTAAAATATCAAACGAGGACAAACTGCTACTAAAACAGAAAATGGGTTGTGGTTTTGGACCAATTTATAATCTATTTAATCTAAACATCCCATATGCTACAACAATCATAGATATTCAAATGAAACCAGGTGGTGGGGTCTGGATACCATGTCAACCAGATTTCATTTGAACGTCATAGAACATACAATAGGTTTTACATGCATGTAATATCTTACGCATTACATTACCTTTGTAACAGAACTCTACAAAAATGAAGTGGTTCATTTCATATTCATTTTTTTTTTTGTTGTTGTTAAACTGAAAGTAGTTTGTTACCACGTAATAGGAGCATCTACCACAAGTTAATTTAATCAAATCTGCACACCAGTGCATTCCAAAATTATCATTAATTCAATATGGTTTTTGTAAAAAAGTATGACAAAATGCATAATATGATGTACAGAATTCCCCCATTGGGAAAAATAAAATATTGTTGATAGCTTTGTTTACAATTTACTGTTTTTACATTATCATAGAGATTATAATCAGAATAGTTCAGTTACCAGGGTGAAATTGTAAACTTTCATCAATCTGTACAGCATGTTTGGGATCATCACTGACAAATGAGTTAGGAAAAAAAAAAGGGGGGGGAGGGCAAATTTCAAGCTGTCTTAGAAAAGGTCAAAACATGCAGGACAATGAGTGGTCAGTGATGACAACCATGTGACGACCAGATTATGGGAAGGTCCAAACTGACAGAACTTCCTAAATACAAAGTTGCGGCCATTGTCCAGCAGAGAACAATGTTAAAAAGATGAATAATGATAGAAATACCCGAATAGCTCCATTTATTCCCCTTTCATTGAATTCTTACATTAAAGAGAAATGAAATAAGCTTACAATGTAAGTTTGGCTATTTTATATAGATTAATGACAGGGGAGAGTAAATCAATTTAATTTCTATCCTTTGACCACTACTTTATAAAAGTTATTTTTGTATTTCGGCAGATGATAATTTGTGCACTGCAGCCCAGTTTATAAATCCAAAAAGTAATCAAACAATTATTGCAATTAAAATGGTTAAAAACTAGTTTCACCTGGAATACATATCATTTTGTTGTCTGCACAGAACCGTGCAACCATTGTTCATACAAGTTAAGGGAGATAATTCACAAGTTTTGTCAGTATGTAACGAACTATATACATCACCTGTTGACCTACTATACAACAGGTATTTAAAGCATCTAACTACAACTGATATTAGTCAGGTATCTTCTAAAACTTGTCTAGTGGATAGGAGTTTTCTTCATTACATGCTCCACAAAATGCTTTCCATGCCATTATTTAATAATTTCAAGAATTAAATGCATTAAAACCCTTACTCCAGTTTCCTCTCTCAAGTAAAAACTGAAAGTTTTAGGACCATCCAACAGCAAAGTGAGCTGATGACGCATGATACTTACAATCCAAATCACAATCTTGGAAGGACTCTGCTACTCACCACGTAATATTCCTAGCCCCTGACAACACTGAAGCTATTTGCATTTCAAGCGGTAGCATATACTAAACAAACATCAAAGGATCTTTTTTTTTTATTGTATTCAAGATAGATAGACTGCAGTAGCTCAGATTCCCACACATATCAGAGACAATAATAATTTTTTTGAGATGTGAAAAAACAGAAATGTAAAAATCACAATTATCCACTAAAATGAGCTGTCCTATCACATCAAGAAAGTTCCCATTTATTGTCTTATTATACAGGGTGTCCCAAAGAAATGTATACTCTCTCATATGCTACCATTACAAAAGATATTCTCTCTAAACTTTACGAGTTCCATTCAGACTGTTACAGATGACAGTACTACTGTGCAATGCAACAACACATCCCCGACATGTTTTCAATGCACAACAGAGACGTATGGCTAGTTTTGGATGAACACTTCACTGGGAGTGGATTTGCTGCCTCCAGATCTCACAAACACCACCAGTTTGTGATTTTTTTCGCCTGCAGGGCATGTTGAAGGCCAAGTTGCACACAACGAAACCAGGTACTATTCACAAACTCTAACAGAGCTGTGACAACTGTCAGAAACTGCACTGCCTGTGCAGATGCCAATAGCAGACAATTTAAACACGTATTGTTGTATCGTGTTTGAGTTTTTAGCAAACAATAATGTCTGTTCACTAGGCTACAGAAAGTGTTTTATGCACATTTTTGGGACACCCTGTATGAAAGACTTTTTTAATTAAAAAAAAAAAAATTTTGCCTAATATTGGAGGGTGGTGTAATAAAAAAACAAAATCAAATTCCCTACAGATAGAATTTGAGAGCTTTCCCCCAACAGTTTGTAGTTGGCAGTGATAACCTCAGGCAGATGTTATCCCATGGACTTTTAAGTTACTGTACACTAGATTGGTCTGGGGTAGCTAATGAAAGAATGGCCAAATAATTATTTCATTGCCTACAGCTAAAATTCCAGAATTTTGGTTAATCCACAAGACTTATTTTTAAAGGATCTCTATATAAATGTCTTACTATTCTAACTGATCTTTGATCATTTTTCTTTTCTTGTTTCTGTAAGTAAGAGTTATATAACTAATAAATATAAACTTAAAATTCATGTAGTTTCAAGAAACAAAAATGAGACAATAAGCATAAAAGTGACAAACCCTAACAGTTCACTCTCTCTCGAGTTCACTTAGTGCATTATCTTTAGATTCAATTTACTTTGCTGGCAGTGTAGTTTTCAGTTGTGATTTACCTGCCTGAAATTATGTCAAACAGATCAATCGAAACAGGTTCAGAACTGGCACAGTGAATACATTATAACCACAGCTGAACAATGGCTATTATCTGAGACAACCACTAAGTACATAATCTTTTCAGTGATGGTTTTTCTTCTATTGTCTCTCTTATTGACAGCCTCATTTCTAAATCAGGGAGAGAAATAGTATTTAAAAAAAAAAAAATCAATCTGACATTTAAAGGTGAGTCAAATAGTCTTGAAATCTCATCTAGTCCATAGAAAAAGCTAGAGTAAAGCCACAACTGCACTGAAAGAAGCTACTGTTTGGTTTTAATGTAACCTCATTCAAACAGCTCACCTGTTTTCCCACAAACACATACTTTTGACTATGTAACCCTAAAAATGTAGTATTCCCTTATTACTATACTAATGTCTTTTTAAATAGTTTTATACAAATTAATTTCATGCCAAAATAACTTGTTTGTAAATCACTAAGAATCAAGTCACGAATATGAGAGAGAGCAGCTTTCCCACATGCTTCATGAAGGGCTAGGACATGTGACAGATACAATGAGTTTTCATTGGTCCAAATTTTTTTCAAAGTTCAGTAGACTTTTCCTTTAGATCTGCCTAAGATGAGGGAGGTGGCACAATTTTCATGCAGTAAATGCATCTTAAATTGCAAAATTACTTCTTGGAAAAGTTGTTTAAGATTATGATAAAAAGTGGATGTGAATGCAACAGAATTTAGAATCCTTTGATAAACACTAGGTTAGTCTCTCCATCAGCTAGATCAATGTCCTCACCATTACATTAAAACTACTATGTTGAACTATGGGCTGCAAGCCGGCCTCATGAAATGGTTGACTAGCCTTTTCCCCCCACATTCCTGTTCATCCATTTGATTTGAATTAACCAAACTAAAACTAGTCAGAAAACAGAACAGACATCCAAAATGGCATAAGTCTGCATCATTTCTGAGCTCCATGAAAACTTGCCCTTTTACACTGGCTTCAGAAAAGGGTTTTTTCCGAAGTCACACATCCACTGTAGCCAAATTATGCAAACAACATTGAGCTGTATGTCATGATGCATTTACAGCATTAGCGATGTATGCAACCTTTGTGCTTGGATCGGTCTATACTTGGAGAACAAGGGTTCTTTTGGTTCATTTTGCAACAATTAAAGGCTGTCCTGGTCTTCAGCCAGTTGCTTCTTCATTTGCCTGATAAAAATTAACAATGATATTACATATACTGTCTTATTTGAGAGTTCAAGGTTCTGTGCATCTCCTCATCCAATCATGTGAACTCATGTATATGGCAGTATATCATAAGCCAACTGTATGAGGCATCTTAAACATTCTGCCAGCCTTGTTGTATCATCACATGTACTTTTTATAGCCCGAGGAGATGGCATTGTGGGTAACATGAAATGTTTCATTATCTTCATGGGTACTCGTTTTATTCTGGCAAGGATCTGTACATGGAATTAGTTTGATTATAAATCTAAAGTTGGTTAGCTCTTAACTATTCTCTTTACATACATTTGTTTTTTTCTCCAATAACTTAAAATATCAAATCATCATCATTACTCCACAAATCCCAATACTGATAGCATAATATCCTCATCTTGCACTTTTCTTTACCAGCTTTCTAATGTGGATTTAAATCTCTATTATAAACTTCCCTACCACTTCCAGTTTATATTATTAAGGCAGATTCTTGCTGGTCCTTGATTCCAAAGCCATACAACATCCCCACTCCATCTCTTCTCGGAGCAGTCCAGGACAGAAACCAACCAACCATTCACCCATCATTCTGGTAACATTTCCTTGGACATGTCTACTGCTAAAACAAATTAACAAAAGATCAGGAAGCCATTCCACAAATGTTCTACTTTTCAATATCATTCACAATAATTGTTTTTTTCTAAATAGTTGAAAACAAGGTTAATTTTCTTAGAAATGTCATTACTGGCTTGTAATATTTTATTTCCAAACCTTACACCAGAAAAAAAATGAAAATGAGTCTGAGATAAAGTTCATTATTTATCAGTCAACAGATGATTAAAATTCTCTCTCTCTTGCCTCCCACCAACTATATTTTACTAGTAAAGCACAAACTTACCTTACACGTACCGTACATTTTAAAATTCCCAAATACCAATTTCATGATGAAATTTAGATTGCAAAAGGTAGGAAATTAAAATGACTACAAATATTTTGCAATTTACATTAATTAGAACCACTTTGCCACAATAGTTAGATTAGAATAAAGACAAAATTCACTTACCTTAAGCAGCCCATCATAGTCATGCTTAAATAAGAACATCACACACAAGAATCTAAATAATATTGCACATGCTTTGCATATGGCCAAAAGTGAAAAACACAAATAGTAGTCTCGTTACAAGTGAGAAATAGCTTATCTAATATCTTTAGTGTATATTTCTGAACAATATCATCGTAAACCTTCAAAACATTTGTGGCAGCATATTACAAAGGCTGTGATGTTCACCAAGAACATCTGAGCACCTTCAACGGATGCTTTTACTTCACACAGTTTCAAGTCATTCAATGTTCTATTTTATGATATCATTACTTCTTCTTTGCAACCTCAGCCTGCCGCGACATCCACTGACAGCTGACCAACCAAGCTGGCCAAGTATGCTTTTCCGTGGTAGATTTAATAGATTAGTCGGTTTATTAAACTGAAAGTGTCATAACACAAAGTCACTCTAAACAAAATGGAAGTGATATGATTTAAGCCATCAGATAGTTAGGTTTTGTATGGCATGTTTCAAGTATATTCAAATCTATACCAACAGTGTGAATGATTAGAATCATAAACAGATCAAATGTTAACCAACTAATATTTTGTTTCTATACATACTTACAGTGATAAAGTAATTAAAATGTCATTATTTGCAATATTTTAAAATTATAAAAATTAAGCTCTCTCTCCAGGAATTGTATATCACCAAAGAATAAAATTAAAAGATGATGATTCCAGCCGCATCCTCTAAACCAAGTAATGCTTATTTCTGATAAAAGAAAATTAGTTTCTCTAATAGCATCTTTAACAATAATTGTTAAAATCCTTCTATAATGAGATACAAACACCTAAAACAGAGTATCAGACAAATTTCCTCTTTTATTCACCAAAGTATTTACCATGTCATGTATCATTAAAAGTTGTTGGTTTTTTTTTTTTGTTTTTGCTTTTCGTTTTGTTTTTACACTAAGGGAGAAAAACAGTCTTTCAGTCACAAGATAACAGTTTATAACATCACACGTGTTACAGTGGCTGAGAGAGAGATGCTGGACAAATGAGCCAGCTGGACCAAAGCAGACCTGATACGCCACAATCTTTCAGTTATTATGTATCCCTCTAGGCATGTAAGAATAATTATTTCAACTATGTACAAACCATGTGAAATCACACAGACACTTTTCTTAAATGTAGGAGCCAGCCTGACATTGTGCTACTACTGGTAGGGAGGGGGGAAAAGACACAGAGACAGACAGCCAACTGCTGAACAGAAACCAACCAAGAACGCAGAAAATGACAACAGCAGCAGCAGCAGCAGACCAACCCACAATCGCATCGCATCGCATCACACACACACACACCAACCTCATTTTAGTACATCAGACTGGAGCAAGCCACTGACTGTGCTCCATAATAAAAATTCCACGAGGATTTTCTGTTTATTTTTCAATTACCTTCCCAGGTAAATATGGGACGGCCAGTTGCCAACTTTTACACTCAATCCCACACACACACACACACACGCATGCTCTCTCTCTCTCTCTCTCTCACAGTGTATATCAAGACTCCTACACACATTGTTTTCAGTCTGATTATTTGCATGGCCTTTTCATCAAATGTGCAATGAAAATGAACCAACAGTTATCAGCAAAAGTGGCAATTAAAAAAATAGCAGTTATTTTACCTAAGAAGAATAATATTAATAATTACAATCAGTACATCTGTCAATTCCCTAGCCTGTAAGCATCAAGGTCATCATAAAAGCTTCCTTGTCTGAAACAAAATTTTTTTTTTTTTCCTCATAGCTAAAGGCCACAATGTCTTCATATGGTCAAGACCATCTTTGTGTCCAGTCATATGGTCAAGAACAACTTTGTAGCGTAGTCCAGAATCCATATCCATAATTTAAAAAAAAAAAAAAAGAAAGTTGAATTGAGTGTTTAAGTCAGAATATTCTGAAAAATATCATCACATTCGCAGAAAGCCCAATTGGGGAGGGTCTGGTTAACCGGAGCGCTGGTGTCAGTCCGAAGGATGCTCTGGACAAGACCGGTTCACTTCAAACCAGCGATCAATGCATCTGAAAATAGAAGACTACCTGTTAAAAAGAAAAACTTCACAGGGAAGCAGCAGCGGCTTTTCTAGGTACATTTTGCTAAACTGTGTGCACAAATTTAAATGTCAAACAGTCCGACCAATAAAATGGGGCAGAAATGCAAATGCAAAAGGGTAATAACACTTCCTTGGTGAATTCAGAGAAACTGTTTTATGCTAGAGAGAACCAAAAAAAATAATAATAAAATAAACACCTGGTGTTGTTCGTCAGTGTTTAGTTACAGTGAAGGTGACTCAATGAACAACAGACAGGGCAGGACGGTCTTTATAAAACCTATTCTCCTATAAGGAGAGCATCCCAAAAGCATTTACCAAAAGAGCTTCCACGGGATCCTATTTTATATATGGACTCTGAATGTATTCAAAAATATTTAACTTTAAAAAAAAAAAAATTATAAAACAAAAGAAACTGCTGAACGTTTTAAAAACTTACAGAATCCAAAACAGGTTCATCAAATAATTAAGGAAACATCCCAGAATGCAATGCTATAAAAGCTGGTAAATAGCTGTGTGTCAGGATTCATTCAGGCAGAACACTACTGAGTTACAAATCTGTACATGAAATATTATTTTTATTGCAGAGTATTTGATACATTTGGTTTTGCTGTTCCCAGTCCTTCAATTCAGAGTGGAAGAAATAAAAGCTAACACCACTCACTCACCCCCCCCCCACCACCACCAAGTAGCCACGTGACATAACATCCAGGACCCACTTCTGCCAGACATCAGGCAGGGGCCAGCCAGCGGAGCAAAATCAGCGACCATGAGAATTCTTAAATGCCGACTTCCTCACAAAAGTAGAATCTAAACTACGAATGCTTTTTAAAATCTTTCTGGATAGATTTAACACATTTAACCTGGAATTTCTAAAATTAGAAAATTTGGATCTCAAAAATGAAAAAAAAAAAAAAAAACAAAAACAAAAAAACTTTATTTTACAAGCAAATCAGCTGTGTGCAAATTTTAGCGAGAACCTGACACTGCGCAAGATGTCGAAGTCTCTTGAGGTAACAACCCAGCTTACACCACTGGCACATTAATCTGAAGACCCTCCAGCCCCAATACCACGAGTAAGAGACAGACAGACAGAAGGGAATTTTTCAAAACCTTGCCTACTGCTCTGGCACCGATTTACCCAACTGATTCAAATGCCCAGTGAAGCACATAAGCCCCTTTTGGGTGTCGGAGTGCAACCAGCCGGCATTTCCAAGAAAGCCGCCCGCCTACAAAGCTGTCCCCGACTGTCAATCACCCCCCCCCCACAGTCGCAGCCCGACCAACGTGTTGCCCCACCCCCGCACCCCCAGTACCTGGCAGAAAATAAAACCAGCATCTGCAAGCTTAGCATAAAGGAAGCACAGCTGTTGCTGTTCCGGTAAAAAAAAAACAGAAAAAAAAAAACAACACAACACCATCTGGTCACCCCGATTACAGACCCAGCCACACACTATTTTCGTACTACTTTTCATAACTCTGGCAGCTGAACGGAAAAATAGGCCCTCCTCACTCAACGATTAACAAACAAACCCCACCAAATTGCAATAAAAGCCAATTAGTGACCAGGTAATCCGGTTAAAACAAAATTCTTTTAAGCATGCTGAAAATACTTAGCAACAACGTGCTTACATTTAGCTTCTTCATCCTTAAAGTCTTACAGCTACCCAGCTGATGATGATACATACTGGAGCTGTTTTAGGGAAAAAAAAACTGACAAAAACCACCTTGTTCAGGCCTTCACCTCTCCCCTGCCCCTGTAAGACTGGCATCCTGAGGGAGAACATCTTCAGGTGGTGCGCGTGTTAGTATTCCAACCTTGGAACTCTAAGGTTTTCTCACTACTATCTTAGCTGCTTTTCAATGCATAAGTCTGAGAAATCAACAAAAAAAATTTATAATAAACTATAAACTTAGTGCAAGAAAATGCTTGATACACAAACATAAGAACCTTTATACTGGAGTGCTTTTAAGCGGTAATAAATACATATACAACTGGGTGTAGACCATTTCTGTGAATGTTACTTCCGACTTGCTATTCTGTCCATACCAGTTCTGTGAAACAAAGATAACTTTTCTACAAGAAATACAAATTCTGTAATAATAATCTGTGTAGAGCAAGCCTGCAACTTAACCCGCTTTAGTTAGGAATTAAGAGAGAAGTGGATTTTCCATGTTATTATGGGATCGAAACTTTACAAATAAATAATAAATGTAGGTGAGATTTTTTAGAGAGTAAGAAGCCACTTTTAAAAAATCTAGTAAAATCTTTTTACTTAAAGCCCATTTTTCAAAAACCCACATGACACGACACTAACGCTTGTAAGAAAAGCTGAGTCTTATTCCTGTGGATATTGGGGGAATCACTGATGTCAGTCATGAAACCCTGATATAAACAGTGCAAGATCTATTCAGAACATTTGCTGAAGAAAAAAAAAAGCTCCCCATTAACAAATCATCGAGCCCATCCTTTCTTGTCCACATCATCTAATTTCTTGTATTTATCCAGTTACACTGAAAATCTAGCTGAAAGCCTTCAAAACGGTTAGCTCTCAGGAATGAAAATGATTAGTGTAATGATTAGCGCATTTACTAGCTGTTCAAACCCAGAAATGTTCATAATGCCACCACAATCAGAATTTTATAATTTTAAAAAATCATAATCAGTTTCTTTTTTGTTTGTTTGTGTTCATGACTTTGAATCAGAGATGTAATGGAGTATGCACACGATTATTTCCCCTTCTAAATATTTCTAAGAGCCTTGTGATATGTAATCAGCAGCAGATTTTCCCTCCCTGCTAGAGACAAACACCTGGTTAAAAGTGCGATGAATAGGTGCCCACTAAAGCTAAATTTTTCATAACTAACCAAATATAAAATAGATTTAATAATAGTATTTCTTAACTAGCTACTAGACATTTTAAAAAATAGAAAGAGAAATGGTACTGAGCAGATAACTCTTAAAAGCAAGCACAGTAAAATCCATTTTTCCAATAATTTCTAAAAGCTTAAACATTGATTAAATAATACAAAGTGAATAATTAGATTTTAATTTTAGGGCATAAAGAAGACAAGCACTACTCCTGTGAAGCCATTGCATAATGTAAGGAAATCCAAATTTACATTTACAGAAATTGAAAGTCAAAAACATTTAGCTTTTTTCTTTAAAAATTTCTGGTTATGAAAATAGTTCAGGGTTTATAGCTAACCCAACTTTGTTTTTTGTTGTTTTTTTAAATTTCTTTTTGGAAACTAAATCATACAGTAGCTTGAACATAAGATGACAGTAACAAGAATAATATATACTAAGAAAATAATACAAAACAAATAATCTGGTCAGCAGTTTATTACAACATACACCCCGGTAATGGCAGTGGCCAAATGGGTGCTTTGGTATGATTTCTCACCCTAGCTCTTCTAGCTTTTCAAATACTTCTCTTCAGAAGAGCTCTAGACAGTTTCATTTGGTCAGCCGATGCATACTGTAGTGCCATACGTTCTTTCCCAGTTTAACTAGTGATCTGGGCCCCAAAAACGAATGAAATAAAGTGACAACCAACTTGAAGTAATGCAAGATGCCAAGCCTAACTCTAAATTTACCTGAGGCCTGAAAAAATCTCCAGATGCGTTTCACCATGATTCTGTCTGAAAATTATCAAACTTCCTGTTTTCTGACAATGCACACGTTTAATGTTACCTTCCAGATAGGCTTTGTCATGCAATCTTTTCAGAATACAGCTGTTCTACCATAGTTTAAATATATAGGCAATGTTATGAATTGTAGAAGTTCGCTTTACAATATTCAGACTTTTAAAATACAGGAAACAAAGTAAAAATTAGCTTATTTTAATTGAGAATTACTAAATCATTTCTACCAGCACTTTTTTCCTTTCAAATTTTCGCTAACATCAACAGAAAATTCAGGCTCCTCAACCAGAAGAACCATCAGCCATATCCATTTTCAGTTAAATACTCTTAATGAAGTCGTCAAAGACATTGCTTTTAAATATTTACCTGGTAACATTTAACCAAATCATCAGGTGTTCAAAACCTGTACTGTATTGTTTGCGTGTGTCTGAGTTTAAAAATCATTAGAAAACATTTTAGTTTAAAAACTTTGAATTTCTATGCATTAACAAGTCAAGTATATGAACTAAATGTCAAAAAACGTTAGTACCACAAGACACTGTCATTTAGTATAAAATTAGTCAGCAGTTTTACCTGCTCTAATGCATTTGACTAGGTACACTCAACCATATCTATAAATACAGAACAACTTACAAAAGGAAATACATAAGTGTGTGTGTGTGTGTAAATTAAGTTTACATGCTATTGAAATCTACGGAACCAGGCCAGTGTGACATGAGTATACTTTAAAATTGGACAAAATGAAAACAAAAGACGACTGATTTATGGCAACCAAGTGTGCAAAAAAACAAACAAACAGCAGCTTAGCAAATTTCTTAAAAATGTGCATGCAGATACTGAAGAGTGGTTGTTCTTGGGAGAGACTGGTTATGAAACACCCTACCTTACTCTCCATCCACTCTTTTGTTTCGAATCTCTATTCAAAGTAAAAAGTTAAGTTCAGTTGTTTGCAAAAACAGTTTGGTAATGCAATACTAGCGAATTTTATCTTTTTATCGGGATTAGCAAAAAATATATAACAGTACTGGTTCTTGCCTGCTCTGTATTAACACACTTGACTTCTAGTAAACAGACCGTGCACAAGAAATCTACCAAATGTTTAGTGTCTGCTTTAGTATTGGTTTGATTCTGTTTCTAGTAATTACAAAGAATCTTCACTTTGTCAAGACAAATTCAAATAAATGGCTTTTGCATGTATACAAAGCATGCTATAGTTTGTTGTTTTGTTTTTTTTTTCAAACAAAGTCAAAATCGATATTGAGTGCCAAAAAAAAGATAATAAATAACAAATTCACAGCTTTGAACTATGCTCAGTAGGTTGACATCTAGGGTAGATCTGCATTTATTTCACTTTAATATCCTTGGATGAAAGTGGCAAAACTCCAAAGAGAAACAGGGAGATCCACTGTATCCTTAAAATATTATAGTGGGATGATGAAGTTAAACCAAAAAATATCTAAAAAGATAAAGAAACAGAATTGGCACCAGACAGTTTACTTGGCTATAGTAAATGGTGGGCTCAGACCTCTAATACTATGCACTATTATTAAGAAGTATTGTTTAAATAATTCCTAAATACAGATCTAAATTTCCATTCTTATGGACAATATTAAAAGGAACACTGGGAAAGACTGGATATTCTTTTCAGTTAATTAATAAAGAACACAACTTACATGGTTATTAATACAGGCAGTCCCCGACTTATGGACGAGATCCCATATATTCATCACAAAACCAGTTTCGACCTACGGATATTTGCTGGCACTTACAAAAACGGGTGTGCCGCTACTTTGTTTGGCAGTCGGACTCTGCTGACGGTTCTGCGTTTATGCAGAGCATCGTTATGTATGGCACATCATTGTTGCTTTGTATGGGCAGGGTTGTGTTGTAACCTAACCTATGGAATTAATACTGTTCCGACTTACGAACAGGGTCCAGGAACCTGATCCGTTCCTAAGTCGGGGACCACCTGTACTTAAATCTAAAAATAGAAACATATACCTCCAAACACACAGGCAGAATAAAAAGAAACTTAGTAAAACATGGCAGTAACACTTTTTTTGGAAAATGTATTAAACAATTCACTTCATTATTTGTCAACAATTTAATTTTTGAGCAACATTTATGGTTATTAAATAGTTCTGTAAAGAGCTTTGTTGAGCTGTGTGTGTGTAGTGATAAAGCCAAAGCAGCAACAGGTGGGGTGTACAAGTTAAGAGTCTTTTCTACTTCTTTAACAAAATAAAACAGGGTTATGCTTTATCAGACATCAGCTTAGATACAGTATTTTCCAGACTCTTCCGAGTGGACAAACAACCTTACGTTAAGGTATGATCTGTGTGAAAAAGAGTGCATGTCTACATTAAACGCCAACGATGCCACAGCAACTGTTTTACAAAGTAACAAACTTGATCTCCACAGGACTAGATCCAAAACTAAGTCACCGCCATTCACCCAAGCTGTCTCTTCCAGTTATTATCAGCATACTCACCAGTCTGTTATATCAGCCATACTTTTTTAAAAAGGTTTTTGTGAACAAAAAACAAAAAAAAAAAACAATCTGAAGAAAACTGTTAAGTTATAATACATATTTACGTTTTATGATATATGCACAAACATGGCAGTCTGGCAATTGTGTCTCCCTGCTGAAGATCTTCTAAGCATATTACACACTCTCCTTTATCTTCTGTTAGCACATCCTCTGAAATAATTTTAAAATAAAGTAAATACATCAAAATTAATTTTACACACCCACACAGAGAATTTGTAACCAACTGAGTAACAACATTCTTAGAAGAAAAAAACAAGACGGCTTTCTTTAACCAAGAGGGCATGTAAAGTTTCAAATCTGGACACCTTATCAACAGTTAATCAAGTTTCCAACAGTGAATCTTTATACAGAATAACAAACCAGTTGTAGCAATTATCTGTTAGATTTTAGCAAAGAAAAAAAAAAACATGGCAGTGCTCTGGTTTTCTACTAATACACAAATACAAATACCTTCTAAACAGTAGACCCACTCAAAATATCCATTAGGCACTGTAGCTAGCAATGTTTAGCGGGAGATAAAATTGACAAAGATACAGTGCCCTACCATATTAATTTGGCAAATGTATATATAGATGTATAAGAATGAAATAAATATTAGACATTTCAGTGATCAGTTAACCATTTCATACTACTGCCATGCTAAAAACTAGCACAGTCTATACAGTATGTGACCAAAGTTAATGGCAGATTGCTGAAGATTTCAACATTTTCTGTGGCCAATATCGTTGCAAAGTTCATGGCAAATATCACTACTTTGGCAAGGTGACTAGGAAGGCCAGTGACAACTCAAGAATACATCTTTATTTGCCACATCCATTCAAATGATTCTCTTTGACAAACCACAATCCATAGTCTGACTTGGCTACAGTAACAAATCCCTTGACAAAAAGGAATAAAAACACTTCAAAAGATCAGCAGATATGCCTGGACCAACAAGTGCTGGAGGTGTGCTCTATTCTGTGATAAGTGCAGATTCACCAATTCACATCTGAAGTGTGCAACTTCGAAAACCTAACAAATATCCTTTAAGTCAATGTCTTCAGCCTGCAGTCAAGTATGAAGGGAGTGCCACGGTATAGGTTACAATCTGGCTTGGTGGAAGAACAAATTTGGTGTTTGTCAAAAGACATTTAACATTGTACTAACAAGGCATACCTAGATTC
Source organism: Nautilus pompilius (assembly GCA_018389105.1). NCBI lineage: Eukaryota > Metazoa > Mollusca > Cephalopoda > Nautilida > Nautilidae > Nautilus > Nautilus pompilius. Next base: position 89,409 of record JACATO010000978.1, on the reverse strand, counting down.
AGTATCCACATGCATCACCTACAGTGTGCAAGATAAATCACTCCAAGATGCTGATATGAATTCAATCAAGGACAGGAGAGAGCATCCAGATTGTTAGTTGAGAGCAGCCTGTCCATGTCCCACCAATGATGGAATTAAAGGAAATTCTCACAGGGATATAGAAAAACCCAGACCAGACTGAAACCAAATTTAACTGATTCAATGCCAAAAAGGTAGAGGCTCTTTGTGATGCAAAATTTGGTTTGACTAACAAAGAATCTTTCAACTGTTGGTCTTTTTTATTCACTCTTTTTCACAGAAAACTAACATACTGCAATAATGAGTTGTTAAATTATTAAGAAAGGGCACTTAGTGCTTTGTGATTGACCAGTCATACACCGATAGCTGGAAATCTTGGATTATTAAATAGCTGTGTGCACGATTTATTCCATGTAGTTAAGTAATTGCTGCACACTATCTACCTAAAATATTTGTCTACCGCACCAAAAGCCTCATTTCAACATCATGGACAAATATCAAGCAATTGTAGAAATGCTTAATAATGTGAATTTAGAGCAACAAGGTATTTCACAGATACTTCATAAACACATCTACAATAGTCATAAATCATAAAGATAAATCCATTCCACTTGTCACACACATTAATAAGGATGAATGGAGAAAGCAGAACAAATGGTTATGTAGTCTTTGCAATAATATCAACATTTTCTGTTTTTCTGACAAGACAAAATTCCAGAACTTTACAGCCACTGGAGAATGATGCCAATGTATACAACTGACAATCATACATGATATCTATGGCAGCAAAATGGTAAGACCTCAGTCTGGTAGGTATCAAAAGGAAGTTTTACTGATTTTCTCAAAAACAATTGTTTCATCAGGGTCTTTTTCAATCCCTGAAATTTTCTACAAGAGTAAGACAAATGAAAATTGACTGGAGGAGATGCAGCATCTTCCCTAGGCATTACAAATCTGGGATATGAAACTGTTCAACATGTTTGGGAACTTTGACAGAAATCTGCATCCAGATGTAAACAAATTAAAAAGCAGCAATCACCCATCTATAAAATATTTTGGAATAGACAACTTGAGAAACTACATAAATTCCATACCAAGTCAAGTCCAGATGCCACAAGACATTTGGAGTGATTTTATCAAGCAATTTCATTGCTAATTTCAATAATCTACAACAAACTGCTTTCTCTAAAATTATCACTCAGACTATTCAGACGTATCTTAGTCATAAAACAGAACTTTTTCTTTATTTTATTCTTTTGGCAGAGTTTGATGTTTAGCCATTCATCAAATATTAGACATTCGGTATTTAACCCCTCTATTCTTGTATCCAAAAATATTTTTTCCAAATAATGGAAACTTTGAAACTTTAAGATGGATGGATGCTGGTTTATCCATGCAGTCAAGCTGAAGTTAACACAAATTTGTAATTTTAGAAAGAAAAATTGTTTTAATATTTTAAGGTTTAAACTGCAGATTTTGCAGTGATACTCTGAAATATCACCCCCCCCCCCTAATGGGCCGGTAGCTCAAGTCATAAGAAAAAAAGGGTGGGGAGAAAAGGAAAAGAAAAGAGAGATTAAATTCCCAAAACATGGTAACATATCACTGCAAAGTCTTCACAGCATATGAAAAAATGAACATTCTAAGCTTTTTTTTATCCTACAGTGTCTGGAAATCCATGTAGCACAGCCTATATATCATATTTAAAACAGGGAAAGGCATGCAGAGAGTTCTGGACATAAAACGATCAGGCAAACAGGAGAAGAGCAAAAAAAGAAAAAAAGGGGGGTAGAAGAGAGAGAGAGAAAGATTTTAAAGACCACAAATTGTTTCCTCTCACATCTACAAATTAGTTCCAGTAGGGAGCTAACCTCTGAACCGTTATCCTACACTTGCTTTTAAAAAAATGACACAAGAGATTTCCTCTGGTGAATGTCTTGACAGGCTTAGAGACAAAGAAAGACCATGCAGAGAATAAACTGCTACAAACTACATTAAAGTATTAAAATAAGAAGCCTAGTCTTTGCCACTTCCACAAAAGTCAAATGAAAAGTGATATTTTACAAATTAGATTGTTTTTCATTTAGCCTTTAACATATCAATTCCATGACACAAATGACCAAGTTTCATGATGCAACTTCAGAGTTCAAAATAGCTAATATCACTTTACAATAGTATCACGGCAAGTCATGTTCTAAAATAGCATCTGAATCACTTGCAATACAAATGTTCCCATTTCGAACAGTTTGTTGGAAAGTAAATATACTCTGTATCAACATGAATCAGTATCTTGCAGCAATGCAATCATTTCCATGTCATATTTTTGTTTTCCTGTGTGTTTTGCAGATGAATAGATGGCATGCTGCAGTGGCACAGCAAAGTGTTGCAGAGAGTTGTAATTGTTGATATAATAGTGAGAAAAGATGTGTGAAAACACTGAAGTATTCAGAACATTTTGACACAGAAACCAGACAAAGCTTTTTTTCCGATGAAACACCCAACTGGGAAAAGCACAGAAAGCTATTAAGGTACAAAATACTAGAGAGAAAAATGGCTGCTATAGCATACACATTTGAAAATTTTATAATAGCCTGTTGCAATGTTTTCTCAAATATGTGGACCTCAAGACAGCATAAGACTGGCAACTTTACTCTAGCAATAAAAGAGGACTATTAAAATCAAACACCTCATACTTTACTATCTTAGTAGATAGCATCATGCTCTATTTAGCCATTGGAAAACTTGGTAAAAGTTGATTTAATTTTTTCAAATTTCCATTTTATTTTTATGTATAAATGACGAGAGATTATTTCAGGGTTAATCCATATATAATCTTAGCTAAACTAATTGATGTGCATCTCTTTTAGTCAATGGATATCTCCAGTTAATAGAAACTAAAATTTTATTAAATGATTAAGTACGTTTCTTTAAAGTATTTTTTATTTTTTTTAGAATTTAAGAGGACAACCCATTGTATGGGTAAATAATAAATCAGATAAATAATTTGAGTTTATCAAAAAAACAAAAAATATTAAACAAGATAGTGTCTTTATAAATTCAAAAAAAAAAGAAGTCACCTTGTTACTAATCTATATCTAACTTGTATATATGTATTGTTTATAGATGAAATGATCTGAATTTTCCATATTAGTTTTAATATTCAAAAGCCAATTATGATGATTTGCTCCTGGTGATCACATGAACTACATCTCCCACAGCTGTGATGTGTTTACCCCCTTTTATTTTGAAAGTGAAATTTTGCAAAAATCAAATCTGCTGACCAAAATTTCCAGTAAACTACTTCCATTACACAAAGATTGTAAGCTTTTATTGGATTTCTGATCTGTCAACTAAAATTCAATTTGGATTCCAGTCTCTAGAATATTCCGGTTGCCAGAATTTTGGTTAGGAGATGATTTACTATTTATACTCTTTCTTCTTCAAAATATAACTTAAAACATAGTTACCAGCTACCTTGAGTATTTATCTTTCATGACCAAGCCTCTACAGATATAAAATTAAAATGACCATCTAATTAGGACTTTGGCAAGGTAATCCTTCAGTTCAGGCCTGATATGCTTCAGTGTTCGTGAAAATAATACGTTTTACTAATTATTCTCTACAAACATTTATGCACTCTTACATTGTTATCAGCAATACATGTACAAGAAGGTATCACTCTGCACCCTGCACTCAAACTATAACTTTATACAAAATTAGTTTAAAAATGTGGATGAATTCTTTACTGCTTGTTATAATGGTTACAAATGCCTCTTGGAAGTAGAAAGCAAGTTTTATTCAAATTAACCATACATTAATGAGATGCAAATAAACACTATGACATTCCCTACCTGCCCGAGTAAGGGTAAATATAATAGTCATACGCAGGTAAGTAGTTCAATATTTTTTTAGCCTTTTTGTATCGCATCAATGATCTAAATAATCGATATTGACATATTAATCTTCCTGAAATTAATGTATATATTATATACAATACAGTGTTGTGTACGTGGATTTTAAAGATTCATGAATCCAGATTGAATCTATCTGGCTTGTGGTAAGTACATATAGTAAATTGATAGAATTAACAAATAAGAAATGCTCATTCATTTATCATCATCCTGGCATATCAATACAGGACTTTTTCTTAAGGATTAATGCAGAAACCCCACATTTGCAAAGGTCATTAAAACAGAATTAGAACATCATATTGATTTTGGCCATTAGTTGCAAGAAAAAATACATTGTATCTCATAATTTCAGAAAATCTGTTTTGCCCTGTGATGAAAAAAATAGTAGTTTCCCCCACATACTGGACCAGAAGCGTTCCACTCATATGATCCATGAGCATAGTGTGATAAACATCCAAATGCTTCAAAAAGACTGACCACAACTCATCCTGCAGTTGTCAGTGGGCTTTGGCTTCAGTGCATTGTAATAGGTGGAAAAGCACAGACAGGTTCATCTTTTGAGGGTCAGAAAGAACTCAATACTCTCTTCGATGATGTGCTGTTTTGCATATGCCTTCATCACGGTTTGTAGAGAGATTCTTTTTTTAAATTGCCCAACAAATTTATATCATCCCACAGTGCCATTGCAAGCAATCTCTTGATTACTTGGTGGTGCCAGTGCATAGACCTTACCCCTCTCCATGTCCATGCATTCCTACTTGAGCCACCTCTTTGCATGGTTTGACCTGGTGCTGTTAATTGCCATCTTCTGGGTGGCAATGAAAATTGAGCTTAAGCAGGCAGCTGTGGTTGTTGAAAGAATTTACTCACATCTTATATCCAAGAGTCTTCATATCCTTCTTAATTGTTTCGCTGCTACAGGCCACATGTTATGGCTGGGATAACATCAGTAAAATCTGTGGTAGGCCCAACATTGTGGCCTGGCAAACTTGTTGTAAAATGGCCGCTCTAATTCATTAATAGCAACTTTTTATTACATAATTTAACCCATTCCAAAACTTAATAAAACAGTAGTTTTGATAGGGTTACTGCTAACAAAGTCATGGGCAAGGGGTGAACTTATCGGTGAAACAGTTAAATTGGAGAAGGTACAAGGTGGTACTGCATTTGTGGCATGATGTGTCTCTAGCATTAAAAAGTGTAATATGGATTGAAAACAATGTCCTCAATGTTCGTGTATGTATAATTTGTGGGTGTAAAATTTAAAACTGTGTGTGCAATATTTTGCAACATAACTTTCCAATTGCCATCAGTCTCAAACGTCTTTTATAACGATAAGGCAACACCTCCTAACTTTGGTGGTGATTTAACCTTCATCAAAAAAAATAAACAAACCAGTAAGAAACCACAAATCCAAAAGTGTTTTTTTTATTTATTTTTATATTGTTAATGTATTAAAGTGCCCTTTGAGTCTTCTAAATTGTAATTTTTTTTTTAAATTTTAAAATATTTGTTTAAGCTAATGTTATTTTACCATATGCTGCACAATGTTAAAAATTTTGTATCAGCTAAGTTCTCTCAAAAGTTGAAGTTAACTGGATCCACAAGAAATTTTGGCCACTGGCCTTCTCTCTTCCTTGTCTAAAAACTGTTTTTCTGGACTGTCAGTGGTTCTAAGCTGGTGATTCGATCTCCCGATTCCTGGTGTGAAACTAGTGCCTATCACTGAAAGCTACAAAAGCATGACTCGACAAAATTTGCATGGTGGTAGTTTTGTTTGCAGCAAGCAATGCACTTCATCGCACTTCTAGATTAATCTCAGAAAATTCAAGAATCTTCCAACAACCATCTATACTAGAAGAATTTGTTCATTGTCAGACTTTTCGAATGATGTTAATTCTTCCAATTCTCTTCCAGGACAAAGAACTCACTTTCTCGATTGGCTCTTGTAAAACAAAATGATGGTAATGATGCTTTGCCCTGATACACTCCCAGATGTGAAGACCCCCCCCCCCAGTACATAAATGAACAAACAGCACAACCATTTAAAGATTAGTGTCATAGAACCAGAGAACCAGAAACTGACTTTAATTATAAAATAAAATGAAAATGTTTATCAGGCACATTCTGTCACATTACTAAAAGATAAGCAAATGAATGGAAAAAAAGAAATACTCATCAGATTTACCCAATTTTTTTTTGGGGGGGTGGGACAAAATCAATACCTGTTAAAAAATGTGATATTCGATTTTCAATGGCAATATGTGATAAAACCCATTTGTACATGTAAAATCCTGAGCGTTCCTGTCCCAAAATTTCTTTACCTTCATTTTCACTTTTGCTGACAATGTCATCACTATTGCTGCTGTCAGGGTCTAATCCTACATGAACCTCATCATCATCAAAGCAGCCTTCATAATTATCTAGGCCTACCTTGTGTTTGTCTCCAGATTCAGCTTCTGGTAAATTCTTGTGATAACTGCAAACAATGCAGTCAGACACTTGTTTTCTTGGTCTACTCATTTTCATTGTACAATAAATACACAAAAATTATAGAATAGATTTCATTTGTTCCGCTGCTTCAAGATGTTTAATGCTCACAGCAAAAGTTGTGTAGCAAAGTGCATTTAATAACAGTGAACGATAAGAAAGACCAGTCTGAGCCAGCGTGTTAAACAACGTAGGTTTGCTTGCTTTTTAAATTAGATTTTATTACTTAAGCACCAGAGTTTGTTAGTTTTATCTTGTTATGATTAAAGACCTTTCAAGACCAACTTACTTTAATGGATATCAATAATTTATGATTTGGTTTCAATACCAATAAAATTTGATACATTTTTTTAAAAAGTATTCTAATAATATCTTGCATATCAACATTTGGGTTTTGGAGCTCTTCTGGGCTGTGGTATAAAAAGTAGTCAGAACTAATACAAGCACCAAATTGCATAACTATAATATACACAAACCTTGAAATTAAAGTAGGTAAACTATTATATTAAAATATATATATACTCATGCAGTAAATTAAAATGTTTCAATGATCCTTTAAGAGACTGAAAACAAAATGCTCATCACTCTGATAACAGCCTAAGCCACAAACAGCCTACTGCAGCAAACACTACAAAATACATTTTGCAAATATATCTGCACTGTTTTCAGAAAACTTACCGTTGTAACTGATTCTGGGTTTAGTAAGACAAATTACCAGGTGACATTCCAAGTCATCTGGGGGTACAAATTTTGAACAAACTGGGCACTTTATACCTACAACATAAAAAAAAAGCAAACCTGAAGAGAAAAATGAAACTCCAACCAAGCGAAATAATAAGCCAGGTTAGTTTCTTATTCTTTAAAACTCTTACATGCCAAAGTGTATGCAAAATTTTTCTAATTTTAAGTACTTACTTATATGATGCCAATGTAACAAACTCTGCCATTAATGATTTTCCATGCCTTATGTATCCAAAAAAGGTGTTTGTTGCAGCATCATTTAACAAGATTCAATTAATTTAATTTTCATTTTTTTCTCTCACTGTAATCATAAATGAAAGAGTCAAAATTGCTCTAAACTCGTAATACGTGGATATGACTCTTCACGCATCAAATAAGTTGTGAAATCTTCAGATTACCCACAAGATCACAAAAAAGTAATAATAATTTGAGTGTCAAGGTAGACTTCACCTGATAGTAATCAACACATTGTTAGGTAGTATCAATTCTACCTATGCTTAATTCCCTGGTACACATTACTTTATTAGTTCTCAACCTATATCACACTCAGGCTCCATATTAAAAATTCATGGATGTAGACATTAAATAATTTGACTTCCGTGAGTGATACCTTCTAACAGAAATGTTGTGGATAAGAGCAAACTCCCACATCACCATCAACCTCTACTTCATGACATATATCCTTCATGACAATATTTTTTGCATTTCTTTATTTTCATAAATAAATTAAAATTTTGTTTTTAATTTGTGCAGTTAGGAAGTGGAAATCGGAGAGGAATTTGGTAACTGAAAAATGCTGCACTGGTATACATACAAACTCTTCTAAAACAGTATTACACCATTGTGTGTGTTTTTTAAGCCCCACACAGCTGGCATCACTTTGCAGTGGTGGTACTCTAAATAGCAGAAATTAACAAATTAACAAAGGGAAAAAAGTCAGCATGGTGTTAGAATTAAAGGAGAATAAGAGGAAGAAAGACAAGTATTGGCAGAATTTTCTTTCCTCTTCTTAGAGAAAGTCAAAGTACTTACTACCCTCTGGTCAATTTATAATATTTTTAGATGTATTTTAATTATGAGATGTATTTCCATAAAAAGTACTTAAGATCTGCATAGTAAAACATTTGCTCTTTTTTATGGTGATGACAACTAATGAGAAGAATGTGATTTTGATTTTTCTGAACCTTTATGATAATTGTTGTATACAAAATACTGCTATGAGCATTACATCGATGGGAGATGAATAATCAAACCATCAGTCACTAAACTGATGCATTCTGAAGCACTGACCAAATAGATGTACTCTCTCAAATTTGACTGCCACATGGAAAACAGAAATTTAAAAGCTGTGCTATTAAAGAGTCAAACTTTTTTGATGTGTTTATTCTTCCTATATTCAAGTGACAAAAGTTAAATAGGTACACGCACAAACAAAAACTGTTAGAAATTTTAACTAATGCACTACAACAATGTCTTGATCACAACACTGGTCCACCCTTCCTCCTCCAGAATGAAGGTCATCTGACTAAAACAAAAACCCAGTCTTTGGACAAATGCAGCAATTTCAAAGCAAGGTCCACCATGTTAAGATTTTTTTTTTTTTTCATACATAGGGTAAGTAATTTGATACTTACCTAAGTCTTCAGCTGTATGACCCTCAGCACGGTGAGTTAAATTATGTACTGAAAATAAATAAAACAAGCATTAACTAGTAACAAAAGATATTTCACAAAAATTAGTTGAAAACATTGTTTCACAAAGAATGAAAAGTACAAATGCAGTCCAGTCTACCCTTAGCAGTTGGCTTAGAACAAGAAAATAAAATCCATACTAATCTTTTCATTTTTATAAATAATCAGAAATCTAAGTTAAGTGCAATAAAGCAAGAGACTATCAGTTAAAAGTTATTATGGCAATACTAAAGACATTCAAAAAAAGGAAACCCAGATGAATACCATTACAATGATGCTACTTTAGCTGAGTTTCATTTGAACAATCCTTGTACAATCATGGAAAATCCTAGGTGTAAAACTGCTGCAGTTGCAAACAGCATACTTAGGGGGGGGGGTGAAAGAATCCAGAGACATGTAAACCAAAATAACAAAGCTGGCTTTATAAATGTAAGATGTGATTTGATTTACTGTAAATCATTGCAACAATACAAAGCACACATTGATACCACAGTTTTGAAGATGCAGGTTCTCTGAAACAGAATTCTCTAAATGCATAAAATATGTTGTTACGGGTTGCCATGGAATTTCTTGCTAAAACTGGAGCACTTGCTTTAAGCCCCTGTTAGACATGTAATGGCCAGCTTATTCTTCAACTGTCAAATTGTTGTTATTTCTCAAACATTGAAAAAATATATTTGTAACTGTAATGGGATACCAGTCTATTAAATGAGTTCATTGATAAAAGTGAACTTTTATAAATTTACGAAAATGTTTATAGCCTAAACCCACTGCAAAACACAAACTTGGTCCAGTTTATGTTATTAAACATTTTGTGTAGATTTTAGATATACATCCATCTAACAAGACCTAATACCAAACAAGTTTCACTAAAATTATATCATGCAATGATACAACTGCCAGTAAATGGATCTTCTCCAAATGTCTAATGTCAATATAGAAACTGATGCTGAAACTGTCAAAATGGTTTATCACAGCAAAATTCAGCGCAAGAGTCAAAAAGAGAGGAAAAGACTGGTGTCTTGCTATTAGCACCATACTATATATTTCAAGTTATCTTTCAAAGTAGCCATATCTGTCATCTGTGCCAGTGTTTCGTTTTCCTGAAGACTTAATCTATGTTAGCTGATCTGATTATCCTGCATGCCATAGAGGTAATTCATTGCAGGAAAGGGAAACTTTCATTTCTCTTTGCCCTTGGCTGAATATTAAGATTTTCTTGCCATTGTAATCAATCACCAACATTATAGTTATTTACTAAGAACAAAAAGTTATATTAGACTGTTAAATGCATATTTATAGTGAATTGCCTCAGAAAAATTGAATGTTTGAGAAATAAACTTGCTAGTCCCAATCAGAAAACTAATGTCCTCACAAAACCTTAAATGGAATTGAAACCTATTATCGATTACTTTGTAATAAAATCTAAAAGATGCTTATTTTTCCAATAGGTGATGATGCCAGAGTAGAAGTGAAAAGCAATAAAAACCTTAGTTTTTCATCTAGAAAGTGCAAAGCAACATCAGAAAGCCTGAGTGACAGGGCATCAAGAGAGTTATGGCTTACAAGTTCTTTCTCTTTATGGGAAATGCCTAGCAAAACTGGATGGATAGATCCTAGGCCTACAATCCCTAGGATCCTGTGAATAACAGATAGAAATCAGTTGAATGATAATAGACAGCTGAGAAGTCCACTAGAAGCACACTGAATGTATCTAAGTCATCATACAATCCTCACAAAAAGAAAGAAACAAGCATTTCCCTGTAGTGCTTATATATAATACATGTATACACGTTTTATATTCTGTTCAAAAAGAACCTGCATAATTGCCTTTAAAAATGTCTGTGAAAGCTAAGTTACATTGATGGACAAAAAGCTTACCTAAATTGAAAAGGATCCCAAAATGACATTGGCAGAGAGAGAAAGCTTTCATGTATAAGTGACCATGCCCCTAATAGTCTGAACATCTCTGTTCTGACCAAGCCAGATGACCCAGCAGTTGTTGTAGTAGAATGAAGCAAAATTCTTCAATCAGGCTGACTTCCAGCCAGTAATGTTCCAACTCTCCATTAAAAAAAAACTGATGATAGCAGAAGCTAAGTTAAATTGTAAAACAAAAACAAAATTGCTTAACTGATGAGCAGCAAAGTGGCAACAGTGCCTATCTAAAAATTATTCCAGAAAAACTGGAGTTAGCAGAAAGGCTAATCAGCTTAAAGTGCAGCGATAATGCAGGCTACACCATACAAACAATGTTGTGGACCTAAAGTGCAGCAAAGACAAAAAGATGAAGTTGGAACCTTATTGTTCAATGAAATGATCTCATTCCAATATCTGACACACCAGTCATGACATCTAAACCCATCAACCATCAGTTCATCCTCTAGCTGTGGTGTCATCGCCCAATGCAAGCATAACTCTCAATGGTGCAGCGTGTGCAGCGGTGGTGTTCTGAAACAGACACCCTAAGCGTGAAGCATGTCATGAACTTTGTCAAAATTCCATGGTCAGTCACTTGGAGGCCATTTGAAGAGATTACGCTATTTAAAAATGGCTTCTTCTGGCAAGGGTGACAAGATGATTCTCAGAGAGGGTTATTCACCTTGGGCAACCTGAACAAAGTCTACTCATGAACTGGTCAGATTGATGGTGCACTGGAAAAGATACTGCAATGAAAATTGTTCTGCATAGCAATGGAAGCATGCATCACCCCTACTTTAACCATTTCAATGGCCTGCGCTAAATTGCTTAAATGACTTACATCCCACACGTGGCCAGTTTATAGAGAAAATAGTATGGATTGTGTGCAATGATGCACACAATTTAATGAACACATCTAAATGTACCACAAAAGCACTAAAAGCTTGAAAACAATTGCTGATTTTTTTTTAAGAGCATACACAATTTTTAAATCACTATAATGCAGTTTACTGTGCCAAGATAATCTTCAAAGACAAAAATCAAATGCAAACCAAATTTGTGCTGCAAGTTCTATAACATTAGATAAATTTAAAAAAAAAACAAAAACCAAAATATGGGATCATTTTGGCTATAAATGGTTGGTCTGTTAAAATGGCATAGATCAGATTTAACATCAGTGATTATTTATCAATTCTAGTCAGCTGTATTCACACAAGAACTGCGTTACTCATAGACAAGGCACACTCTGACTGGGCAGAGTGTAGATAAGACAGTAAAGTTTGTTCATGTCGTTATTACACACACAGTGAAGCTCATCTATCAAGTGCTTGGGATGTAACAAACACCAGATATATAAAGGTACTAAGCCAATAGAACCAGGACTAAAAAAAAATTCTTTAATACATACTCCTTTGATTTTTTTTTTTTTTTTTACTACTAACAAAATTTAGATAAGTGGTGTGTGTAGGTGTTTATTATGTACAATCAAACCACTTGGGAACCATTCAATGAATGTTCCTTTTGTTCTAAAATAGCATAATAAACGGTAAATATTGAAAACTTAAAACCGATTAAATCTGGTCATGTTTCCTGCTACAGTTAGTGCTTGTTTTGCTAATTGTAAACCTAATCCTAAGGGGATTGGCTAGCCAAGGTACAGTAATCCCACCTTAGTACAGTATTTGCTACGGTTTAAATATTTCTGTCCAATAAAATCTAAAAGAATTCCAATGCAATCACACCTTAATGATGCATGCAGTAACCAGTTAGCTGCATTAGTCATGTAAACAGCTCTCTCTCTCTCTGATGATCCCACCCGTAATGTAGTGCCACTACTATAGATTAATGAAAAACTGTCGTAGAACTACGGAATAAAAGGTATCCCTAACCCTAACACATGCAGAACACATAAAAAGGAAGACAGCCCATTATGGAAGTCTGCAGTTCATTTGTTGGCCATCTGCCTGTGATTGAAGATAAGTAGTGAGCATTACAGTGTGCAGGCGCATTCACTACAATATAAGCTATCTTTATCTCTACGCTTGTGCTGGGAACTTGACTGTTGTTACGGTTAATACCAGAAGAGTATGTCCATCTTTGAGAAAAAAAAAAAAAGCTGCAATCAATGAAGTTTCAAAAAAAGCAAAAACAGATTTGTCTAGAAAATGAACATTAAAAGACTAGAATCAACATAATTTGGAAAAGGTGTCATCAGATTCAAGATGTCAGCAACTCCAGTACCTTTGCATTCATATGCAAGCGAGAGAGAGAGGTCAGCAGCAGAGCATATGGAACTCAGCAATAGTTCAGGCAATTGAGATATGCTGGAATACTGGTAAGTGCTTCTCTTTTTAGCAAAAAGCTAATGAACTTACAGAACTGTTCATAATCCCAGAATTTTCAGCATCAGTTAAACTTATTGGTTTGAAAGCTTGCCATGGAACAACTCGGACAATATGTGGAGAAGAGAGTTTAGTAAAGAGTGAAATGTGTAATGAGAAGTCAAATGAAACTTAAGAACTGTTTGTCTCATATCAACCATATATAAGTACTCCCAGATCACACTTATTTTTAAAACAAAGAGGTGCCCTGGTGGCAAAAACAAAGAGTTAGGTTACTTTATACTTTCCTGCATCAACCAGCATAACAGGTGAAAAGCTATCATTTCTTTCATAGGAAAGTCAAAACCACCTCATAATTTCAAAAACTTAAGAGAGACTATGACTTATATTTGTAAAAGATGTGTTCCTAAAGAAAAGTGCATAATAAATACAGAACTTTAGCAAGGACCGGATTCACAAAAGTACAAACAAAATTTGTGCTTGATTTGCCCCAACAACGTGGCAGTCTTCAAGGATTATGGTGTGAATTGACACCTGACATTGGAAAACTTAACTGAGAGAAGCCACATATCCCAATAAGATGTTGGTCATTTAGTCTAATTTATTCATTTTTTCTTATAGAGAAAGGGAGAGAAGCACAAAAAGGTAAGAGCCTCATACTTTTGTATTCATGACTCAGACTGCACCAATTATTGTACATCTATTTTATTTGATTGTGCTCACAAAGGGCTTCATAATCCCAAGAGACAGTTTACAGCAGACCCCTGCTCTAAAAAGACATTGACAAATGTCACACATAACAATGTAAAAATGAGTCAATAAAAGCAATTACCAAGAAAACAAAGATTTTTTAGTTATCAAAACAAGATTGTGTAAAATCTGACATTATTCTGATGAGGAAAATCCCTGTTCAGAAATTCATTCAGTGTATTATGAAAGCCACTGGCATTCCACACACCTGATGTTTCATGGAATGATGATCTAGCTCAGATTATTCCAAACCTTTATGATGGTATTATCAAGCCCCTGCAAGGTTCTTGGTGATACAGGATGTACTGCAATGGCAACATGAGCATGTCTCTCCATGCAAATGATTCTCTCCTGCTTTAGGTAGACTCCCCAGGCAAAATGTGGACAGTCAGCATCATCCTCGAGAATGAAGTAATTGCCAATAGCAACAGCATATGGCCTCACTTAAATATCAAGGATCACACTCCTTATACCTTAAAATTTCATGGTGGCATTCTGGAAAACAAAGATGAGACTCGCCATCCCAATTAATCCCTCCACATGCCATCAATAAATCACTTCCCCGGTCTTCTCCACACTGACACACGGATCTATGAAGTTCAGACAAAATCTGGACTTGTTTGCAAGAAGTACAGAGATCCAATTTACATCTGTAGACAATTCCAGTGCTCTGCAGATGTCCCATCATCCTGAAACTGGTTTAACATACAATTTGCATTGAAGCACTGATACCTGTTACATTTTATAAGTCAGATTTCAAAAACATTTCAACAAAAATGGTGTCTTCCCATTTGCAAGACCAAAAACAAATTCTACAATGCATCGATCACTTGTATTGGCCCTCAACATATCATCAAACAGCTCTACCAAAAGTTAGATGCAGAGTCCAGAATGAAACCATAAAATTATACTTTTGGCTTATGCTAAGTTCATCAGATTGAGTTGATACAGTCTCCAGCATCCCAGTTCAAGTTCAAGACCATCAGAAATAATCTTTCTTCTGTTGTGCATTTTGTATCAATCAGCAATTTAAAAATTACCAATTTGGCAATGAAGCAATCCTTAAACGCCCAAATGACAGCACACAGCACAATGACATTTATGTGAAAATCAGGGGTCCATATATTTTCATATTTTTCAGATTTTGATGCACTGGAGAGAATTTATTCATACTGTACTGTAGAAGAGGTGTCCCAAAGAAAAGGTTAGAAGTGAAAGTAAACTGTACTAGTATTACATGTAGTATTCCTGGTTTGTTGATAATCCTCTGATCCTTAGCAAATTTTTAGCACCTTTTTTTTTTTTTTTTTTAAATGCTAGGAAAAACTACATAAAATAAGAGCAAAACACTGTGACAAGTGAGGTGGCAATTACTAAACTGAAGTTTGTTATTTCAGTGAACAAACATTTAGGAGCAGATTAACATGAATCCACCAGCCAACATACATTAGAAGTTGGTCAAGGAAGTTGAAAAATAAAAAGTTCAGTTAATCATAGAAAATGCTCTAGAGGACCAGGCACAATTGAAGAGAACACTGCAGCTGTGTGGGAACAATTTTCAATCAACAGATCTCTTTGCTGTACCTCACAAGACTTAAAATTCCTTTCAACAGTTCATACAATTCTGAAAGTGAGGATGCGTTATCAGAACTTCCTCGGTCATATTCCAACCCAACAGATATTCAGAAGTTTAAGGAGTCATCAGTGGACCACTCAAAACTAAGCATGTGGCTTTGTAACACAATTTTTGTTCCACCACATGGAATTAAGTTGCTAAACAATGAAAACCCTCCAAAGACTTAAGAACCATACAGTTAATAAAGATATTCAAATAATATTCAGCTGAAATACCATCATTATAGTACATTTGTTTGTTACTCTTTTTCACAGCTATACTATAGCACCCAAGAGGAACTGCTTCAGGATCTGGGAAAGGTTTAAAGCTAGCATGTGCTGGCCTACAGCCATCTTTTCCTGTGCAGCACCAGGTACCCAAGCTAGTTATATAATATTCTATAGACATCTAGGTCCTTTGCAATCAACAAAACCTAAATATTTCAAAACAAAAAAATGTGGCAACTACTGCCCTAAAAAATTCTGATGTAGTTAATATTTTTTTTCCTTAATTTATCTGGATCTCTGTAGCAAGGTTCTTTTTGGCAGGAACAGTTGATTAAAAAAAAATTTTTTTAAGTATGCATACTATAAAAAACTACAAATTTCCAATTCCTCATCAGTTTAAAAACATAATTCATTACTCTGATCACTCTACACGATCCTAAACCACTACCTGTCTACCTGTAAAGATCACAGCCCCTAACAGGTTAGCTCTAAGTGTTAAGCTGAACCTTGATCAACAAAGAACCATATCCAAAAGATCTGCCTAACAATCCTACAAGATTCAATCCAAAGTACCACTAAAAACAGAAAAAAAAAAACCAAAGGGGACAAAACACTAGTTGTTGAACAAGTCTCCAATTATCTTCCAAAAATGTCATTTTAGATATAAACCTTAAATAAAGGATTCACTGTAGCCTATCCCTGAAAGAATTCACTGTCCCAGCTTGCTAATCACATAAGTTATACAATAAACATCTTAGTTGGCAAGCAGCCACTTTCTTTTGTAACTTTTATTCATTGTGATGAAGGTAAGTTACCTAAGATGCACCTGCTTATAATTCACTGTAATGTCTATCTAAATTTACTCTGTCTCACTACCATCTGCAAATACTGAGCAGGGTTAAAAACACTGTTAACTCATTTTAAAAAAATAAAATAAAATTTACACACAACAAGCATTGGATAGCAAGCTAATCAATAAGCATCTAATTGTTTCTGAAATTATTTTCAAAATGGTTTTCTTTCACAGGTAAATTGAAATGAAAATTTTGTGATGTATCAAAATAATTAAGCAGATTCAGATGAATTTGTATACATCATCTTACTGAGAACATTAATGTTCTTAGAAATGCTTTTTTGTTGGAGGTATTACTCTCTACAAAATATATGGTATATAAGTAGTAACCACACTCAATTATCCAGCCATCCATATATATATACACTTATATGTTAAAAATTGTTGCTACCAGAAAGACATTTCACAGACTGCAAATGGTGTAGAGAAATGCCCAGGTCAAACAACTCATTTGTTTACAAAACATGATTATTACACATTTTTACTCACTTGATTCATTTTAAAAAAATTATCTACAAAGCTGAACGTCACCATCAGAATTAAAATCCTGAAACACCTACTGAACAAGCATTTCACCTTGATCCCACTCATCTCCACGATAGCCATTCAACAACTGGGTGGCAGTGCTAGGTGCACTACTGTTGTTATCTGTCAGGGACTGATTGCTGTGAGCGATAAAGTATTTGCCTGGCTTGGAACAATTCGTTTCGGTATTGTCAGGAACACTCAAATCCAATCTTTCTGATCTGCAGTACTCACCTTCCGTGCTGTTTTGGAATTTCACAGGTATGTTGTTGTCAGAACAAGATAAACTATTTTGCATTCTTAGACTGCTGGGTAAAAAACAGCAAATGGCTTCTATCTTCCACGTTTTCCAAGAAACAGATCACTTATCAGACATTCAGTATATTCCAGAAAAGGGAAGAAAAAACAATAGGTTGGAATGTTGTGTAAAAAAGATTACTGAAAACTAGTTTGAATAAAACAAACATATTTAAAGTTGAAAAATTAAATATAACAAATTTCCCCAAAACCTCATCGACAATAACCTGACCTAAAGTAATTGATATCCAGTTAACTTATATAGTATTTAAATGAGACACTGGTATGAAAAATCACTATGTAAAACGATGAGTTGTGTAAACAATCAGATGCTACTTTAAGGCCAGATTTCACTAATATTAATTTATCTTCATTACTCTACTCCCCCCATGCCAAGACACCAAACATCAGGTAGTTTATGAAACATCCCTTGGAGGGTAACTGGAAGAGTGTGGTCAATTAATCAAACAGTACAATGTATATTAAAAGTGAATCAATTAAGCAAGTATTACTAGGTTTTTGATCGCCATTTGTTCGATAATCCCAGTTTACATTTACCAGACCTGGCCATGAAAATCAACAGCGTAGTGTTACCCCTAACAGTTCAATGTTCAGAGGATAATTCCAAAGAGCCTTTATACCAGCAGGAGTTCAAAAAAATAAAAATTTAATTTGAAAAAAGAAAGAAATGGGTGTTCAGGTAGATTACTTTATTATTATTTGTAATCATTCACACAGAATCTGTTGATAAATTTTTAACTATGGGAACAAAGTATACTAGAATCAGTTGTCACATATGCTTACAAGCATGACTGCTATACTTCATGCAGAGTTTAGATCAGCTTATCTGGCATACCTCCCTGGCATGGTGGTTTTGTCTCACCTTTATTCACCTGCCAGCTGCATGAATTTCCTTTGGGCACTCCAGTTTCCACCTGCATCCAGAAACAAAGCATTTCAATGGGGATTCTCACTCAAGGTAGCCAGTGTTATGCGGCTGTCACAACCACCCCTAAGCTCATAATACAGAGAGAGATCTGCAGCTCCCTGTAATTGAGAAAGGGTATAAAGATGACTTGTGGTACTAGCGTAATATTACCAACAACCAAGAAGGTTCAAATCTAAGGACTCCTGCTTGGCACTAAGAAATAACTGGTAGTGATTATCTAAACCAACCGGGAGCCCCATGGCCCCCTGCAACGTGTAAATTTCATGAGCAATGCTATTCAGCATTACGATCAGTCTGCTTTCGTACTATTTAGCAACGGTTAATTATTTCCACACACACACAGCTGTAGCTCGCTCTTGGAACATTCGGCAGTGATTGATCTTTGTCTGTCATTGACAATGCAGGAGCCAGATATTAAAAAACTTGCGGATTTGCATCACCCACAAGGTTCGCACTGAATGAATAAACAATGATAAAAACGTTTTGTTTCAAAGATTTCTTATGAATATAGCGCACATTATAATAGGTCTTTGGCAGTCCTTATATGTATTGTAGGTCATGCTACTAGTTGCACATTCATGTTTCATAGAATTTCGTTTGTTAAAATATAAGTTTATTCGCATAGAATTAGTTGTTCTTGTAAACTAAAACAAATATTTCTCTTTTATATAATACAAATGCAACTCATATATACTGTAAATAGTACAATAAGCTGCTGCTGCTTTTTTTTTACCTCTAACGGCTATGAAGGGAGCGCCACCGAAGTAAATTACGAATCAGTAGCGGCCATTAGCAAAAAAAAGGGGTTGGGAACCACTGATCTGGACAGTCTCACAACACATGGATGTACTGAAAATGTTTCTATTCTTAACAGAATAAAATACTTTTAAATTTACCAAAATATTGGCCCTCTAAAGCCAACACCAAACCAGTCGTGTTAGCTAAATAATGAGCCTCAATTATTTTCTGACTTGATCTTCCAACAGATTCTTGTATTACAAAACCACACGCAGTTGTTTTTTTTTTTAAGAATCCTAGCAGAAGCACTGTTAAAATTTAAATCAGACATCAGATCTTTAAACGGTCCAAGTAAATAGACAGACCTAAATTTCACATACATTAACTATTTTGAGCAAACGCTTATCATTTCTTAACCATGGCTTCGAGGACTGGCCAAAACGTTGAGCGTTGTTGCTTCATCAATTACTACCCTAGTAAATGCCATAAAACCGTGGAGAATCCATTGATTGTTCTGCTTATAAAAATGAATTTCCAATCATTATACTGATAATTATTACGCCTTAAAATTCATACAATTTTAAAACTTAATTACGCTCAGTTTCAATTCAAAATATTCATAATTTTAAAATAATTTTTATGTTTTTATTTTTTATTTAATTTTTAAATTCCAAGTAAACATTTTAAATGCTTTTAACAAATCAGTTTAAAAAATAAACAGGTTCTGGAGGCTATGGGCTAAACAGATTTTATCGATAGTTATCTTAATACTAAGTAGTAGTCACAAAAATAGGAAATCTCTTTTCATTACAAACGGCACAGAAACTAACTAGAGCCATGAGAAACCATTAAGAAAAGATGCTTCTCAAATATTGAGAACACCAGAACTAAAATTAGGCAATAGTAGAATCAAAGTGAGATTAATGGCCCAGTCAAATTTTATCATTGCAATATATTAAAAAATACAAAAAAAATTAATCATCTCTCATGTCATTCCAGTAAGGAGAAAACCAAATTTTAACCCTCTCTCATTTCAAATAGGATTAATCATGCCTTCACTGTTGCCAAGCGTTACAAAACAATTTTGTTGCTGAATTAATATTAAAGCTATGCTCAAGGTTCTTAATACATTTTAAAATCATCATCATTAACACTCATAAATACATGGCCCTACTCAAAAGGTTAAAGAAAGTAATTCTCATGTCAAGAAAGGCAAGTAATTTTTGAATAACTGATATCTGCAAAGCAATTCAAAAACCCTAAATAGCTGATATAATATTAAATCCTTAATGTCAGCTTCAAAGTCATTTACTGTAACATGAAGCAGTGCAACTAAGTTCGGAAGTTTTGTGAGATTGCCCATGTCAACACAATCTGATTTGCTCTGGCACCTTGCATGATATTCAGCTGTTTGCTTGCTTTTTTTTTTCCACTTTAAAAAAATGTTCACTTAATTACTATGAAGTTTAACATTAAAAATCGTATTTTAAAAATTTGCCATAACAACCAATCTATAAAGTGTGTTCCATAACTTGGTACCCTACCTGACTTCTTGCGCTTAGTACTCATATAGAAGCAGCAAGATAAAAGGTTAAACAAGGCAAAAGTTACTTTTGTAATTTTTCTTTTTTTATTTTAATAACGCAAACTTTTAAATAGACATTTTACTGAAAACATTTTCAAAGTAATGCCACACTTAAACATATTTCTATCTGAGAAAGAACGAACACAGAAAATTTAAAAGAAAATAAAATAGTTTTTTCACGTTGTGCCCTACCCTTACGATGAAATTTGGTGCAAGAATTGGCTATGGAGTATAGTAGCACGAGTAAACCCCTGAAAAAACACAAACATAACACTGAGCAAAGTAAATCTGTATAAAGTTGTAACCTATGTGCAGCAACGCAAATGTAAATTCTTTATACATTAATCATCATTATTTCTATATACTCTGAGGTTCTAGAACAAGCAAACAAACAAAACATTATTCAGCTTTAAGTAATAGACTATCAATAAATGAGTACTATAACATTCGGATAACTTATGTAGAAGAACTAAATCACTGCATCAGAGACAAAACTATACAAAGATACAAAAGTTCTGGGCACTTCCAAGTAACTATGGAACATTTTTCAAAATTTTATATTAACTACATACTTAAATTTGACATAAATTTAAAGTTATCTACATGTAGATGCATTATCTTCAATAGAAAATTCATTGTTCCATATAAAAGTAATGAAAAATATATCAATGGAAACATATACTACTGAAATAATGAAAATAACAGATTCTTACATTCTTTGAAGGAGAAAAGAATTAGAATGAAGAATTCAAAATGTAAAATTAGCATTTCCCTCTATTCCTGCATTTAGGTGTTCAATAAGATATGTATTGCAACTGATTGGGTTAGTTTTTCACCATGAAATATTAAAGATTTCTTTTTACTTTATCTGAAAAATATGTAACTAAGTGAACAAAAATATAAAATGTTTCAATAAAACAATTCTTCCTTTTACTTAAATCAACACTATATGGTCTCCATTTGCTTTTTAGAGCTTAATTTAAATAAGTATAAACAGTTCAAAATTCTGTAACATTAATCCTACATGTTTGTAAGTCTTGACATCTACAGCAACCAGAAGACTTCGGGAAATCCCAGAATGCATCTTGTGGCGCTTATTTTCTGTGAGAGATTCAGGTGCTTTAATGAAATTTTGAGTAAACTTTAAACAGCCTAATACTTTGCAGTAAAAGAACTAAGGTTGAAGCACTGTAGTCAAATGGAACAAAGTTGGATGAAGCAGCTGGAATGTTCACTAATGGTAAGGAGCAATACCTACATGATCACTAACTAGTTCTGATTGCTGCTTTTCTTGATCTATGCCTGACTACACAATGTAACAACCATGAAGAAATAGTTTAAAGAATGAAATAAAGTACAGGAATACCTATGTGCTATTAATACAGTAGATTATGTGACTTCAGTTAGTAAGCTCCATTTTCCTGAAAGTAACTATAGACGTAAAAATAAATGTTAAAAAAAATAATAAATCAAAATTCTTAAACACTTTACTTCTTTAGAAATGCACCATCAATTGCAGCTAAATGAAAGGAAAAGAAAAATATGGAAGCTAAAGGAGCAAAATATGAAGTATAAGAACAAAAACAGAAGCAAGCTGCTAAAAGTGAGCATCCCAAAGCATAGTAGTTCTACTTAGCAAAAAAATGATAAAGGTGCAAGATGGTTGGCTAAATGCAAAGCCAAACAGCAGGGTAGAGAAAGAACATTGTAAGACGACTGGTGCTCATAACATCAAGTCCAGAAGAGCCAACATAAGCAGACAAGCTCTTGGCAGAAAGCAGACTGGTACAATCAGAAATGAAAATTATAATAAACTGAAGTGGCAAACCAAAAGACTTACTCTTCCATAATGAAAATATACCTTGTTCAAGTGCTATCAATACATTAAGATGATAAAATGCAAATTTACAGTACCCCACCCAAACCACATCAAGTTGAGTTGCAAGCTTTCCCATGTTTGCCTGTACAAATGAGAGTACATTTATGCTGCTGTCAGTGGTTAGCACAAGATCTCCACCAAAGTGACAGCATGCAGCTTTAATCTGCCAAAGTCCATGGAGCAAGATGCAGATAGTCCCACACCGGTTTAAGGAACGTTGTGTGTGTCAAAACAGAAAAGGTTTTGACAAAAGGTATACCAAAGCAGCAGCCAAAACCTGCTCACTGAAAAAGCAGAGCAGGAAATAAACCCAACTAGAGAATGGGAGTCAGTGGTTGGTTTTAATAAAAAGGCATAATGCTGCTTTGCTTGCTTAGTTCTCAAGGCACTGACATATAAAGAGGGGGGGCAGGCAAAGTTTTCAAAAAGAAATGTGACACTGCAGGTTCTACTGATTCCCTCAACCAACCACGCCCATCTTGAGGGGGGTGTGGTGCAGGGTCAGAACCAGATGTCACTATTCGCAGCAGCTTTATAATGCCAAAGGTGCAGTCCATTCATGTGATTCTAGCAGACAATTTATCAAATTATGAAGACACTTTAGTTGCTGACCAAAGTTCCAGTGCCAATAATAAATGCCAGCATAGTCAGATGGACTTGCCTCACGCTTCAAGAATCAGTTTGTAGCAGCAAGTCTGTTTTTACGGGGTTAAATCAATCTGCAACTATGGAAAAATGTTTACACCACTCTCGGTGCAAAAGCCCTGTTGATGGAACTGGATGGGACTGTGAACCCCAATGTATGAACTTTAGTAAAACATTGCAATCCTACTATCAACAATGCAGCAAGCTTTGTTGCTGCTGCTGCAGAGACGTAAAGAATGCTGCTACATCTGAATGTTTACAACTGACATTACTTTGCAAATGTTATTCAACTTAAATGAAGTATACAATGTAGAACTCAATGATAAGATTAAAAAGCTTCACTACTCAAGATGCCCCTAAATAATTTCTATCAGGTGTGGTATAAATGTGCATCAGAAGCAGATAGCATAATTTTGCAGGTTAGTTTACAAGAAGGTGGACATGCAGAATCTTAGATAACAGTAGGAAATTGATGTATAAGCATCTTTTACCTAGAACTGAAGGCTGCCCTGGGTGGGAATGCGCGTTTTGATTGATTTACAAGAAATGGTCAGGAAATATTTAAGCACAGCATTTATAGCAAATTCAACGACTCTCAATTCACACCTGAAAAATCCGAAGTTGTTTTGAAAGATTATGCCAATCATGTAAAGCAGCATGTAGAGTGAGCTGCTTGAAAGCAGCAATGCAACTATGACAGCATTCAAATATGTCATAATAGATGTTGAAAGTGACATCCATTTAGATCATGGCATTGTGGACAAATTACATTGTCAGTCAGGCAAAATTTTCAGCTGTGACAATAGAAATGTTATCCTTAAGTCACAGGTTGATTGGGGTTTGTTCTCATACACTTTTTTCTTTATGTTTATGCAGAAATAAACTGTCTTGGAAACATGGTAGCCACAAGCCTTTAGACTTGGTTGGTTCCTTCCAAAAACTTCATGGACACATGCAGTAACTCCCACATATACAGCATCCACTGGCTTCAGTTCCTGCACAATACTGACTCTGTGAGGCATCATGATTAAACTCAGTAAGACCTTCAGCATAACATCCTGGATATCCCAGACTGTTACAGCAATTGTATTCTTCATTTGCGAGCTGTTCACAACCCAACTATGAATATTGGCTACATTCTCTTTTCTCTGTACAAGAGTTGGCACATTATTCAAAACTAAACCAGTTTCCTACTATTGCATCACCGATTTCTGTATGGCTCGTTTTTGTTGGCACTTTTATAACGGAGCTTTTGTTTCTACAATTTGTACTAAACTTTTGAGTCTTACTTTGGTCATAACCTTCAACAATAGTCATTGTTAAAATGAAAACCAAATGCATTTAATACACTGTTGTTCTGTTACATGTGCAACATAAACTGTCACTGGAACCAACCCCATAGATGGTTCTTTGCTGTATCTATAAGAAAATGTGGATTCTTTAAATTCACGTGTGTAGTCCAAGATTATTACCTGTGACAGTGCCACTCATATAGTAAGATGTAATCTTGTTTTAGTAGAGAACTTTAGCCAGAAACTATTAAAGGCTTTTTAAATGAACACCTGCATAATTCAAGATGTTTGTGCATACTCAACAGGGTTGACTATATAGTAAGATGCAGTTTAGTTTAAGTCTCATGATTTTCGAATGTAACAAGTAAAACAAAAAAAAAAGCAGCATAAGAGTCGGGTTAAATTAACATTTTCCTCAGCCTGTATTGAGATTTCCATATCATTTCAACGCTTTATTTTGTTAAGTGGGTTAGGTGGAAATATGCAATTTTAGTTAAAGTTAATAGCAGAAATTTTTATTAACTAACCACCCCTATGAAACATGTTCCTTTTTCTTTGTAATGCAAGTCATATCTCAAAAAATATCAATCAATATCATATGACTGTCTGAAGCATGGGGGTCACTTGTTGGTGCCATCATGAACCCTAAGTTCCAAGAGTATTAAGATAGAAAAATCAATAATTGCTTTATATTCCTTTAAATAAAAAAATAATAAACAGCAAGATCAAAAGCAAGCAGGTTTTAAACAACATCACAAGTCATGTGAATTGCTAATTAGTCATTAGAAAGCAAAAGGGCTTACTACAGCATTAATTTTTACTAAAGCATTCTATTGCCAACAACCCATCTGCCAGCTATGACAGACAAATATCTGAGATCCAAATATTATCATGGATAACATCATGTTAAATTTACACTGTAATAGCAGTGTAACGTTTTAGCCAATCAAAATTTAGTAATTGAATATTTTCACCATTCAACTGATAATAGTATACATATTTCTTTCTTCAAAAATAAGTACAGCAGTAATAAAAGCTTTGACACAATGACATTAAAACACTTGTCACACAATACATCCGTGTTAAACCAAATGAACAATACTTTCCGATAGTTCCATTTTTATTCAAATTATACTACCTGGGTCATCCAATTCATGCGTGATGGCTGGTTAATTGAGAGTTATAGGTGCTTGTTTACTTTATTCAGAAATGAAAGCTGTTTGCCATCCTGTCTAAGCAGTAGATGAAACTCTGTGCAAAAGTATCAAAATGCAATTTCCTTATTTTACCACCAGTTCTAATCTAAAAAAAAAAATAGCATTAATTTTTAACAATACCATGACATTGTATTAAGATCCAAAACACAGCCCTAGGCAAATTGCATTTAATGAGTGCAAATGCAGCTAAAATATTATTAAAAGAAAATTAATTAATTATGAAAACAGTAGAAAAGAAAAAGTATCTCAATGTACAAATTCAGTATTCATGAACACTTTTTTTTCTTCTTCAAGGAAATCTAATATCAATGTGGCATCCATACCATGGCCGATCTATCATGAGACTTAATCACCATCTAAGGATGAGGGAGACACAATGTTTACTGCATTAAATGTAAAATTAAATAGCAGAATAAACTATAAACCACCTAAGCAAGCTTATATATCCGCAGAAGGTCCTCAAACCCACCAGAGAAGAATAAATAGTAGTAGGCATAAAGACCGGGTTGATTTCTCTAATTATTAAGCAATATCTGTTATTGAACATTGTTAAAATTAGTAAAAACACCTGTAATAAATACTAAGTTTAAAAAAAACAACAACAACAACAACTGTAATCCAAATGAAAAGCAAAGACAACGATTTCAGTCTGAACAGTACAAAAATTGGAACTAGGTTTTCTTCGATTGTTTGTACATACATTCGTGCGTATCCTGGGGCAACTGATGTACAATACCCTACCTGTGATACAACAGGATAGACGACTTACCTCACTGTTGTCACCGACTTGGCGTACGTGGGCTGTGTGTGACATGTGAAGACCTACCAGGAACCAGGAATGTTGAAATGAAACCGGACGGAATAGCATCGCTACGCCGGGCTTCACTCGAACGTCCCCAGTACCTTTAATTACCGGTCCGGTTTGGATTCACTCTGCTACCTCTGAACAAATCTGCTGACATGTGGAGTTCACAAAGGTGTTATTGAACGAAAGCCGGCCGGCTTTGCCGAAGGGAGGGAGGCTGTCGGGATTAGTCGAATGCAGAATCAGAATGTCAGATATAACACACCCCTCCCCCCCCCCCCTGGAGGCTGTCCATGTCACACGAAATCGGAGCCTTGCCAGCAGCACCTGTCTCGGCTGTGCTATCCAGCGGGCGGGGACGTGCAAGTAAGACCAGGCCCGACGCCACGACGGACAATGCTATTTCGGCCGGGTTTCATTTGAACGTCCCTGGCGTAACATCAGATCGAAGAAACAGATAATGATAGTGGTAATAACGAAGGGGGGCTGATGGACGAGGGTGGGGGGAGGGGGAACCGGGTGAGTAAACGATAAAGAAGGAGCAAGCGTGTTACCTACCGGGTAGGGCAAATGAGAGGTGAACGGGCAAAGAGTGGGTAAAGGCACGACCGAACGGGCCCTCGTCCGGCGTGCTCGAGTCCGAGTCGGGCGACATGGCCCCGAGCAGGCCACCCCCGTTATTGTTGGGTATACTCAACGACGGCGAGTGCGCACCATTGTGAAAACTCCCTAAACTCCTCGCCCGCGCCCTGATGCTGGCGGCGCTGGTGGCGGCCAGGTCCGATCCGGCTCCATTCGTCGTCGTCGTCGAGCCCTGCCCGCTACTCGAGAATGTGCGCATACGCGGGGCGTTCGTGCTCTGCTTCGCTCCCATCCCCGAGTGGAGGAGGTCCGACGTGTAGGGCCGCGAAGTTTGTTTTCGATGTGAGACTCTTCAGATGGCGGTATTCCGCGTCAGACCATCGCCAGCGACGCACAAAGAAGAAGCTCAACAAAGCCCGCCATGTTGTCCTTGTTTTCCGCGACCAACACAAAGCTGACGTCAGCGTCATGTGACCGACCGGAAGAAGAAGAAGAAGAAGAAGGCGAAACTAATCGATGTCGCACCAGTATTTGTTTTCCTTCACAACTCATAACACGACTGGTGAACGAACGCGTGTGTACATAAAAGTAAAGTCCCACCTTCTTCATCAACAGGTGTATCTTTTATATGTGTGTGTGTGTGTGTGTGTGTGTTTTTTTTTAAATTATTTTACTTTGCAACAGTCTGCTGTATACATTTATTAGAATTGTATAAGTAATCTTCGCGATCCGACCACTTTTTCTTTGTATATATGCGCCATAAAAAAGAGTCCCATTTTTAAAAAAAAAAAAAAAAAAAAAAAAATGCGCATCGCATCTCATTTTATTGATAATTACATCTTCATGGATTTAAATCATAAAGGTTTTATTGAGAATCTGTTTTTAAAATGCACATCTGTTGCAACTTTGATATTTTAATACGCCACAATTTTTCGTATGTATTATCCCTATTTTGTTGCAGAAGTTAATCGGAAGAGAAAGGTTTTTACATAATAAATAGAGGGTTAATAAATTAACACTTTTTAAAACAAAAATGTGACATAGCGAATACTGTTTAACGAATTTTAGACTATACGATTATCGTTATCCCCCCTCTCTCTCTATATATATACAATCGCTCGCATTCCGCGATATTAGCCAACCATTATAACTTTCTTATTGGGAACGCCCATTTTTCAACATGAACAGAGACACTTAGAAATATTTCGTTTTTATCCTTTATTTACGTAATTACTTGTTTATTTTTAACCTTCATTTTTACTACTCTTCCATATATACCAAGAAAAAAGAAAAGGATATATTTCTCGACCGAACTGTAAAGAGAAAACACGCATGTTATGTCTACTGACGTAACTTTCTTCTTATTATTAATACTATTCTCCCTGTAACTTTTATTGTGTGTGTGTGATTTAGCATAGTGGAAGAGCAGCAAGTCTGCATTTATACTGAACAACACCCAAAAAGAATGCGTTAAAAAAACCAAATAGATCAACCCTATTACAAATCAAATGGCGCACTTCTTCCTCCTCGATGGCTGCCTGAATCTTTGTGCCTTTTGAACCATAGTAAACTATTTAGTAAAGTAGTACTGCAATTATACAACGAGAAGAGATTATTCTACACGTCGACCATTCAAATCGTCAAAGAATGGTTATTTCCTCACATACAAACAATCCAACCACATCCCCACCCACCCAACCACAAAGGAATCATGTCCCTGAAAGCCATTTATAGATTTCCAGGTATTTTCTATAAGTAAATAAACACCCTTTCAGATTCAAAAAACCCCCTTTCTATTCAGGATTTCAAACTACAAGAACAGGTACAGGGAGGCCATGCCGCGAACGCTCGCAAGAACTGACGGACTTAGAAAGTGGGTGCACATTTCGGACACTGGGACGTTTGTATCCCCTTCTCCCTCCACCCAACCTCAGTGGTTAACCGCGATGAACAGCATGGATGTCTCCACCACGCCTTCTCGGCTTCTGGATAGTTGTCATCATTTCTCATGAATCCAGGTTTTCACAGTTCTCAGACGACGGCGGTTGAGTCGCCAGTATAGAAATTTCCAATTAACCATCTTCAGACCACGAGAGAGAGACAGAGAGAGAGAGATGGCGTCAGTACAGAGAGAGAGAGTGGGGAGAGATGACTTCAGTGCAAAGATGACGTCAGTACAAGGGCTTGTAACCTGAGCGCGATACAGTAATATTCTTCTAGAGATTCTTGCTTCATCTATCCAGACCACGCAGTATTTTTCATGGAAGATGGCGCCACCGATGACGCTACCCGAGGCACGCCAAGACGAGAAAGAAATGCGGATATCACTACTCCGCCTGCACTCTCTGTACGGTTTCAGATTAAAGGGGTTAACTTTCAAACATGGCCGTCTGTTTACTTGTATCAAGTCTACTCTCGTACGTTCCCGGAACCACACAAATCTTTCACTATTCAAAACTATTTTCACTCTCGTGTATTTCAGACTTAGAAATCTCCCATATTAGACGTGGTTCGCGAATTTTGCAGCTCGTGCGAGTAACACAAGTTGGCAGCCATTACTAAGTTAATTGTTCAAGTATTTCATGTCGGTGTTGAGGATGTCTTCTGTTCGCGACAGGTGCACTTCTGCCGTTTGAGGTGGTGCCTGTAGGTAAGCGTGTGTAGCTCATTTCTGAGGGGAATGGGTTAGCCGAAAATCGCTATCCCTCCCCGCCTTCCGAGTGATGCCAGATGGACAGAGTATTGTGAAAGCCCCAAATCGAAGGTGGGGATTAAGGAGCCCGCAATACAACCCCCCCAAGACAGTCGGAAAGTGGGGGTGTGCCGGTCCAGCGAAACCCTAACCTCCGGGGAGAGAAAGCAAGCCTGCTCGGGGACCGAAACGGGCTTAGGGTGTTCACAGGGGCAGTTTTGCTTGTAGCGGGTAACGGAAGCTTTTCTGATAAAGAGGGACTATTTCCAGCCGGGGATGCTACCAGCGTTCTTCATCCCGCTCTTCTCCACAAGTCCTACTGCGTCCACCACAACCGCGACGGTGGCAATCTCTAGTGCATTCTGTCTGGCTTTGATCTCCTTGTCTCTGCGTACAGACGGGAGACAGGCTCCGTTGCAGTCTCTAGTTTATGTTGAACACGTACCTGCTACTGGTAAATGGCACTGGAGTCTGCCGATCCCCATCCCTGTGTGTGTGTGTGTGGTGGGGGGGAGGGGAGGTTATCCTGCTGTTCTGGAGCCTGTTAGGCTATTGACTATTTTCCAGTAGAGGAAGGGAGAGCATCTAACCACTGGATGGAAGTTCTACTGCTTCTTCATGTTCATCGGAGATTCTACGACAATCTACTTCAGAATGTTTTTCTTGATGGTATCTTATGGCAGTGCCCGTAATAATAATAATAATAATAATAATAATAATAATAATAATAATAATATCTGGAAAATCAGTTAAGAAAAAATCTAGTTTCTCTTATGTGAAGTTTTTGTTGTTTTTTTTCGATTAAAACTAATTTGTGATGGCTAAATCTTGGGGAAATAAGTACAAAGAAGGTTTAGTTTAAATACAATGGCACTGTAAGTACCACATCTACAATGTGAACCCTTTTTTAAAAAAAAAAAATCTTCCTTTGTCTTTTGCCCCCTTTTAACACAATGAGTGGATATTTAAGTGAAGGAAGATAGACAAACGACAGACGGCTTTAGCACATCGGTTAGTACAGTCTGGTAACGGTAATGCCGGGAAGCGCTCGGGGTTCCTCCGCCTTCTGCCGCCGCCGCCGCCGACCCCGCGACACAGCTGGAGCGGCATGTGGGTGCCGAGAGGCCCGAGATGCGACCCCGACGAGGAGAGGGTGTTGCTGCTCAACGAAGAGAAGGAGACAGGCGGAGTTGAGGGACATACACGTAAAGTATCTCTGTTCCGCTGGGTTTGTTTCTCTCTCCCCCCCCCCGCCCTTGCGTTGATTGCTTTTCTCATCAGTTTCCACACCTGAAACCTGTCGGATTAAGTCAGCGAATAATAATAACAATAATGATGGATGATGATGATGATCTGTTAGTTAATCGGCACTTATAACGCCAACCGATGTCATGTTTTTCGCGCTTTTTGTTTACGCCCACTAATAACCGGAAGGACTATTTACCGCTTCTAATTTCAGTTTAACGTCTATATTAGATGAGTTGGTGATAATTAGAAATTAAAGCAAACAAACGCCGTCCCTTAGTTGTTCACGATCCGGGTTTAAGTGTCTCGTAGCTATTGTTACAGATGGGGATGCGAACTATTCGCAGGAAAATCAGACAGGTAAATAATTGTTTTAATGAGCAGAATGAGATTTTCGGCAGTTTCTCTTCGAACACCCATCCCACCCCCCCATCCTCCTCCACACACGCATTATGGCTGATTTGGTTAGAGTCTGGCCTGTTGTTAGTATGAATCACTGGTACGGTAAACTAAACTTTGCCCCCCTGATTCCGTAACAGATCCAGTCATAAGGCAGCCTCAGTGTGTAGCTTAGCTGTTAGAGAGAGAGAGAGAGAGAGAGAGAGAGAGAGATTTTCCATGTAAGTAGTATTAAAGTTACAGTCATTGACCAGTTTCCCTTGTTATCTCGAATACGTTGGAACTTTGGCATCATTTTGAGTCCCCTTTGTTCTACGGAACCCAGTTTGTAACTCTGGCTTCTAACCCATCTCGATGCCTAGCCACTCTTCTCTCTTAGCCATAGCCATTCAATTTTATTTTGGAAAGGAAGTGCAGAAGAGAAGAAAAAGACAGGCAAACACCGAATTGCTGCATGCCTGTAGGTTAATCCAAAATGTGGTATGAACGACATCAAATAAACATTCAACCCATAATCATAGATAATTATTTATTGCCCTAATTCCATATTGATTTCTGTATACAAAGCATACTAATCCGGTCATCTTTTTCCTCGATTGAAAATTACTGAATTGATATCCTTTGGAAACCTTAAACTGTTTTAACGATCGGAATGTTTCCTTCCTTTTTTATTATTATTACTCTGTGAAATAATACACAGAATGTTTCCGTTAGTTATTGCTGTTTGGTAATAGATAATTTTTTTTTTTGTCTAAGAATTTTAATTTGAGGTTAGTCTTCATTTACTGGCATCTGTATTTTGCCTTTTTACTGAAATGCAATATGTATGCTTAATCTAATGTTGGGATATATTAGTCAAATAAAGAAAAGTAGTGAGAATTTAATGTAGCTTGTTAACCTGGTTTTAAAATGATATTAACCACTGTCAGGATGCATTAATATACTTGATCTTCTTGCAAATCAAGAAGAGAATTTATCAGTACTTAGCATAAATTGGGTTTTGACCTACATTCATATCACAGTGTGTGTGCTGAGTATCTCAGACGGTATCATGACTGAATCCGAAAACTGCTGTTACCCTATGGGATGCTGATTCATTTTGACGCCACCCCCCCCTAGTCACCATCTGCTTTGTTTTGTTTACTTACAGCGGGCACAAGTTGGTATGGAGCGGTCTTCCTTGTGGTCAATGCAGCGCTGGGCGCAGGATTGCTGAATTTCTCTCAGGCATATCAGCAAGCTGGTGGCATTTTGATATCCATCATCGTACAAGCTGTGAGTAGTAAATCTATAATGTCACCAATTTTCTATTGCTTCACTTTCCCCTCAAAGTAGTGGTGATCTTGCACAATAACATATTCCACACTCTCAGCTTCAGCAATATTCAAGCAGAATATTTGGGGAAGATAATAATGAATTCTTGCATGCGCAAGATTTTTAAAAAAATCCTTTGAAGCAAATATACATTCTATATAATTCTGCATGGCTTTGCAATCAGGAGTCTGTCGCTGTAGTGCACTAATATGGCGCTGTGATGGGGTATAAAACCGCTAGGGAATTAGGAGGCATGCAACTTTTACATTCATGCATAAAGATATTGAAGTAAATATGTAAAATAAAAAGAAATTGAAAATTTTGCATTGTGGTTGAAGTAAAACATTCACGAAGAGCATCCAATTCAGACGTCATGCTACACTTCTCTGCCACACACTTAAAAAAAAAAAGAACTCAGCGACAATCGCCAGCTGCATTCACACACCCAGTTTCCTTTTATGTGGGTTTGTAAAAATGCATAAAGCTTTCGTAGTTTATAGTTTGTTGCTTCCTAATAGTAATGTGGCAGTGTGTTGTTGTAGCGTGCTTGCATTATCACGGCTTGCCTATTTGATGGTGGTCGGGCTGTGTCTAATGTCTGGTCTAGTCACTGACAGGCAATTTCTGTCAGTCCAGCAAGAGTTTTTTCATCGTTATTAATAATTAACGGTGTTCTAGCGCAGACGTGGTTTGTAGCAAGCCCGCGCCTCTTAGCAGGTTTTTGCATAGTCTGTACGTGCCCACAACGAAGCTATGTAGAATTCACTGAGGCGAGAGATAGAATTTTCCTCTTATTTCATTTTTGATTTTTCTTAAATGGAAACAAGATTATTCTTTTTTTAACATTAATATCGTAGACTTATTTCTATGCACAAACCACTTTATTTATGTTTTTTAACTAAGCAACTTGTTTACAGCTTTATGGAACCACACAGACTTTGGAAGATATTGAAAATACTGGTGTAGCACGGACATGTGACCATAGATGCATTATCAGTACACACAGATACCAAACTGGTAGATTAGCAATCTTGCACATCTTTAACAGTCACCTGTTAAACTATGAAGATATGCTGACCACTGTAGCATGGACACGTGACCATAGATGCATTATCAGTACACACAGATACCAAACTGGTAGATTAGCAATCTTGCACATCTTTAACAGTCACCTGTTAAACTATGAAGATATGCTGACCACTGTAGCATGGACACATGACCATAGATGCATTATCAGTACACACAGATACCAAACTGGTAGATTAGCAATCTTGCACATCTTTAACAGTCACCTGTTAAATTATGAAGATATGCTGACTGCTGTAGCATGGAGATGCTTTAGAGAACCTAACAGTGTTTGCTGGCAAAGGAGGAAGTGGGAGGAAAACTCTGGATGCTCAAGCTTTTTTACTGAAAGAAAAGTAAATGAAGATTAGGGTCCTTTAAAGGTACAAGCTGAAGAGTGCAGCTCTCTGCTGCTAATTGATGTAGAATTTGATTCACAGGTGTAAACATGGGTGCATTCCTTTTGTTTCAGCTTTTACAGTGTTAAATATTATTGTGGCTAGTGGCCGGGCTCTGTGCAGCCAGGTGGTGGGAGGCCATCTGGCAAAGCAGTGTCAGCTTCTGTAATGGTGCATCATGTGCAGATGTGGTGAACATTTTGTTGTTTGTTTTCTAGATGCAGCAAAGACTTTGAAATAATCTTTTAAGTGCAATGATTTCTTAATTGTCTGCTCTAGCGGGAAGGTAACTGGTGGAAGTCATTCTTTCTGTGGTAGAGTTTTAGAACAAGTCAATTTTAAGAGATGGGAATTGAGTAAAGGGAAGGAAATGTCTATGAATATCTTAGAGATCTGAGAAGAAAAAAATCGTTGATCTCTGCTTTGCTTTGGTTGAGATGGAGTCCTTCTATTGTGTATGCGCACCCCACCTCCTGAAATTCTTTGTAGAGGCACTTTATATCCTGGTCGTCGGCATCCTGAGCAAGCTGATTGCCACTAACTTAAGCATGGGAAGGTGGGGGGAACCTACTAGAACTTTTGATTAGTAGCAGAAGGAAAGCCTCATGGGAATGGTTGAGAAAACTACTGGCTGGAAACCTAATGTTTGATTACACATGGTTTCTACAAGGAGAAGACGTGTTAGGAAGTATTGCCAATTCTGTGCCCCTTGGGGCTTGGCGTTCAACCCCTACTATAACTCTTCATATTTTTGTTTGGGGGGATCATGGCATCTGGCCAATGAAAAGGAGTGGGAAGAAACCATGCCAGGTAGGTACACCAGCTTGAGTTGGACTCCTGTGGAAATCTAGTACAGGAGCTCTACCTTATCAGTCTTGTAGTTCAGTACTGGTTACCATGCCACCCAGATTTTAGGAATCAGTAGCTGTTGACAAGTTATCTCTGTAACTGTAACCTTCAGTAATTAACCTGAGAACATGGTTTTGATATTTGTTTTCTTTTCTGTGAACAGTCTGACTGACTGAGTGACGGGCTGGCAACAACTGCATGTAAGGGAGCTAATTCACTATTAAGACAAGAGTGTAGATAGCTCTTCTGATTTATTCAAGGTTGCCACTGCCAGGTCAAGTATTCATTGAAGCTATTGATACTGCCACTGTTAATGTATTCCACCCACCTGCAAACCTGAAAGTAGTTCTGATACCAAGCCTTGTAAAATTTCAGCTAATTTAGTACTTCTCTCCTCTTTTTCAAACAATGCTGCTAAGCAATCAGCATCAGAAGCTAACAAAAGACCAGAACAGAACAGCAATCTTCATTATTGGAACATTAGTTACATCCATTGTTTTCTGCCTGCATGACATGATTAATAAACAAAGCTGCTCATAAATTTGCTGGGGCACATGTAAATTTTGGCATGGAACTGGGAGAAAATTGAAAATCCCCCTAAGATAAATAATGCATTGGTAAAACTTTAGCATAGCATTCATAATAAAAAAAACAAACATGCTTTTGCATAGACCGAAGTGGGTAGAAGTTGGTCAAAACTGTCCATTTGCCACAGTTTGTTTCAGCATAATTCTGCTTTTGATAGACTGATCACAGCTGTGGAAAGAATGTTGGCAATTGGAAAACATGAAGGTAGCAGCTTTTGACTTTCTTGTGGCTGAAAATTACCTTGGAGGATGCTTTAAATTGTTTATATTTAAGCTGTTTTATTATCATGAGATTATGTACTAGTTAGCTGTTTCCTGCATCACTTACCTATGGTTCTGCCAATGGGCTAATTGGGATTTGGGATCTTAATCATCTACAAAAGTCCACAGCAAGGGACCAGCGGATGACGGATGCATGGAACTAGGTAGAAACTAAGCAGAATTTCTACAGGTGTATTAAGTGTAGAAAAAAACGTTTTCTTTTAAAAAGAAAATAACAAAAACCTAAGAATGGAAAAAATGGATTCAGGCAAAACAAGATGGTAAACTTGTTTTATATTTCAGGTATTTATGATTTTTATTGTTGGAGCTTTGATCATCCTTGCCTATTGTTCCGATGTGGGAAGGAGCAGCAATTACCAGGAAGTGGTCTATTCGATGTGTGGAAAGAATGCACTAATGCTCTGTGCCTTAGCAATAACGATATACTGTTTTGGAACCAGCATCACTTTCCTGATTATAATCGGTGATCAGTGGGAGGAATGTAAGTTGTTTGTAAATTTAGTTTTGTTAATCATCCAGATGCTGTGTGATCTTTTTACCTTCCCTAAACCACTTTAGCTACATGAAACACTTACCTGACATGGATTCAGACAAAAATCTAATTTTGATTCAGGCTCTGTTAAAAGAATCGGTGGGGTAAAAATTTGGTTTTAATGTTATAGAATCCTCCTCCCAATTCTGTCAATTCAATGATGTTAGGTTATTTAGGATTCTTTGCAGATATATAATTATTGCACCTGTCTATTTTTTGGATGTCATTCAAAGACTCACCATCAATGCTTTGAAAATTGTCTCTGTCTGAAATCTGGTTAAAACTGTTGTCTACCTGACAACCCATGTGCATTTATTTAAGGTTTTTGCTTCTGTTGTTTATTAAATCATTTAAGATGTTATAAATCTAAACTGATTTCCTTTTTTTTTTACATTTCAGTTTTTTTGTTTGTTGATCAGCACGAATACTGCAATTCTAATTCCTGGTATATGACTCGAACCTTCATCACCACAGTGACGTCTTTCATTCTCATCTTACCACTTTGTTTTCCAAAGCGAATTGACTTTTTAAAGTATGCAAGGTAAAATTAGCTTTTTATATCTTGTACGTGATTGAATGAAGAAGAGAAAATCAAAATCTGAAAAGTTTGGATTGTTTATATTTTTAATACATTGTTGATTTCAGTCTGAGCACTTATCTATCCATGTGTAACTCAGTCACGGTTCAGGGAGAAATGTGCTCTTTGCAAGATTATCTAGTGATATCTCAGCCAAGTATGTTGGCCTAGAGTGCATGTTTTCAGAGATTTTCAGCAAGTTGCAGAAGATTATATATCACTGAACAGTGATATGTTATTCATGTTGAGATCAGTATGTTGCTGGTTCCGGCTGGTGCCGTTGATGTCTAAGGATACGTTTGCACAGTCCTATTGTGAAGAAATATACTTATGGAAAGATGAAGATGCCTGTGGTCATAAAGACTGGTAAAGAAAGCTGATTTAACATTACTGCTTTTGTTAAAGTCAAACCTAGTATTGCAACAACTTGTGGCAATGACTTTGGTACAGAGAAATTTTTATCCCTTTGTTTGCTTTTCTAAGAACACTGTTGGCTAGGTGCTGTATTGAGTATACATGAGTGCACATTGAATAGCACTGGAGAGAAAACTCAAGTAAGTTTAATTTGTTCTTACAGCTGATTTATTTGCAGTCTTATGGAAATCATATTTATGCTGATCCTGAAAATACGTAAATTTTATTCTCAGATTAAAGGCTTGATGGGAATAGTTTAATTTTCAGTTCTGAAAATGTATCAGGACATAGATAAGCGATTTTCAAACAATGTGCCACGAAGCATCCATAGGTGAGGGCCAATCCTCTCTCAAACAAGGGCTGTGGGACAGTGTTCCCAGTATGGATACGAAAATAACATTTGAATATGTTTCGACATTACTGGTACTTTTATGGAGCGCATTAAACTCCTTTTTTCAAATGATGCAATAAATAAATAAATGTGTTGTTCATTAAACGCCCTTATGGCAGTTTTAAATTCTCTCCTGAATTCTGTAGTGTAGAACCGCCAATCTCCACTGCCAGCCATAAGATGTGTGAGAATATGAGAATTATCACACAACTGCCTAGCCTTTTATTATTATTATTATTATTATTATTATTATTATTATTATTATTATTATTATTATTATTATTATTATTATTATATTATTATTATTACCACAGTTGCCCGTGTAACATACAATATTTTATGAAGGGAAAAAGATGAATAAGTTTAGGATACTTTTTATAATTATGTGGCTACATTTTTCCTACTGGGAATACTGTGGGGGGGGGTGTAATAGCCTCCCCTCAGTTGACATTATCCATGTTGTGAAGCCGCAAAGTGTCACTTTCAATCAGCTGTTTGGATCTGGTGAGTTGTAGCGGCCCAAACCTCCATTACACACACGCACAGCGTGTTTGATCTGTTGCCAGTTGATTTCCAGTACTTGTAATGTTTATCATGTAGTGTATATTTATTTTCGGTTTATTTGTAATATTTGTTTCTCATGTTAATGCATTTTTAAATTTATTTTGTTATCTCTTAAGAAATATTCATAGTCATTTCTTTTTTCCAGGGCTTATTAGACATTGATATATTTATTATTAAGAAATGCAAGTTAGAAAATGATGACAATGAACCAAGTGTGGCTGGCACTAGTTCTGGTAGTGAGACACACAGGACCGGCAGTGTTACTTCTAAATCAGTTGTGCGCCAGTATAAAGAAGACTACTGGTCCTTCAAATTCATTTCATCTGGAGAAGAAGAACCACGTCCCAAGTGTGTTGTTTTCTGGGAGAAGCTGGCAAACCAAGCCGTGGTTCCAAGTAAGCTAAAAAAGACACGTTCACACAAAGCACACACATTTATGCGAGAAACCAATTGAATATTTTAAAAGGCTTATAGCTGGTCAAACACGCCAGTCTCAACAATTGATCAGAATCACAACTATTTCTGACAAAGCTCAAGAAGCAAGTTATGCTGTTGCAGAGTCAATAATATTACCAGCATGCTGTAAAATTGTAAATATTATGTTTGGTGAAAAATATGAAGAAGAGATTTTGAAAATCCCCATGTCAGATAACACCAAGACATTGAGTCACAAGTGATAGCTAGCAATAAAGAAGCCAAAAGTTTTGCCATCCAGTTGGACGAATCAACTGACATCACTGGAACAGCTCAACTCTTAACATTCATCAGGTTTGTTTGTAATGAAGACATAACTGAATAATTTTTATTTTGCAAACCACTTCCAGAAACAGCAAGAGGCCAAGACACTTTTGAGGTTGTCGACAGCTATTTCAGTTCTTACGATTTGTCCTTCAAATCATGCATAAGCATCTGTACAGATGGTGCCCCCTCTATGTCGGGAAGCCTAAAAGGATTCATCGCACTGGCCAAACAAAAGAACCCTGGCATTGTTTTCACAGAGAGGCCCTCATTTCAAACCAGTAGTACCCGAGCTCCAGAAAGTATTAGATGAGACGATCAAAATAGTTAACTATATAAAAAATAGGCCATTAAAATCAAGATTGTTTTCAACACAGTGTTCTGCCATGGAATCTGCTCACACACAACTTCTACTGCACATAGAAGTGAGGTGGTTATCGAGGGCGGGTGCTTTCAAAGTTTTATGAACTAGAGGAGGAGCTTCTTATATTTTTGACATCAGAAGAGTCTGAGCTGGCTGACCTGATTAGTAATGAAACCTGGTACAATGAAGTTGCATTCCTGGCTGATATATTCCAAGCCTCGAACACTCTTAATAAGAGTATTCAGGGAAAGAATGAAAATATTCTGACTTGTACTGACAAAGTTAGCTCTTTTAAGGAAAAACTAACATTGTGGGGAGCCAGAATAAAAAAAAGAGAACAAGGTTGAAATGTTTGAACTGACAAAAGGTTGCAGACTGGACAAAAATCTTGTCAGTTTAATTCTGCAAAGTTTGTCGCTACTGAGTAAAAACATTGAAAAGTGTTTCCCATCGCTTGATGTATCTTCCTTGGACTGGGTGAGAGATTTGTTTGTGGTAAGTGTTTGCGAATCAGCAGGATTAACTGTTGCCGAAGAGGATGAGCTGATGGAAATCAGAAATGACAGAGGTGCTTCAGTTTCAGTCCTATCATCAGATATGACTTCATTCTGGTTGTCCCCTTCGAGAGGAATACCCCATCATTACAAAGAAGGCAATTGAAGCACTTATTCCTTTCTCAACATCGTATTTGTGTGGGGTTGGCTTCTCTGCTATGAACACAATGAAAACAGGTTGCGGCTTCAAACACTGGAGGAGGACTCGAGGGTATGCCTATCAACCATTCGACCTCAAACAAGGAACATCATGAGACAACACCAAGCACAGGTTTCCCGCTGATATTTTATGAAAGCAAAGGCTTTTTATTTTTACTCATGTTTGTATTTGAATACAATCTATATCTGAAAATTTCATATTGTTTTTTTTAATGAAAGGCGTCTTTTTCAATGACATCTTGTTTCACTGTGTAGTAATAACAAAAATGCACAAAATCTTTTGAAAACCATGATCAACAATATACTTTTGGCAATAAAATTAATAAATTATTAGTTTGTTTACCCTATGAACACATTATTATCATT
This sequence comes from Nautilus pompilius, assembly GCA_018389105.1. Lineage (NCBI taxonomy): Eukaryota > Metazoa > Mollusca > Cephalopoda > Nautilida > Nautilidae > Nautilus > Nautilus pompilius. The sequence continues at coordinate 48,847 of JACATO010000978.1, read as the reverse complement.
CATTTTCTTTTAAATGATCAAATCTATCCTTAAATACTGATGGTGTGCCTCGACCATTTTAGTGACTGGCTCGCTGATCACTGACATAGACAATAGCAAAGATAGTCTGTAAGCTTTGAAATGGGAAATTAAAGGGAATTAATGAACTTGATGGCAATCTGGATTTTTAAAAGCAAAGTTGCATTTGTTATTCAGATTAACATATAATTCTTTTTTTTTTTTAAAGTACTGGGCCTTTTACATGTACTAAGTATTAGAGCTTTAATTTATCAATTTTTAGACTACTAATATTTTTATAACAAAATTTCTGGTGGACTTGATGATTATAATGCAGGGGAAGCAACTGTATGGCCCTGTTTCAACAAAGCTAAAATCCACTTTTTAATACTTTAGACAAGAAAGCTCTGTCACTATTATAGAATAGTGTGGATATATGTAAATGCTACTGATTATGTATAGTTATTCAATAATTAAGCAATTCAGATACTAGTAAACAAAATAATGCCTTTTGGAGATGCTAGGGTGCTGACTCATTGAGAGAGAGGAAAACTGGCTGTACATTTTTTAAATTTTTAAAATGTCTGTCCTTGTTCTAATCAACCTGACAGAAAATTTGGTAACAATGTTATAAATTGCTATCTTTCTCTCTGTACCTGTAATATTTCATTATCTTGTAAACTAGTTTTAGTGTATTTCTAGATCATCAAAACTGAATTTCTGTCACAAACAGGTTTGAAGTATTGTATTTTTCAGATTTTAAGTTGGTGTGGAGCATAAGTCGGATTGGCCAACTTTCCCATTTTTCTTCGCTCTGTTAAAAGATAGGTCTGTTTGGAGCATAAGACAGGGCTGGATCGATTACAGTAGTCAGCCAAACTTCCAACCAGTCAGGACAATATGTCAGATCTTGCTAACACCCACATTGCATTGCCGTGTGCAGTATTTCCAGACTCCTTAATGCTAACGAACTGTCTGTGTGTATCATTGAACTACTTTGTGGACAGTCTTCCATATAATTGGGGTATTGAAATTATTTCTCAACATGCTTGTGATTATTGACAGATGTTTTAAACAAATTGCTAATGTTATCATCAGTTCTGGTATCGAAAGCCTGATGCCAGGCAATGTGGCTCAGTGGTGAGTGTGTTAGCTTCAGGACCTAAGGGTCCCGGGTTCGCTGCTGGCACATCGTTGTGACCCTTGAGAGAGGTACTTTACTGGCATTGTTCCAGTTGCTGCTGGGGAGTGGCCTGTGTAGGCACTCAGACAGAGGAACCAACGGTGGTGGGGGGTGGCGCTCTGTAGCCATGACAGAGGAAAGTCTCCTATGACAAGGAAACGTCAGAAGAATGAACCACTGATGAAGATGGATGCACTGGGCCAGAGTGCGCATAACGACGGTGCAACACATCCCACTCTTATGAAATGAGTGATCGCAAAAGAAAGAAAAGAAAGCCTGCTGTTTTTAGTTACTGCATTACCTTTGACATTTTAATTTGACTTTGAGGTATTAAAGCAGACTTAAGTTCAGGAATTCAACACAGAATTTCATTTTTGCTAGCACAAGTAGATATTTGGCTTGGTTTAAAGTTGTCTGACATTTGGGGTTAAAAACTAGGCCGACATGGAGCTTAACAGGCTCAGCTGTTCTCTGATTGGCTAACGTGGTACACACCCCTGGAAAACTGCCATGGTGGATACTGTATGCCATGGAAGAAAAGATATGGTGAAATATAAAGACAGCAATCATCTGTTGCATTTTGTTTGGCCTTTAGCTATACAGTACTAAATCCATGAACATGGCATGTTGGGTTAGCACACATTCCTCCAGTTTATTTTACAATGGTAGTTCACCTAGCTTTGCAGCTGTGGTTTTCCTTCTGAGTTTCTTTTGTAGTCTGTAAAGTATCGTTTGCTTTATGCCAGTTCATAAAATTTCTTGCTGATACTGTATTTTTAATGCACAGCCATATTACTACCATGGCAGTATTTATACATATAATTAGGATTTAAAAGTACATGGAATGTAATTGGTGAATGTGTGCTTGTTATTGATTGCATAATTTTGCATGTTTCTATGATTGCATTAATGGCGAACTTGCTCACCCAATCAGCAAACATTCTTGGCAGTAATTTTAGTCTGTTTCAAATGAACAGTTTTACAGTTTATTTTAGAGAATAACACTCATTTAAATAATTTTTTTTTCATTAAAGCAATTTCATTCGACTCTATCCACAGATAAGTCAAACCTCTGACTTTCAGGGGAAAAAGTATCGATTTGTTAGCATTTACGTTGGATCACAACTGGTCTAGTATGTACAAACCAGACAGTGTTATTATTTTGTATGACTCTTAACTTGTGTTACTCCAAAGCAGGATGTGGAACAAGTTGGAGCAGTATTCCTCTAGAATTTCTTAGTGCCTATGAAGTCTGGCACCATCATAGCAAAGTAGTTGGCGGATCCGCTGCTGGAGGACATAAGTATGACATGTTGGCCAAGGTAATGGAAGCCAGCCTGCTCCCTGTTCGTGGCGATGCTGAGTTCTAGTGCTACTACCAAAGCAATTATTTTCAAAAACGTTGTGCACATTGTATGTTATTTCAACAAAAGGTGGCCCAGCCATCAAATGAACTCTAAAAAAGTCCTCACCTAGAAGGGAAAACATTGCATTGAAGCATTTGCATAAACAGTGTGTCCACCTTTTAGGTGTGTAGCTGATGTTTAAAACGACTTTAGCCTAAAACTCTTAAACTCTGTCTTCCATTCAGCTGCTCATCAGAATGGCGGAAATGCTCCATTTTACTATCATTGCCAAGGATGTTTCCATGGGTGCAGACACCTCTGAGAGGCTTTACACTTATAGCACTTGTAGTATTTCCAAGCTGAGATGTCTGTAAGGCAGCATCTTATGTATCCTATGGGTTTGGTGTTCAGACATTGGTATCTTTGGTACTAACTGTTGATAGCATTGGATCCTGTTCACCAAAATATGCTAAAACTTATTAACTAACTTTTGATGTCAGTTCTTTGACAACCTAGTTAGTTTATAATGATTTTTATGTAGGTTTGTTTTTTTTTTTAATTTAAAATTTCGCACTTCACTATAGCATTTTGCTCTAACCAGCAGATATGGCAGCCTCCGGTTTCATGTAGTGACAATGAAAAATATTAATTCTGTACTTAAAGGATTTAAACCAAATCAGATAGTCCACTGATCTGCAGGCACAGCTTAGCAGACTACGTATGGGCCATTTCCTTCTGAATGCCATGCCCGTGGGACAGATGCACTCCGATTGCATTTGGGGGGAGAGGACAAAGAACGTCCAGAATGCACACCAAGACAGACGGTTCTATTGGAGCAGACTGCACAGTTCCCAGCTTTGCTGACATACTTTTCAAAAATGTTCAACCGACAGGTCCACTAAACTACCGAGGAAGCAAACAGAAGCCCTAGCAGAAGTCGCTTAGCCATGTACTCACTGCCGGTCTATGTAAAATGGAAGAGGAATTGAACCAATTTTAATCCAAAAGAAAACTAATCCTCTGTAAACTACTAAAAAAAAGAGGCATTCTAAAGTAAAATTTATTTAAAATTAAATCTATTTTATGCAAAGTAAAACGGGGAAAAAATTTAATTTTGATTCTCTGTCGTTTAACTTCTAGACAGGGATTTTGATGTGTAGTTTGTTTCCTTTTCTCCCTACTGAACCCCCTGTTTGCCCATTTAGTCAAGATTTATGGAAGGCAGTGGATTCCATATCTTTACTCGTCTGACTGTTTTATTTTTCAGCGGTGTGGGTGTTTTTAGTGTTGTTTACGTAGTTATATTGGTAGCTGTTAAATACCTGATGCTGCACAGCCCGCCACAGACTGTTATGACCAGGTAAGGCCTGAGAATTTCCTTTTCACACACGCTGCTTTAAAAACAAAACAAACACACATTGTAATCCACTCTGTAACTGTGATTTATTTAATTTTGGGACATATTATTAATTTGAGTAAGATTTAATTTATGCATAAGTTTCCGACACTTCTAAAACATGTATCTCGCCTTTCTGTCTTGTGTAGAGGACCAGAAACATGGCGTTTGTTTTGCAGATGTGGTTTTTGACAAAGGCTGGAAACAAGATGGTTTCCAGCAAGCTGAATACCTAAATGGTCTTGGGAATAATTCTAAAATTTTGTACGTGCACATGTTTAAATTAGTGACACTTAAGTGAGGTAACATTCAAACTATTAAGAAAAATAAATAAATGCAAATAATTATATTTTACTTAAAGCAAATAAGAAGAAGAAAAAAAACCAGTTCATTATCATTGTCACAATGTACACGTGTAGCTGAATACATCACCTTTCAGACTTGTCTATTGTTTGCACAGCAACTGTATGGTTTTTTCTGATCTCTACCTCAGCTTCTGCGAAAGCTTTTTCTTTCTACACCAGTTTTAAATCTTTGTCACTTAACATCTCAGTGCAATGAGTGCTACAAGTTGTGATGGCAGCCATTTTGTTTAACCCAAAGACTTAGCCTTGTAGTGATCATTGAAATTTCTCATCTTTCCATGCTTCCATTCAAGAAATATAAAGTTTGTTGCAGCCAAGTGAATTTCTAAGTAAATTTTATTAATTTCTGTATTGTATGGCTAGCAGAAAGTGGATAGGACTGGTGTTCAGTGGTATAGGGGCCATTCAAATGAAACTCGGCAGAATACCGCCATGTCAGTGCTATTTCCATTGGGATTTGAATGAAGAACTTTTTAAAAAGATTTTTTTATTTAGACATTAAATTGTAAAAAAAAATTGAATGAGTTATAATATTATTAAAAGATAGTGAAATAAAATTGTTTATTTTTTTTTCTTTTAACTTTAGTCCAAATTCCTGGTTGGATGTTTTCATGGTAGTTCCAACAATCTGCTTTGCTTATCAAGTAAGTAACTTCATCTGTCTTTTGCTATATAACGGAGCTCTACTTGTGGGTAAGTATAGATTGTTTGATCATGCGAACTTGTTATTTTCTTTAAGGTATCAAGGTTCTTGGCTGCGGGGTAGGCCCTGACTAATAGATGATGCCGGACCATTCCATAGTGGATATTATGTCTTCTTTTTTTTTCCTTTCTTAGTGAACTTCTGCCCTGGTTTCGAAGTGGTGAGGATGTCCCAGAAGGGAGCTTGAAAAGTGGTCTGGTACATCTGTCTTGGTGACCAGGCAAGTTACTTAGGTGTGGTCCGGTGCTTTTGAGCATTCGAGGTGTCATGAGTTACTTGCAGAATCCCCTCCACGAATGTCTGGAAAATCCATACTAGAACTCCTCTGTTTAGCTATGGGCAGAAACCAACGCAGAATGGACTGGCACAGAAAAGTGGGAAGAAGCTACAGAGTTTGAAGCACTGTTAGTTTGAGTGGAGAGAGGAAAGGGCTAAGTGGGCGTGACGTTTTATGGCCAAAGGGGGCTATATAATTCTCTTGTTGATGCAAACTATTTTTGGGGTTTTTGCATTTGACACCTATCAACTACATATAAATGCCAGCCAGTATGCATGTTAGGGAAGTCTGCAGACAGTGATTGATATGAAATGGGATGTGTCTGGTGTCCACATTCAAGATAGTTATTGATCTGATTTATAGTACATTAGCTCTAATTTATCTTTAAGGTTGCACACTTTGGAATGCTGTCAAGGACTCTCTCTCCTTTTTTCTTTAGGGAGATTTTCAGAAGCAAAAATGAATATGACATTCCTCTGATTTCATTAAAGATTTCTTTACATTACTTGCATATTTAGTAAAGATTATATATATTTCGCCAATGCAGTTGTGTAGTCAGTCTAGCTGTCCTGCAATCAACAATAGAATGTTAGATAAAGATCCTGTCTGCCATTGCTGTCAGTGATCCAGCTATACCCTATGATTTTAATGAGGGTATTTTTGGATGTTTCACACCTGCAGGGTGGCTTCTTGAAGCGGAATTATGGTCTGCTTTGGGGTTACGTGTGGAGGGCTACACCTGAGGAGACAGGCAGCTGAAGAAGTGCTCATGAGCTCGACGCCAAACTGTCCTTGGCTGAAGTACAGTAAACAACCAAAAGCTTTGTTCTGCTAAAGATGTCTTTCCCTCTGTACTGTTGGTCTCTGGTGTGTGCAGTAGAGAATTTTTGGTGTACTTTTCATAGATTATTGGTATGTTCCAGTTTATATACATGCATTGGTCAGCTTTTTATAATCTTAATCTGAAGTAGTGTTTTAACAAAAATGGTGTGTGGGGGGGGGGGCAGCAAATACATGCTATACATGTCTGTTCACTTTATCTAACCTCAGTAAATAAAAGCTTTACATCAGCAGTTCTGAACTGGGAGTATGTGAAGCCTCACCAGGGGGTACATAAGATGCATTTCGAGGAGTGAAAGTATATTGGTCACATAGAGAATATATGTGTACCACATTCCCCAAGTGACTCACAAAGAAGAGTATCTTGTATCTTGCCTTTGAAGAAAAATCAAAATGACCTGAGAGGTGGGGGTATGTGACGCATGGCACTGAGACCGAAAAAGCTTCAGAACCACTGCTCTACAGGCTGGTCCAGTGGAATCTGCTCATTCCAATGAACCAGCCAACACGAGGTCCTATCTACGGCAAAGATAGAATTAGCAGCTGAAGCTTCTAACCCGACCATCACTGAATAGCCTTGCCTCTGCATATATCTGGCGAACGTTCTGGGTCATCCTCATGAAATCGATTAATCGAGGAGATAAATAAGATAAGATAAAACTGTTTCACAGCATCTCTTCTTCATGTACCTCTCTGTAGTCATTTAACTGCTGCTCGTAAAACATGAAAATTGCATTTACTTTTGGTTAAAAATAAAAAAAAAATGCTGCATCCCAGCTCCATTTGCTTTTTTTTTTTTTAATTTTTGGCCTCATCCTTGGTGTTCTCTACTTGATCTCACTATTCCTATCAGTTGGTCATCCGTTCTATTCTCATAATCTCTTACGGTCACTTCTCTTTAGATGATGTTTTCTTATTATTATTATTATTATTACTAGAGTTTCAGACGTGTGTAAACTGAAATGTGCACAGCTTACTACTAGTGTTTTCAACAGTTTCTCATATATTCTATCCCCTCAAATTCATTCTGAGTCAGCCCGCACTATTCAGTATTTGAAACTCTCCCTTTCCTCTTGTTGCTTGCTTGCTTTTTGTTTGGATTTCAAACTAGATACTGACATAAAATATTGAAATAATTCAGCTACTTTGCTGACAGGCATACAAAATAGACACTTGTAACTTTGACTTGCAAACACACAAGGTGCTTCTGATGGATTCCCCAGGTGTGTGCTATCTTTCAACAGGTTTTGGACTGTCATTTACAGAACCCTCAGGATAATTGGCTTAGCATCCATCCATCAGTTTAGCTGGGCACTCCCCATTCCAAGTAGAAATTTCTAAGCTATAGCAGCCTTGATGCCCTCTCTCACTCAGGCATTCTGATTTAGATGAGAAACCAATGCTTAGAATAACTGAAAGAAGTATAACTTTGGTTTCATTGTACAGGTAACAGTTGGCAGTCTATTAACAGTGATGCCAAAGTGTGCCAACAAAAAGGATATTCATTTCAATTGGACCCAAGCCTATAACTGGTCCTGACTTTACCGATGGGATTTAGCATCTTGTGGCAAACAAACCAGCCATGCTGTTGGTCATGCCGTGTCCAGCACGTCCAGTTTGCTTGTTTGGCATCCAAATGCTTCGCAGAACTTTTCTCAATAACAAAGAAAAAAAATGGCACTTCCTGCTGAATCCATGTAAAATGGCATTAACAAGTGACAGCAAATATGTAATTTCATCATTGGCATATTATAAGCTTTATCTCTTGGAAAGGGATGCTTTTGTAAAGTGCTAAGTATAGATATTGTAAATTGATATTTCATACAAGAAGCCTGTTCTTAAAAGGAAAAAAAACAACAACAACAACAAACATTTTGGTGTGTCTTGTTATTTAAATTGGCCTACCTGACCAACAGCAGATGAACCAATGTCATTTGAACTGTGCTGCTTGGACTTCATTTTTTAGTCTGACCTTAAGCAGAAAACGAACTGTATTTGAGGTAGCTTTTTAGTTTTGTTCGATTTTAATTTAGTGGTATTTTTAATTACAAGATAAAAGAAATACTAATCTGTTGTTGCTATAACAGTTGGGCTTTCCCGAAGAACAGTCATTCAGCAGAAATACGACATGGTGTTTGTTGCAATTCAAAGTTCTATTCTTAATTTCTAATTGTTAGTATTAATGTAAATGAAAATTAACTTGCTGCTTCCTCCTCTTCTCTTTTTTAAAGTGTCATGTCAGTGTGATTCCTATATACTCTTGCATGGAGAAACGAACTCTTGAAGAATTCTCTAAAACAATTGCGGCAGCAATGACACTGTGCATATTAATTTACACAAGTACCGCAATTTTTGGTTTTTTGATGTTTGGAAACACAATCACCAGCGATATCCTGTTGTCGTTCAAGCCAGATGTTTGTGTGGTTATAGCGGTGGCGCTGATCGCTCTGAAGACCTATCTGACTTATCCAATCCTCCTCTTCTGTGGCAGGTATGTACATACATATTGACAGACTCTCATCCCTGCTAGCCTTAAGTGATGGTCAGGAAATTCATTTGCATCTTTGGTTGTCGTGACATTGGTTTTTATCTGAACTATCTGAAATGTGACTCTTACGGTGAGATGGTTAACTTTGTTCTTAGCCAGGCTGTAAAAGGTTGCATTGATGAGGAAGATGCTGCGTCACAGTCCTGTGGCTCCTGAGTAATTCAGGATTTTAAGGGGTTGTTGGGGGTGCAGATAAAACAGCAGATAGTTTTGCATCTGTTTTTGTGTACTCTTTAGCTCATTGCTAAATATCTAGACTTTATAGGAGTGAGTCCATTAGACTTTGTATACCAGACTCTGACTAGGTCAGATTAAATGTATCTAAAGTAAACAAGGAGAATAAATTGAAAAAGAAAAAAAAATTTTTTAAAGTGAAAACAAAACAGCCGCAGGTTTTAATATAAATACAAGTAAAAGAGATAGACAAACAGACCTGGTTCATTCAGAAATTCCAAGCATGTGGCTTTGTAATAGATTAAAAAAAAAAAAAGATTGTATCTTATGCAGTTAAAGTCTTTCAAGGGTTAATAAATTTGAGTGCCCTGTATGTAACTTAATTATGGCTGCTTCAGTGCTAAACTTTGTAATCACATTATCAGATACGTACAGAAGAAGAAAGTTTATAATGATGCACCAGAGACTGACTGACGTTTCCTGTTCTTCTACTATGACCTATCAAAAGCCCGCATGGGGACTTATCTGAAGTCTCTTGTGGTCTTGGTGAGAGGAGAGAGCTGGTGAAATCAGTGGATGCTTTGCACAGCACCAAATATGTTCAGCTGGTTACTCCTACCCCTGCATTTTTTAACTTCACCAACTGCAGCTTCCCTGTTATCTGCATCACTGCTGCCATGCAGTTTCCTGGCATGTTACTGTTATATCAGCCACCTGCTCTTAGCTTAAAAAAAAAGAGAACTTGCAGTTTCCTCCACTGTTACTAGCTTCCTAAACGATTTTGAGCATGACCTCACCAGCGCAATGCTTGAAAAATATGGAATTCACCAAAATTACCTTTGAAGTAATGATTCAGGTGAATTATTGCAAAAAAAATGTTTAATATACTGAAAATTAAGGCTAATTATCAACAGATTTCAGAGCTCCTTTTAATTTTGGTTTGAAGCTGTTGTTTCTTTATTGATTTTGTCCTGTTTGCTGAAAACTGCCTTTTTGATGTAAGTGATCCTTTTCTAGATAACCTAAGAGACCAGCTTAGCTTTCCAGAAATGAACAATCAAAGCTATTTGTATAACCAACTTAATTTTTAATTTTCTATATACCTTTGTGGTTTGCTTCTGATTTCTGTGTGATTCTGAAATGTTTTCATGCTGTATTAATATATACTTTACCTGAGAATAAATGTTAATGACATTAAGTATGTAAATCCAGCAGGCAAACATTCATTATTTGTACACTCAAATCTCCCCCTTAACCTGCTCATCAATTTTGAACCCATCACCCCATTATCGCTTCCACGCAACTCCCTGCATTGCCCACCACTACTGGTCTGATACTTTCCCTCATCCTCCTACAAAATGTTACCTCTACTCCCTTCTATAGCATTTGGTGTGTAGCCTTCTTGAACCCTTTAAATGATTATTTTACTAAGCAGTTTTGATCTATTTTCCTAGCAAAAATAAAAGTTGGTTTCCGAATCATCCAGCTTGGATTAAGGACGCTGTTCCTAGACAATTTGCATATTGCCATCATAAGTTGTCCTTGAAGAGCTCAACGACCACGTTCAGCTTCTGCAGCCAATGTCACGCGCGCGTCTTCTGAATAACCACAAGGTTTTTTTTTTTTTCCTTTGTGAGTGTATCTTAGCCAGTTGGGATGTTGCTTTCTGCAGTCTTTAAACGATCAAGGACAAGTGTTCCTCACTTCCCTATTTCTAACACCAGGCTTCCTATATACATATACTACTACACAGCCTGCCAACCATCAGCCATGCATGCTGGTAATCTGTTGCACATACAAAGTGGATAACTGTGGCTTAAAGTGAAGGCCGCTGCCGCCTCTCTCTTTCTCTCTCTCTTCTCTCTCTCTCTCTTCTCTCTCCTCCCTCTCTCTCTCCTCTCTCTCCTCCCTCTCCTCTCTCCTCTCCTCCCCCCTCTCTCTCTCTCTCTCTTCTCTCTCCTCTCTCCTCTCTCTCCTCTCTCGCTCCTCTCTCTCTCTCCCTCTCTCTCTCTCTCCCTCCCTCTCTCCTCCCTCTCTCTCTCCTCTCTCCCTCTCTCTCCTCTCTCCTCCCTCTCCCCTCTCTCTCTCTCTCTCTCTCTCTCTTTCATTCATTCAAGAAGAAATTTAGATAATTAAGGTACATTACTTCAATTACTGACGTGTTATTATTTTTTTTTTTTACTTTGCTTTTATTTAAACCGGTCTGTAGAGCGGGTTTGGAAAGCATCTGGTTGCATATTTGGAAAATGTCTGCCATCCAGTTTGAACAAAGAGAGCGGTTGCGGAGAATTCTGATGACAGTCTTCTGGTTTGCAGCCACCCTCATACTCAGCCTGTTTATTCCAAACATTGGAGTAGTCATTGCTGCCCTTGGATCTTTAGCTGCGGTTTTCATCTTCGTCTTTCCAGGTACTTCATAATTTATCTTCTGTTGACCCGAAGATGTTTCCTGAACGCTAAAAGAGGCTCAGGCAACTTAGAAGCCCGTCCCCTCCCATCCCTGCATTTTACCTTGTGTGAAACATGCACATAAGTTTCTTCCTACCAGTACTACAAGTGTCTGACAAGTCCATGGCTTTATTGACAGATAAGACAAACTCCCCCCCTACAGTTAATGATGGCTTCCTTCTGCCATGCTGAAACCAAACAGAATTTCCAATTGCCTTGTGGGGTTTGTAGCTCTCTGAAAGAATAAGAATGATTTGGCCTTTGCAAGCGTACTCTGAAATCCAATCTGCCAAGTCAGTCAGCCACAAGAAATTTATCTTTGAAGAATTTGTTGCAGTTCCTCCCAGGCCTTCGACACTAGTGCAATAAAATAATTACATTTCATTTTATCACTTCTTTCCTTGATCACTTTCTTCTTTTTAATATAAAGTAGACTGACAATGCGTTTGGTCTTTTCCTTACAATTTTAATTCGTATATTAAGAGCACCAGAAATACTAAAAAATAGCAAGATAAATGCACTGTTTGTTTTGTAGTATGTTTACTACCGCCATTTCATAATTTTAACTTATTTTAAACCCGAAGTTTTATTTTTGCTTAGGACAGAAAGAATGACTTAACATGGAGCTAGGTTGGGACTGATTCCGTCTGACATAACTTCCCAGCATGGCGTCGTCTTAGTCTTCACTTGACAGTCGCACAGCTTTCGCCTGGCCACTTAAAAAAAAAAAGAAAAAGTTCTACTAAAGCTTTCCTTGCTGAAGTTGGAAATGCAAAGCCCCCCCCGTGTTACAGGGTTGGCAAACACTTTTTTTAGTGGTCAACCATGGCACCATGTTCAGGTCGTCTCCATTGCAGACATCAATGTGCGACACAAAAGAAACTTGTTCCAAACAAATCATAATTATTTAAGCACTTTCGTTTGTAAACTCGTTAATAGTAGAGTCTTCTGCGAATTTCAGAATGTAGGTGTTTGAAAATTGCCCCCAAGTCCACAGCGAATCCATAGCGCAGTTAACTTAACGTGCAGTCATTTTAGATTTCAACTGTAATCATCTTTACAAACTGACTTGTCTAGATCGGAGCCCAGATAAGATAAAATTTGTGGGTGCTTAACCATTCCTAATGACCTGGTTTCTCAACTCAGTCGGTCATTTATCGAGTATTCCTGTGCAGAACACACTTCTGCTTACCCCATTTTCATCCGCTTGTTATGACAGCAGTCAAGTTTGTAGATGCTAAGTGAATACTGAAACACACTTGTCTTGATTTTATTTTATTGAAACAATCTTTGTTTATTTGTTTGTTGTTTTTTTTTTTTTATGATAAACCATCCGAAGAGTCTGTCTGTTTCTTTCAGGAATGTGCCTCTTCCAGGTTGCATTAGGAAAAAGATCGGAGCTGACCAGCTGGAGATATAGACTCTTACTAAGTATTAGCATTGCTTACACTGTCTTAGGAGCGTTCATTTTTGGTGTGACAGTCACCCAAACATTTGTAAAGGATTCTGATGGTTCAGGGATACTTCCAGACAAATCAGAGTCTACATGTTGAGTGTTTTTTTTTTTTTAAATGTATGCAAAAAATGCAGATTTCTGTATGTTTCCGTTTTCAGTACAGTGATCTACCGAAATTACTCTACTCAAAAAATACAGTTGTCTGAGTGTATTTATTCATCCAATTTTTTAAGATAGTTTTTTTTTTAATTTTTTTTACCTCATATCAGTGTGAAAAGAGATTTTTACAAAAAGAAGCGTTTTTAACGAACTTGCTACATCCATCTGCCAGCACGCTGTAGGGTTGGCCATCTGTTTATTGTGAAGCCTAGTGATATTTACAAACGTCCCTCTCTATTGTCGTCTTCGATACTTGTGAAGCTCTTCTAAACCTAGTTGTTAATTTCCTTTTTAACTTACAAAGTGCACGTCCGTCTCTATTGTCGTCTTCGATACTTGTGAAGCTCTTCTAAACCTAGTTGTTAATTTCCTTTTTAACTTACAAAGTGCACGTCCGTCTCTATTGTCTTCTTCGATACTTGTGAAGCTCTTCTAAACCTAGTTGTTAATTTCCTTTTTAACTTACAAAGTGCGGCAAGAGAAATATCTGCTTTTATAGGAAAAGGAACATTTCTGATTCCTCTCCAAGAATCACAAACAACGGTAGTTCCGCTTTAAGGCAGACGTGTTGTCGTTCCTCGGTCAACCGCTTGTAAATTTGAAGAAACGCCTGGAGATTACTGAAATGTTTTGTCCATCTTAAGATGCTAACTTCTGAGGAAGATCGGACAAAAGGAAAAAAAACAAAAAAACAGGCGCATTCTTCCACGAGCGAGAGGCAGGCAGACCAGGTAAGGCATTGTTCATTGTGATACTAAAAGGATTCTTACTGTCTCAGGGTACAGAAATAAAGAAAATTTCCGAAATTTTATATTGAAAAGTTTTGAACAAATGTTGATGATGCTGATAATTTCCTGAAACGTTTCTGATAACAATGGTATGTTTGTTTCATGTTTGTCTTATATCCAACAATGAGCAAGAAAATTTCCAGGAATTATATATAATAAAAATTGAATCATTTAAAATCTGAGTTAGTACTTAGTTTAAGTTAAGCAGTTTCAGTTATCATTACTTAACTTAAACTATCTTTTTATCTTTCTTTTTTTTTACACCAAATTAATGTTATAAAATTGTAAGGATTCTCAAAATATGAAAGTTAAAGAGGAACTCATTAGGTTCAGACGTTTAAATTAAATTACTCATGGAATGTTTAAATTGCTATAATTTCTTTATCATGATTTGAAATAAATTTAAGGAAGTATTTGGGTTAATAAAATGTTTTTGGGGGAATAAGATAAAAAATAATTGAATTCTAGTGCTATTACAGGAAGCATTGACAATGAATGTACATAGGGGGAGATAATTAAAAGGTGAAATAGTGAGAAAAAGTGCGGAATGAGTTGGTAAAAATGGATAAAGGAAAAGAAGTTAAACATTAGGTAAGTTTGTTTTTCTAAAACATGTCTATTGTTGTTGCCGTGGAAGTTGGGGGATTTTTTGTCTTTTTACTGAAGTTATTCCAGGTGTGTTCAGAAGTTTAAGTGAAATAAATATTTAACGATCATGTTAACGACTATTATATAATGTGGCACATGATTTTTATTAGTAATGGAATCTAAAATGAGATGAGAAAGTAACTATACTTAGTTAAGATAACTTTTATTCAAAAATGAATTCCATTCAAAGCACCGAACCTGCTATTGCTGCATTTTCCATAAATCTTAAGTGATGCATTCTAGACAGAAGACAAAAATCAGGTTAATTACTGAAATCAAACTGCTTTACCATCCCGTAAATTGTCCGCGCCTGGGCCTGTTTCTCTGATTGTTGGGATGGAAAGCTAACCAAAAAGAAAATGAATAAAAGTTGTTGGTATTTTAATATTTCAATGACAAATTTAGTAGAATCTGCTAAAATAAACTCCACCAATATGGTAACACTTGGATTTTTACATGATAAGCACCATCCATATCTCAGAAAAAATTTTCCTTGCTTGTTTTAAGAACAAAATTCTTTGATTTGAAGATTGGCCTGGGAATTCTCCAGCTAAAAATCCATTTGAGAACATATGAGAAGTGCTGGATCAATATTATATTAACATTGTTTTACTTTGTTTTACAATGGATTGACAAAAAATGGGAAAAAGTTATTAAGGTTTCTGGGGATATTTCATTATACAAGAAACCAGGTAAAACTGCCAGGTAGAATAAATCTAGTCAACAAAAGTAAAGGTCACTAGTCTCTGTTAATTTTGATCAGTTTTAACTTTTCTTTTCTAATTTCAGATTTTTTAAATCTTGTAAATAAACACTTAAAAGATTCAAAATTACCGTGGGTATTAAATTGACTGGCCAAGAAGACTCTACTAGGGATGTTCAAATGAAATGCAGCTGAAATATCATTACGCTGATGGTACTGGGCCCTGGGTTTCATTTGAACAACCCTTGTGCATACTTCTACTGTTGGAAGCTACCAGTATGTTTCATGAAAAAAGATAGTGTCTATATAGGGCCAAAACCAGATCAGAAAGAACTCTTATCATGGATAGTTTGTCTTCATTACTAAACATAAAAATAAGTTATTTTAGATTGAAATCTTTGTTTACATGATAGTTTTAAAGATAAGACATTTCATATATAATACAGTCTCATTATCTCCAAATGAAATTTGATAGAAAGCATCTGAAAACTGGCAGGATTTCTGATGTTTGTCACTTCAGAATGTGCTTTCTACTCTATCTCACTTTCTATGATTTTCTATACATCCTACATCTTAACAAAATTTGTAGATTTTATCAGTAAAATGATGCAAATTCTTTGAGATCAACATCCTTATTTGCTAAAGCATAGAAGGTATTTGTTCATATCTTTGACAAGTGTATAACCAGTTACGTTTCTTGTTTAATGTTACAAGTTATAAAAATATACAACATACTGTATACCGTCCAGTATCGCAATTTGCGCAGATGCTCTGGAAAGTCAAACACCATCTCATCGCAATGTCCTTGCGAGTTAAAACAAGTCCAGAACTGCTGCATGACTGGGAATGAATTGGCATAGAAAATGTCAACTTCAATGGTAAGGAGGCAACAGCTGCTAACCCTTGGCCTGCATGGCTTCAATGTACAAGAAGCTCGGAGTGGACAAGGCACCACAGACGTTAGACTGGACAGCTGGAAGCACAGAGCAGCTTTACAAGTTGTCTGGGTGAGGAATACTAGCACAGGTGTATTGTCCCTTTAATTAAGTACACCACAGCCTACCTATCATGAAGCTCTGGAGTTGGCAGTTGGCACATCACACCCCATTTATGTTGATGCCTTACAACACTGTACTCCCCAGTGCCAGTGAACTGATGCCTGACCACAAGGATAGAAACTGGAGGTTCCAGGATGAATAAGGCACCTTGCTGCAGGAAGTGCAAAGTATGGAAGTGGTATGAAGACCCCCACCTCCCCTCCAAGTTGTTCTCAACCTGTCTGAGAACCTGTGGCACCGAGTCAGTTGGGCACTTGTAAAAAAACAAAACAACAAAGAATAAAGTTGAAATTATAGAAGCAGTAATCCATGCTTGTGCAACCATACCCATTACATGTTGGTTGCCAACATGCCTAAGTACTGCACACTGGTTATCAAAGACAAATGCAAGTCAATGGAGTATTGAGCTAAAAACTTTTCTCTCTTTGCAGATTCTTTTCCATGATTGTCTTTCACCAGGTACTCTGCTGTGCAACACCTCTAGAGCTCTGTAATAGCAGCAGTGCAATCAGTGCTACTAATCCAGCTGTCTCCCATTTCCAATGTCGTGGATATGCTTTCGTAAGCTTTGATGCTGCATTCCGTTAGAGGATCATTTCTGCTGCAGTTTGTTACCTGTGTTCATTCAGCTGAGGAGATAAGCAGCAATCAGAGGTAACATACATTTCTTTAGATGGTTAAGTATAAAATTACTGTTAATTTACCTGATACTGTTGTAATCTCTTGTCCTTTCTGACATTCATTTTGATGTACATAAGCTTGTAAGACATCTCGACCATTTACGGGGAGTCAGCATAACCACAGATGGCAAACCACCAGGGGGAGCTCTCAGAACATTACTAGTGACATACCAAGGCTGAATACAACAGCAAGTACGGTAAAAACATAGATGACTTACAAAGTTGTTAAGACTATTAAATTTATCATGGGAAAAAAATTTTTAATGCTTTTTTTAAAAGTCACTTTAGATTATGGATGTATAACTTTTGGGGTGGACCTGCCTCAGTAGATGCAAAAATAAGCACACGCGACAATTTTTGCCTGCAGTAATTTTTAAAATGTGTTCAGCTTTACTCTGATAGGCTTTTAGCCATGGAAGATTAATAAAACTTAGTTTTTATTATTAATTCATCGTTAGACACACAAACTTGTACAGTGATTTTTTAAAAAAAATAACCCAGCCATGATAGTTAGATAAACATATATTCTATGCTATCTAAATATCTTTATACATAGTAGGATCATTAAAATAAGATTATACATATGGATTTTCGAAAAGACCAAGTTACTGTGAGATAATTAATACTGAAATAAGCAAGATTGGTGAAGATATCAGGGAGTAACGAACAAAACAAGCCTATCAAGATAACCCACTTAGCTTCTACATAGTGATTATAGTCATCTAGATATAGGAAAGATAAACCTAATAATGGTCAGCCAAATCATGTTATTAACAATTGAATATATTCAGGATTGAGTAATATTACAGAGATAGAAATAAGTGCAAACATTGCATTGTCCTTTATCTAAAATCCTAATTTTTCCTTCATAATCTCTTGTTCACATGGGTATATTTAAAAAGCTATGATGCCTGTTTCAGTCTGAAATATTAGGATTTTAGATAAACATAAGTTTGCTCTTCTCTATATTTTGCTACAATGTCCTTTACAACTTCTGGCATAACACATTTTGCATATTACATAATTATATTGCAATGAAAATGAGACTGGTGAAAAAATATGCTGCTTGTGAATTCCAAACACATT
Organism: Nautilus pompilius; assembly: GCA_018389105.1. Classification (NCBI taxonomy): domain Eukaryota; kingdom Metazoa; phylum Mollusca; class Cephalopoda; order Nautilida; family Nautilidae; genus Nautilus; species Nautilus pompilius. The sequence continues at coordinate 30,992 of JACATO010000978.1, read as the reverse complement.
TGTATGATTAGATGTTTGTTAATAGCAAGAATATCTTCTTAATGTTAGTTCTGACACTGCATTTCTAAAACCAGTTTCTTGATATTAGGATCCAATTTGTCATTGCAAATTGAAGTGTAAACTACTGTCATTCAATCAACTTTGAAGCTTTGTTTTGCTGAAGTTCATGAGAGTAAAAGCTTGCAATTGTAAGTGGATCTGAATAAGAACGAATAGATAGCAGTCTTTATGTAAGGGTCTGATCTTGAGGCACGAGTAAATCCTCTTTCATATACACAGAGCATAGTACAGTCCTTCCTTGATTTACACAGGGGATGTGTTCCTGAAAAAACAGCATGCAAATTTAATTCATGTATTTCAAACCTACTATTACACAGTAAGCAGGGGTTTATGTTCCATAATTGTACATATTTTCAAGTCTTCACTGGAAGAAAACCATTATCCTGCTACCTCATGGCTGTGGTGGTCTAGCAGACTCGAGACGCATCATCCCAGCAGCCCACCTGCTCTGCTGCTACCACTAGAGTTAACAACATCATACAATAAATGCTTTGTTTTTATTCCACTCTTATTCTAATTTTGTATAATGACTAAGCATCTAAAAACTACACCAATAGTAAAAGCTGGTAGCTAACATCTAATTGTTTGTATCTTTTGTTTGTTAAGAAAAGTTTTAAAGATATAAATTTACTTATAAGACCGTTATCCACAAGATATCGCCGTCAAGAAGATCAGCTTCATGTCATCTTGTGGTGACCCGCTGTCACGAGATCAACTCATGACAACCATAGTCTTCCACCGCCAATGACTCGTTTTCTCATTTCAACACTAAATGTACATTTAGATGTCTGAAACACGTTTATGTACATATTCATTTCCATACTCTTCTGTCAACACAACTGCCAGATGCAAGAGCAGAGATAGGCACAGGGTGGACCAAAAAATGTACCAATATCGATGTCAAATAAAAATGTAATAGATTTGGATGTTAGTGTAAAACAAAAACTTGGAATGTGTAAGCCCTCATTACTGCCTTTATCAGCCAGGGTAGATTCAGAATTCACTGCAAAGTTCAATACCATAATAGAAAATAATCGAAGAAATCTTTCATTCCCAGATTTAAACTTCATTAAACTCTATAGGATAAACTAGAACAAAGAGTCGAGAAAAAAGGTCCAGCTGATGCCGATCAGCCTTTGATCATGAATCACTTTATTACTGCAAATCAGGGTCTGACTGGAGTCAGGTTGTAAGTAAATAAAAACGATACAGATTTTACAGCTTTTGTCGTACGAAAGGTTTCTTTAACCCTCCCACTATCGCTGGGTATATTATTTCTTTGGTGAGTCCCTGTGTGTGTCAGTATAAACAATGACTGAGTCCAGCAGGATCCACCGATCGATAAAATACCGATACCTGATAGATTGGTAGGTGGTGACAGACTTGAATCGCCGCCCACTCCTGACAGCCAAGCAGAGACCGGCTGATGCTGATCAACACAGACAGGTGGATACTGTATAAACAGGTACGTTCTTTGCATATGCGAAATCCAACAATTAGTGGGATTTAATATTAAACAAAACATCCATAAGTTCAAAAAAATGATATGAATTTAAAAGAATACATTAATTCCCAAACTAATATTAATTATGCAGGTAAATTTGAGAAAAGTATTCAAACTTAACGCTAATCATCATCATATTTCTTTTATTACTATTTTAAATAAGTAAATTATGAACAATGCAAATCTGAAGTTCTAGTCACTAGTTTAGATTCTGAGACAACTTAATCAAAATTTAATAAAATTCACCGAAATCTACCATCAGCTTTCGGATTAATAGCCACGTTTATTTCCAAACATTTAAAGACCGGACTGGTTAATTCAGGTCGGAAGTCAAAACAAAATGCAGGTTACGTCCCTTTACTTAAATTAAAAGTAAAAACAACACTTTAACCACATTTAACTTAGCAAATAAAAGTCAGGTTTTGTCTGTCTTTAATTTCACGTAACATTGTAAAGAAGAAAATCTCGTATAGTTCACTACTCATTGGAGAAAAAACGTATCAAGGGAGGTAATTTCAAGTGCACTGATGCGTCCTCATAAGGTTTTAAAGCGACAACAATCAATCGACCAGTCTCAGTTCTTTAGAGCTTAGTTTGAGCAGAGGCAGCCAAACATCAAAAGTTTGCTTATTTTCTTTAGTTTTGAAAGCGGAGCGAAAACCAGGAACGTGAGGACAGAATTCTCCTTGTCTCTCCAGGTAGACAGACGGGTATGTTAAGAGATGGTGTTCTGCCATGCGCATGGTACACCAACGCCACCTACTATATTCAACTAACATCAATCAGAGTGCTACCCCCTGTTTAGTTTCCTAGCAAATAAAATTGGGAATTACCGTGCCTGAACCATAATGGAGTCAAGCCAATTATTTCCACTTTCTACCATCTACAAAGGTAACACACGACTGGTGATGAATGACTTGCGTGTAGTTCTTCAGTTTCTGTGCCATCAAACAGCCGGATGCTATTTTGATTTATGCCGACCGGTAGACGGACCTGGCGATACTAAGGTTGGGGGGGGGATTAAGAATTGACAACGAAAAGGAAATGAGAACAAAAACGTGTTTATTTCAAAACTTTTGTTTTCCAGGAATATAACGTAACACATGCATACACAAAAATTAATACTACCAATGAAATAACTACTTCTGATCTTGTCTTCTGGTGCAAAGTAATGTAAATATGTTTCATTGCCTACACGAGAGCATCCACCATACAGGTGCCTTTGAGAAAAGCAAGGAGTTGGCAAATTTAGTCCACACCACCATTAGGGATTGTCCTGGAGCCTTGTTAATGGACACTGCAAAAAAAAAGGTTGGATGGGGAATCGATGTCTCTCGAATTCTTATACTGTCAGTTGTGATGATAGGTATACGGGACAGAAAGTCATCGTCACTTTTGAAATTCCCTTTAATGATTTAGCTTTGATGACGTGAGAAAGTAATTCTTTCCAAACTAACCCTTTGCCTCTTCACAGCCTCGGAGGGTCCATGCTTCTCAAACGCATCAGAGGTGCCCCAATTTTGAGTAGCAAGTTGCGTGGTAGAACACCTGGGAGTTGCAGGGAATTCAAGAATTCAACTGGATAGTGAACAACTTGGTTAGGGTCCACCACTGAGTGTCAGTGAATTTGTAGGAATTGTTCTCTTCTGTTAATTTCTGAAACATCCTGGAATTTATCCTGTAAACAAAATTTTTGGGACAAAAATATCCCTCTCCCGTATCCAGATTTCGTTATGTAAATGTTGCTGCATATTTGGGAACTCCCTTACCCCATTTCCTCTCCTGAAGTATGAAGGATGAATTTAGACCGGATGATAAGTCCATCTGCTACTTCAGCAACAATATTTCCATTTCCAATATCAGGAGGAGTTGAATCAAAGTTTCCTTTCAACAGGTCTCCATGGAGACACGCTCCCATGTCCATGTTGTTAGTTAGCCTCAGTATGAAAACGTGTACAAAGGAAAGATAACTTCATGCAGGCATTCAACTCATCATTTTTGGTTTTTTGAAGTACAACAGGTAAGGTCTGTCTGAAGTCAGCAGCATAGGAATTTGCACCATACATAACCTTTGAATTGCGCCGAAAGTCCTGAATAGTTGTGTTGACATCCTCAAATACTCCCTTGTAAGATATGATGCAATCATCCAACACTATTAATTCAAAATCAACCAGTAATTGTGCAAGGGCAGTCCCCCTTTTAAATGATGCAAACATGGGACTTCTTTCTGGATTGATCCAATAGAAGCTTGAAAGTGGAATGGATAGTGCTTCCTCTAGTAAGCAGAGTGACTGCAATCTCTGATGATGTCACAGCTAGAGAAATTGTAACATCTGACGAATCATAACCAGGATCAGGTTGAGAGAAAATGTCTTCGCAGTGCCGCAAGTGCGTCAAAGAAAAATCTGGCTCCATTTATAGACTCAATATCTTCAGAGATTTTGGTGTAGGCTTCTCTTTGTTCATCTATCAGCTTTATTTTCCTCAATAAATTCTAAAACTTCGAAACATGACAGGCAATTTCACGTATGATCATCTGAGCAAGAATTTGCGAGTTGTCCCCGGAAGATGTTGGTAGTCCATAGAATTGAGGTCTTTCCCTTGAAGGGAGAAAAGATTGTCTTCAATGAGGATCTTGGCATCGTTAGAGATGAAATCAGAAAAGTCCAACGCGAGTTTCGGCTTCTCTCTCTGAGCTGTGTGGAGAATTCCCTCACTCATGACGTCCTTTTATTTCCGTCAGAGGACTTTCGGGTTGGATGGGCTGCAGGCTTGAAGAATGATGCAGAAGAGTAATCTCAGTTGAGAAGAGGGCTGACAAACAGTAACCTCTTTCATGGCTTTATGCGATCTTGCATACAGTGAGAATTGGAATTGAGCTTCCCCCATCAACCATGGACCATTTACTTGCAGACCACATCAAATAGGCCAGGGTCTTTCTCAGGGCCAGGTAGCTCAGCATTTATAAATGTGTCAATCTCCCTTGCACGAATGTTTTCACTCAACCGTATCAAGATGTCGGCATGAGGAAGGCTACGTTTTTGCTACCCAATGGTGAAGATGTTGCATCTTGTCTACCCAAAGACACCACCATCTATTGTAGTGATCAGCCTAAAAAAGATCTTCAATTTTTAGTTTAAAAATAACCAAAGCAATGATGACATGTCTCTCTGTTGGCTTTTCGTTTGATAAAGCCCAAACTGGATCTCCTTCCATTTTGGACTGCAAGTGAAGGCAAATGATGATCCACCCGTGGAGGACAAAGGGAAAATAATCATTCCCCCCACATTCTGAGCGTTTGTACCTCAGCATCACTGAGATGGACACACTGTTCTACACGCAGGTGTGTATAATTCAGTTTTTCTATACTCATCCACACGATACTGGTGAAAAAGGTTGGCGCACTTTAAGATGTAGTTTCCTCCTTTGTCCATGATCATGAAGAAATAGAAGTCCTTTGGGGAGACACTCTGTCAGGATGAGCTTGGCCTTTTTCTTTGATAATTTTAGGGATCTGGAAGTGGTACTCATCTTGACCTTGCCACAGGATCATGGAATATTGTACGATATTATAGGCTCTATTTCTCTCAGGAATTCGCTTCATGATGTTGTCAATGTATCTAAGAACAATGTCTCTCTTTTCAAGCCCTTCACCCAAAATAAGAACAGACTTGATCACAGATTGGGGCATTGGATCTCCGTGCATGCCCTCCCCTAGAGAACATGTCTGCATTGGAGGGGACTAGTTGTGCTGCAGGTTTTAAACTTATGATCAATGATTGAGTTGGCGGAACATCTCTTGGAGGAAGAAGACAATACCTAGTTGAACAGCGGGAACATTGATTACTGCACCGCTGGTTTCCTTGCTGATCTTCATTTCCCATGAAGTAAATCTAGACAAAGTTGAGCTCTTTGCCAGGCACTGGACGAATGGATCCGATTCGATGATAGACTTGGCCTCAAACTTTGGAGGTGGGCATAAATCCTGGCTCTGCTATCTACTATGATGCAACAAAGAAAGTCAGCTGAAAGCAAGAATTCTACTTCCTGTTGGCTACTAAGTTATTTGACTCAGGTGTGTGACCAGATAACTATGGTATCAGTGGTTCAGGAGGGGTCTCCACAGGACTAAGCTTGACTTTTACATCAGTACAGCACATTTTTTGGATTCTGCTTTCCAGATTTTAGCACCATATTCATGACAATTAACTAACATAGAGACTATTAACACCTTCGGCTGGTAATCTACCTCAGGTTGGTAAATAAAAGCAGCTCTCTATCAACCAGGGTTATTTCCTTTTATCTGGTATCAGCAGCATGTTGGTCTTGCCTGTGGCACTCGGTCCTTCCGTTGTTGTGGTGCTACATTGGCTCCGATTGCTGCAGTAGGCCTTCGGTGTTTCAGTTGTCGCGATCGACGGTGTCCAGGTATTTCCTCTGTCCTTGCACCTGCGGTGGATTCCTTGTTTCTTCGTTGTTTAGAATCCCTCTGCTTCAGCGTTTGGTTTGCTCGCCACAGAGCCCACTCTCTTTGCGCATGTCTTGGGCTTGGAGAGTCTTTATGTCTTAGGCTTTGGAATTAAGGGGTGATCCGCAGCGAGAGCAAATGGTAAAAGTGTGGAATGTAAATCAGTATATATATAGTTTTGAAGTGAAAAAGATAGTTTCATCGGTCAAAAGATTAAGGATGTAGTTCTGCAAATACCCAGATTCGCGTTTTTGGGTTCGGTTCTAATATGACTACATTACGACCGACCTAATTCCAAGGTTAATTGGCAGTAAAATTCCAAATCGATCGGTCAAAGCGTAAAAAATCTAGTTTTGCAAATATATAGTTACGTCTTTGGGGACCACTCTGTAGCACTTCCTCACCTTAGGGGAATGGTGAATTTGCATCCCACAACGTATGAGTTTCCTAGGTCAAATAATATCGAAGGTAGTTCTGCGCATGCGCAGAATCTCTTATAGTTAGCCCAAATCCAGGTAGCCAATGGTCACTGAGACATCCACTTTGTTCTATGTGTCAACTTTAGTGGCATTTGGCCCAGTAGTTTGGACGAGATTCGCGTTTCATACAAACACACTGACAGAAAATAAGGTGACCTTTGTCTGCTATAAACTCTTTGGTGAAACAATAGATTCTGAAGTTAATTTAATATCCTTCCAGGTGATATTTTATTAAGGAACAGAAAATCAATGATTGGCATCAATAATCAATCATCCGCTGTTTTTCCATTCCTGTCCAATATTTAATGAAATTAGCAATCTTGATATTTATATTTTGTTTAGTAAATTATTGGGCATAATTAGTTTTAGCTTTCATTTCCCAACAGTCAAATATCATCACATTTTCTTAAATTACCAAAAATCCAGGTGAGATTTAAACTGTAATTTCTTGCAAAATACAAAGTGCTAAAATCATCCCTGAAGAATCATTGAGACATAAATGAGCAGAACTCGACCGATAATGAAATGGTACCGAGCTGAATTATCCTGGACGGTTCCACCAGAATACCATCAGCACCAACCTAACCAGTCCAACATCTCCGAGTTTTTCCTCTTTTCTTTCATCACATCCATGTAAATAATAATAATAAATAATAATAATAATAATAATAATAATAATAATAATAATAATAATAATAATAATAATAATAATAGGTATTATTAACTCGAACATCTCACCGCGGTAGACGTCTGGCAGGTCAGCAGCCTCCGTGGCTATCCGTCTTCTGTGATCTTATATATTTTCATGGGGACAAGATTTTGTCAAAATTTGAGTAAATGCTGCGTGGTTTTCTGTCAACAGGGGTCTCACATCTAGTTAATTACTTATTAACTGTATTTAATTAATGCTTTACCTATAAGGTAAGTAATACATATGTTAGTAAAAAATTATATCTGAATGTCAACCCTTTCATCTCCAAATGATCATCAGTCAAAGCAGTGTAAGTTACTCTTAACTTTATCGTTTATCTGAGCGACTGAAGGGAGAAACCCCGACTGCGACTCTCTTCCCAAACAGGAAAATGGTAGCATCACTGCCCGAATATCTGATAATCCAGACTGGGATCACTCAGTCATCTGAGGAGCCTCCAACGATTCGAGCCAAATCGAATGCCCAGCCACAGACAGACTTGGATTACAAGATTAGAGGTGATTTTGAGGGATTTACTACATTTATTAGACACAGAAACAGTAAATTTTCCAGATTTACTTCTAACTGTAACAGTGTAATTTCACACAAATGAAGTCTATTGTATTATATGAATAGAGATCTGGGCTCCAGCGGTGAGCAGCACCTGAAGGTCTCACCGCCCTTATCTCGGCCAGCCCTGCCCGTAAGGATGGACCTTCTCAGAAGATGGATGTTAGTTTACATTACACACCACCAAGAAACATCGAAGTCTATAAAGTAAAAATGTCTTCTTACCACCATCCACTCTATGAAATAAACCAACATTGGTTTTCTAAACACAATATGACTTTATCCGGGATTGTATCTTCAGAGGGAAGAATTCAAGTGTTAACATTTAAACGGGCGGAGAAACGGAGAAAGAATATAATTAAAATTCATACACCTAAATTTAGAGACCACGTCTCACATGGATCGACTGAGCGTAAGGGCCAAAGGGAATGTGCCCTTTATCAGTTGAACAAAATACCACCGACATTGTTACAGCAGAGGGCCAACATCATTACGTTGCTCGTTGCCTAAGGAAGTATATTTCGAATCTGTCTAAAACCATATAATCTTTTCTGATCACGGCTCTCTCAGGTCTAAGACTTGGTCCAACAACCTTTGAGCGTTATTCGCTTTTCCTCGGTATAAAATGACACAGGACTATCTGAACTAATATTTACTAGCGGATTCCAGTGGAAAATACCTCGTTGGATTTGTGTACATTTCCAATGTCAGATTTGTGTACTTTTCCAATCTCGCTTTTCTTCCCCGGTTTCAATGCCTACAAAACAAGAAAAGCCTTCACCGTAAAAAGGTTATGCAGTGAATGAGACAAATGATAATCTAGCAGGCAGTTAACAGATGAACTTCAGGAACGGATGGAACTGACGTTAGTTCTGTGTCGTTTTCACTGAATCTAAGTAGCCATCGAAAAGAAATAAATACGGGAAGAAATTAAAAACACGAGGACTTGTTGATTAGAATTTGAAGTAAAAAAAATTTTTTTAATGTTTTGGAAGCAAACGAAGAATTTGATTAATTCCAGTCAAACGCGCAGTTGGATGTGTACTGGAAGTGTTTTTGGTTTGATGGATCTACTAGATTTGGAAACGTAGTCAGAATTTCCAATAAGATGTTCGATAAAGATCCCAAGAAAGTTCTTGTCAGGTGGCGTCACTCAGTTTGGAAAATGTTCAATATGCAAACATTTTGTTTTAGAAAAAGATAAGAGCCCCAATATCAGGCTGCGACTGTCTTATCCTATCTACAACAAAACCAGGAAGCAAACCCAGCTCGAACGGCCCTATGAAATTAACTATACGAATATAGCTAAAACAACACCAATATCGAACTACATCAGTGGATTACGTTAAGTGAAGGCTACTACTGGTAAAATACAAACGGTATGCAATGGTATTAGATTCCATCTACACATCGCGAATGTATGGAGGGAAAAGTTGAAGTCTGTCTATCACATATCTACTGTCAGTCAAATTTGTGGTCAAACGATGCATACATTTCTTCCAGATCCGTATGAACAATACCATTTTAAAATTGTATCTTTATTTGGAAAAAAATATCTTATTAAAATAAATATATAATTTTCGCATATTCTGTTTGTGACTGTGCGATTTTATACTGGATTGCTATAATTGTCGGGTAGCGTATTTCCTCAACCTAAACCCCGGCTGTTTTTCCAACACTTACCTGCCACGGGTAGACAGGGAAGGGGTAAAGAGAGTGTATATGAGGAATACCCATCGACATTAACAATTCATGATCAGTCCTGGCGGCGGAAAAGCATTCGTTTGCAATGTGAACCTTTGGAACAGTGTTTGTGATTCGTGGCGTATTGTACATTTTGTTTATGTGTGCGCGTGTCCGAAAAGTAGGGAGTTAGGGACCTCTAGTGGAGCGGAGCTCCGTGGGTGGGGCCGGAAGCCGAAGCCATTCGTCAGAAGGAAGCATAATTCCCATTGATGGAGCAGAGTTCCGTTAGAGAGATCACCCCCCTCCACCCCAGCCGAAAACCCCTCAGCCCTTCCTGTCTGAAAATCAGCCCAGAGGGGCCTAACCTTTCCAGCCAGAGAACGCGAAGCCTCGTGCTAAAAAGACTCCCCCCACTTCCGCCTTTACGAACAGGTCAGTCCGAACCCGGGATGCGATCAAGAAGTCAGCCCAGTGAGGTTGGAGAGAACCAATCGCCCGAGCGCTACCCTGCAATGTGAATTTCAATCTTAAAGAACAACAAGAAAATTAGATTCAAAAGTATACGTGTATATTTATTACAGTTAAGTGAATATAACTAACAGTGTACGAAAGTAGTTATACCATTTCTAATTTTATATGCTGATATTTAATCAAGTAATTACTTTAATTTTTAATGTGTATTTTTGTTTTACCTGACTTGCGTTTTCTTAACTCTCAATGGGCGCATCCAGGTATAAAAGGTTCAAGTCTGGAACTTTCGAGATCTACAGGTATTTAGACACCATTGCAACAACGACCACGAAGATCATTCCGTGGTGATATCGTTCACATTGATCGTTGTTTCTATTTTCCTTGGGGTTTTTGCTTAAGTTATGATGGCTTCCTGCCCCCTTTAAGTGATGATCTAAACTGACAGTATTCCTAAAGATTTAAAACACTGACTCCCAGCTCCTGTTTGACCGGATCTTCTGTGTTACAGAGTACATCCACAAAAAACTTCCACTCTCAGCTAATCTCGTATATCAGATCTGCCAGGATAGTTAGATGATTTCTTCATAAATTACTAACACAGAGTTAGTTCAATGCAGACCTATTTTTGTAGTTTTATCCTACAAATGTCCACCATGTGACCAGTGACTGCATTAAAAAAAAAAAAAAAAATATATATATAGATATGGCTTATTTCAGTGTTCGCTTGCAACCGACTGGACGGTAAAATAGATCTTCTTTCTTTCATCTTTAAAGGCTGACGTGAAGCCATCTTTAAAAATCATCATTGAGATTTGCATAATGTTAATCATTCTTATTTAATCTGATGTAAACACCACATAAAATATCTTTTCTTTATAATAGACTGGCTGGCCACCTTAAGAGGACCTGTCCCCTTTCAGATTTTTATGCCAGACTCGAGCAACAGATGAAGATTAGGTGACCACGTGATGTGAAGGATGTCGCCCCATATCTGACTCGGACCGGTCACATTTTCCGTCGGTCTAACAGAGAAGGGGAAATAAAGAGCAGGGTGGCCGTCCAGTGAGAATGAAGGCAAATCACTGATGGGTACAGAGCCGGCGATCAGCAGAAGAATGAGGAAGAACAGTGGGTAGGGAAGGAAATTAAATACTAATTTGTCGCCGGTACCATACATATGTTTAATTAATGGCAACCAAAAAAATCATCTGTTCATGAATAATCGGAAAATATGACCAATGCCTAGTATCCGGAGTCTTGATCAAGGTCTTTGGAGTAGAAACTAGGATCGATCATGTAAAATGTAGGTATATTTGCCGTTATCCTTCCTTTAACGGTGACAATTATTTCATGATTGGACATGATGGAGTTAATCCATGTTTGTCTTTTTGTATACTTCAAAGAGCCACCGATCTGTTGAAATTAATTAGCCACGACCACTAATTAACAAAAAAGTGAGAGAGGTTTATCGATCGCAGGGATAGGCCATCATTATGTGGTAAAACAGCCACAAAAGAACACCTGAGCAGGTGCTTTGTTCTATCTACATTTACTTTTTTGTATTTTGGAATTCTTATTTTTTATAGCTTCGTTGAACTTTGTGCCAGAATGTTCTGCGCTTGGTACAAATTAGTAGACATAAGAATTTCCATAATTTTAATTTATAAAGTCGAGTTATGACTGGAAAAGATGAAAAATAAAAGATTATTTTACGTTAAATATAAGAGGTTAACGGAAAATACTTATGTGGTTTTTAGTTAACAAAAAATAACTACCTAAAATATTAGCCATTTATGCTTCTTACTCTATTATTTTCTAATAATTTACATTTATAATTATTTATCGATTAGAAAATTTGATGCGCTTAGATAAGAAAATTAAAAGACCAAATATCGGCGATCCTATATTTCAGTAAATGTCTAGTATTTCAGTTTTCATCAGTAATCTGTCGGTCTGTTTCTATTAGATGATCACAGGAGTTATCATATTGGAACAAGGAGGAATAATGCTGGGCAGTATGTATACCTGAATGGTGATCCCATTGTCTACAGCAGGGGTGCCAATTACGTCGATCGCGATCTACCAGTCGATCGCAAAGATAGTGTGGGTAGATCGCATGGCATTAAAAGATATAGATTATCATCATCAAAATATAGCCTATCATCTATCCTCACTATGACATTTGTCACTTGATTGACATACAGGACCAGCCAATCGCATGCGCGTTCAACAGAGCCAAGAAGCTGCTGCAAAAGTCAAGCGAGCTAGCAAGTTAGCCTGTAATTTATTTCTACTAAACTTAAGAAAGGGTATAAAAATGAGTGGGGGAGCTGGACCAAGTAAGAAGCCCAAAACCTACCACTTCCATACGGAATGGGAGGACGTTTTTTTCACAATGTCATATTCGAAGTGCGTTTGCCTCATCTGTAAGTCTACCATTGCTATTCCGAAGAAGGGAAATGTGGAGCGCCATCTTCGGACTGTTCATAAAAGCTACGACACTGACTTCCCTCCGAAAAGCGAGCTGAGAAAGAGAAAGGTGGAAGAACTCAAGTCCCAGTTGTCCGGACAACAGGCCTTTTTCTCACAGCTTACCACAAAAGCGAAGGCAGCCACCGAAGCATAGTTCCGAGTCAGTCACTTCATCGTTAAACAGAAGAAATCCTTCCAAGACGGAGAGATGATAAAAGAGGCATTCGTTGAAGCGGCTGACTCGGTGTTTCGAGACTTTAAAAACAAACCAGAAATATTGTCTTCAGTCAAAGCTCTCCAGCTATCAAGAAGTACAGTTACACGGCGCTGTGATACATTGGCCGAGGATTTGGCCCAGAAACTTTGGAGGGATATCGCGGACTGCGAGTGTTTCTCACTGCAATTGGACGAGTCTACAGACGTGAGTGACACAGACCAGTTGTACATTTTTATTCGTATGGTGTTTACGGATATGACTGCAAAAGAGGAGCCATTAACAGTATTGCCCATGAAGGAACACACGCGGGGAGAGGACATTTTTCAATCTTTCAGAAACTTTGAGAAAACTCAACTCCCACTGTGCAAGTTGGTGTCCATCACCACGGATGGTGCACCCGTGATGGTTGGATTTATTGCCAAGTGCAAGGAGGATGATGCCTTCCCCAACTTCCTCAATTACCACTGCATAATACACCAACAAGCTTTATGCATAAAAATGCTCAACATGAAAGAGATAATGGATGTGGCAACGAAGATCGCCTGTTCTATTCGCGCCAGATCTCTTCAGAGACGGCTGTTCCGTGCGAATCTGGAGAAGGCGGAAAGCGACCACACCGAATTGTTGCTACACACTGACGTGAGATGTCTTAGTCGAGAGAAATTCCTGCAAAGATTTCGAGAGCTCTGTCCCGACATTAAGGAGTTTTTCCTTGTATCTAAACATGCAGAATACAACCAATTAAATGACGATCAGTGGCTACTGGATTTGGCATTTTTAACTGATCTGACCATCATGTAAAATGACCTTAATATTGAGCTGCAAGGAAAAGACAAAACACTGGTCAATACGATCAGCGCAGTTAATGCGTTCAAACAAAAATTGCAACATCTGTGCTCAAAGCTCCAGCGCCATGATTTGTCAAACTTCCAGAACCTCGCGTCAGAGCTGGAGACGCAAGGGAAGGCGTGTGCGCAACTTGACATTGGACGCTACACAGAGCAGGTTGAAAACTGTCTGTCAGACTTTAACAAACGGTTTCAAGACTTTGCTTTATTGGAGCCAATTGCTACATTCATCTGCTACCCGTTTCAGCAGGATGCTGAGGTTGATTTACTCGCATAAAAAATTGCAACACTCTTTCACCTGAACTCGTCTGGAGGATGAGATTTTCAGACTACAAGCTGACATTGAGTTGAAGTCCAGGGCTCATGGACAGTTTTGGAACTTACTCACAGAGGAAAAGTACCCCAACATGAGGAAATGTGCTACCTCCTTGACTGCATTATTCGGCTCCACTTATTTATGTGAGTCAGCCTTTTCCCACATGAAGATTATTAAGCCCAAATACCGTTCCACCATGACTGATGATCATTTGGAAGTGTGCTTGAGGCTGGCTATCAGCAGCTACTGCCCGGACTCTGCATCCCTGGCTGATTCCATTCAGTGCAAGTCATCAGAGTAAGGTAATGACAAAAAATGTACAGATACATTCAATAAATATACAAACTCAATATATTCAAAAATAAATATATGTTTTGCATTTTTATAGTAGGTAGATCGTTTTCAAGTTGGTCATTTTATAAGTAGCTCGCAAGCTGGAAAAGTGTGGTCACCCCTGCTGTAGACAGCAACTGGAAACACGGCAAACCTGGAGAGGGAGACGACCGACGCTGCGTGCACCTTAAGTTTGGTGTGTACAGAGGTAACTGGGAACCTGTTGACTGTTACACTGTCCGAGAGAACTTCATCTGCGAACAAGATGTCAAATAACTTCACTAACACGGCAGTCGCACTCTTATTTGCGACCACTACAAAAGGCATCTATTGTATTGGATGCGAAAAGCCTTGGTGTGCTCGGGAATTTCCTGTAAACCACAGCTGCACTATTCAATCTCAAGCATCCGGAAAGGAGTTTCAGAGACCAGGTGAATGCGGTCTGTCTGTGATGTATGTAATACCTGATGAAATCGTTTAGTTGTTCCACTGTTCTGTCAGAAGTTAAATTATTTGCGGTAACATCGATCGCAGACAGTTTGAAATGTCGTAATAATCGCAATGAAGTATTGTAGCCAATTAAATTTAAAGTAAATTCTTACAGTAAGAAAGTTTTCTATTTCCCTTTTTGTAAAATCGTTTCATCAATTTAAATGACGATGCATCACCACTCTAGTTTAAGTTTACGAAAGCTTCGTTTCTCATTTAGTTTTGTGAGTATTTACTTCACCTTAAATTAAATAAAAGTCTGAAGTTTTTGGATATAATTGGATTTGTCTGTGTTTTTTCCGCATGATACTGATTACATGTAATGAAGACACACAACTACATTTGTTTAACACTTGAGAGGAACATCTTGTATCTGTCGTACAATTCCGATGTATGAAATTATTCTTGCACTATGTATTAGCTTTTATTTAAAAAAACAAAAGTGAAAACCTGTATAATTTAATAAACATAAATATTATTTATATTTGCATTTTCCTATTCAATTGGCAAAAGAAAAAAAAATAATTTTAAAAAGTATATTATTTCATTTGTTTTTTTTGGAAAATATCCCCAGGAAACCATTGGAATTCGCTGTAAACTGTAATCAGTAGTTAGCAGACACCAGTCGTTCTCTCGATGTTGGACATGACAGGAAGTAGTCCTGTGATTTTATGGTAGAAACTACTGACTAATTTCACACTTGTACTTTTAGCTGTAGTGATACAGAGCTGTGTGCGTAACTGCTATTAGTCGTTGTGACAATGCATTAAACTGATCCCCTTACACTGCAGGATATCTGATATACAGAGAAAAGCATCCAAAACTTATACCACCTGAAACAAGCTAGGATGCGTTCTTTGAATATCCACGAGAAATCGTAAAGAAAAGGTCCCAATAAACACTTGCAGGAGACAAGCCGCTTGCTCTAATAAATAAAAACAAAGTATATTTATGTTCTTTTCTGCAGGTATAAAGTCTCCATCAATAGTGATTTTTCAGATTGTTGTTTATGAGGAGAGTTTTCTGTCATAATTAACAAAATTCCAAATTTTGTAGCTGGTGATTTCACTTTCTAATTTACGTTCCCCGATTTAGATAAATAAATTAAAGTATTTTCTGAAGTTAGTTTTCTAGGCACAATCTCAATCTCATCAGATATTTATTTCTCATTTTCCCTTCCTCTTCCTATTGCAAAAATAAACGATCTGGAGGGGCTGTGGGAGAAGTGTTCGTTTACGTTGAGGACTTTACATCGTGTTAAATAGACTTCTGATATCGCAAAATTCATTCAATATTATTACAGTTCTCTTTATTTCAATTTCTAACGAAACTTTATATGGTGATGCATATAATTCATTTAACTTCTAACTTATATCAACTCCAGAACGTTCAACGAAACCTAACATGGCTCTACAAACGGCGAAACACATATACAGGTGAGCTTTTGTATCTGATCTGATCCGATCGCCTTTCCCCGCGTTCGATCGACTTTTCTCCCATTTTTGATAATTAGTAGCCATGGTTAATTATTTCAAACAAATTTGCTGTTGTGGTACCGAAATTTCGCAGTCTTTGAAGTGTACACAAAGCACGAATAATCTCGGTCGTGTTAAAACTTGAAATCATTTCCATCGATAGAAGAGAAATGGCAAATACACAATTAAATTATTACACTAGGTCGACAAAAGTGAAAGCCGTCTTTAAATTGTTTGTAATGTATGAAGTCTGATGGCGAGAATCATGAAAATACTACAGCAGCAAGATATTAGTGTGATTTACTTATTATAATCAACAGACGGCCTTGTAGTATCCGCTAACTTTTGTTCACCTCTGTATCCTGTAATGTGTCGGTGCTTCACACAAAGCGCATATTTTGTTGTAATTTTCTGGTTTCCTTTTAAACAGTTTCGGTTCAGTGGTATTGTTCGTTCTGTCCTTTACAAGTAGACATATTTCTGAAAATTAATTATAATGGATCCTCATGAAATAATAAAGATTGATTTTAAAATGCATAAATATGTGAACTTAAAATTAAATAGGTTCTTGAATAAATAGAAAGAAGCAAATAAAATAATCTAAGGTGAATGTTAAAAAGATGTTTATTTCGCAAACTCAGTGCGATATTATGGTTGTGTTTTAGGAAGATCAGTGGAGGAACTGACGGTGAGTGGGTATGGAAATTTCTCGAGAACCGGTCTGATCGTTATCCTTAATTTTGAACATTTTATAGTAACAACAGAGGTCACTGGCTTACACCCTCCAGGATCTAATGGGAACGTGGTCCAAGAGCACCTGACTCATTAGCAAAGTAACCGGAACGGACAGAAGGCAGAAAGAAGCTGAGAGACGGAAGAAACTAGAGTCTGACACCAGATCCGCGCGCCTGTTATTGGCAGGAATCTAGGATGGTGTTGACCGGAGCCTTAATCCAAATCTTTGCTTATTTTGAGGGATCTTTTAATCCTCTAATGGCATCGGTGCCACACACACACAACACACACACACACACACACACACACATGTGTGTACATGTATTTGACGAACTGTAACTGAGTGTAACAAAGCAAAAAAGAAAGAAGGAAGGAATTTCTCTCAACGAACAATAGATAAATGTTTGTACATTAAAGACTGCATTCATTTCAATGTAGAATATTTAAATTATCTGGAATTCAGTCTTCTCCAAACCGATGTCCGAAATCTTACTTTGCCATAAACGTCACTTTGCCAAAATCAAAACCAACAATAAATCCACTAATCGTCCACTTAAAGCCGGACGGAATCTATCAACTCGACGGACGACCAAGAAAACAAGAAGCATTTAGATAATTCTTTAAAGTACACAAAATATACGCAAAAATTCCTGCTAAAAAAAACAGAACCGGTGGAATATGTATCAGACATCAAAGATACTGGTAACTGGTAAATAGGAATTCAGAATCACTTCGTAATTTTGCAAACAAAAGATCAAAGGGACCGAAAATCCGTTTTCTGTAATTGTCGACTTCCGGGTCCGGTTCCTTCTACCGAACACAGATGGATACGATTTCGTTTATTAGATGTATAACTGACCGCTGACAGAGAACGAGCCACAAAATAACCGGGAAACGTTTGCTAGAAGGACTTTGCGAAGGGGCCTCTGCGAATCTGCCTTAGTAACAAAGCAGGTTCGAGAATTCTTGTCTCCATTGTCTCTGTGAGCGAGAAACCATTTGTAAAACTTCCAATACCTCATTACTTCTGTCAGCTGATCGTTTAAGTTGCGAGTGTAGCGAGGACGAGCCAATCAGAAAATATACTGCTCTATCTACATAAATAGAGTGAGTTTACGAGGTAAAGATCATCTTTTACATGGATTCGAACCTACGACCATTGGGCTAAAATCCCATTTTCGAAAACAGTTAAGTAATTCAGGTGAAGACTGGAAAAGATTGCATTATTTGCCATATCCCCTGTCAGCGTAACCATATCTGACAGTGCAATCGTGACTGCACCGAAAGTAAATAAAAGAAAGATTGCTGCGATATAACATTAGCTGTCTTAATCTCCACAGCTGTCGAATTGGCTGTAACAATCTATCCGATAGAAGCAAGTATACATCGGCTGTAAGAATAGGGAAGCTGCAAGTTCTCTTTGTTCATCCTTGGTAACTGTCGACACTTATTGGTGTGACAGCCAACAAGTTACACCATTAGATTAGACAGTAGGTGGGAAGTAATGTACATGCAATTTATTATTGACGAGAGAGAGAGAGAGAGAATAGGAATGAGGAAGATAAATTGGCAGACAGTCAAAGTGACTCAGACAAAAAGGTATGAACATTAATATAATTATTAATATATTACAACTGGTTTTGATTAATGCTTGAATAATAAATATGTAACAGTTTTTCTAAAAATAACTGATTAAAACAACAGCATGCTGACCATTTAATGCTTATTATTATTATTATTATTATTATTATTATTATTATTATTATTATTATTATTAGTTGTTGTTGTTGTTGTTTTGTGTCGGGTAAATATAGCATAGAAACAACAGTACGGATAGGTTGTTGTATTAAGGTTAACTAAATAACCCAAGGTTTCGAAGACTATTCTCCTGCCCTCATCATTTTAAGTGGTGTTATTTTAGGTATTATTTTTGACTGAGGTCGGTCAGCATCACACATTTAAAAGTAGCTGGGAAGCCGCTGCTCGCCTGGTGATGGAAGATTTACATGTGGTTCGTCAGTTTCCGTGCCATCAAACGGCCGGATGCTGTCGTCCTATGTTGCCATTGATTCGTGTCTGCTAAAGACGTTTTGGCAAAGGGTCCGTTGTCACACCGAATCACCTGACATCAGACCAAGAATAGGGAATCCAATCGCTTTATCAATAAAATATCATTAGTCCAGCATCTAATGAAATAAAAATTCGCACATTAATGAATGTTAGGCGTCGTACATTCCGTTTTCGAACAGTAGGGAATATACAAAATTAAAAAAAAAAATTCAGCTGAGATTTATATTTTAATTTATTGCAAAACACAGACAGATAAAACAGTTTAGATCAAACACAGACAGCTAAAACAGTTTAGATCAAACACAGACAGCTCTCGCATCTGCCGCTTCTGCGCTTTTCACAAAAAATTGTACTTGTGTACTTTCAATATGCATTGTGCATCACGTGACACAAATATAGTAACAAAAGCGATTAGTGCCAGAACATTTAATCACTGGCTTTGAAGGATCACGAAAACTTACGGGAAAAGATGGAAAACATGTAACCAGGGACAGCGCTGCTTCATTTAAGTGATAATGAGTTTTTGTTTTCCCAACTTACACTAAATAAATATGTTTTCTTGTCCCGACAGTGAATGTCAGTAGTTAACGTGGACGTGAGGTCTGAGGCAGAACCTCGAGCTCTTTAGTATCAGCAGGAATACATTTCTCCGATCGCCTGTCGAAGGATCGTAGAACATCTTCCATCTTTTCTTCTGGATTTATCGAAGTCAGACTGTTTCTGCCTGATTTAGCTGGCATTTATTTGAATTGTGCGGCCGGTGCTTACAGAAAATTTACCACGAAGTCACGTCTCATATAAAGTATGATATCTGTTACTGACATCTTGGTAAAGTTATTCGACATCTTTTTCGCAGATGAACTTTGCTCGGGCAGTTCCACAACTGACTGCTTCAGAACGACACCTGTTTACAACACACACAAGATACACGCAGCGTCTATTGTCTTGCACTGGAGGCTTTCCGCTTTTCCATTCGATGAACGTATCTGGATCACCGGTCACGCTGACATACTCGCCTCGATCATTCTTCCTCGCTCCAATGTGGTAATTTGTATTACTAACTAAAAAAAATCAGACAGACAGACAGATTAGCCGCAATGGCTGGGATTTATAAACCAAAAGTCATGATAATAGAAAATAAGTGATTTTTTAAACGATGAATATCCATAAATGTACATCCTCAAGGAATATCAGTCCGACCATCTTAGTTGGATGATTCTATAGCTATTGCCTTTCTTGGGTTACTTCCCATGGCGTCTCATTTGCGGTATACGTCACAAGCTATGATGGAACCTGATGTGAAAATGACCTCTACATCCACTATACAGTTGGTTTACTTCAATTTACTCTAACTTCATAATATTATTAATTTCTCTGTAAATTGAATATATTTTTTCAAAATTTTCAAAATATACAGACTTACAGCATCTCATTTATAAATTAAGAGAACTCGTATAATATATTTCCGGTTCCCATGTAGCATTAAATTTCAGGAAATATTACAGTAGACTCATCTCCAAGAAAACCTGATGAGATGAAGCATAGAAGTCATCGGTCTGTCATTTACAGAACAGACGAAGTCCCAGCGAGATACCACTAACAGCTGTTTCCCCAACAGCACTGTAATAAAGATGACTACTAAGGTTATTTCACTAAAAGTGACATATATATAATAGAGAAAAGATGTTACTTACATCCTGAATGTATTATTGTGTGTGTCACCAACTTGTTTTCTTCTTCGTTTTTCGCTGTAAAGAGATGTCCATTCTTGACCTTGCATCTCGCCTCCGCTTCTTCCCAGGTAAGACTACCGGTCCGATGTATCTTGAAGCAAATCTTTGCAGTAGGATAACTGACGTAGTTTTCGTCTTCATCGCAAAAACCTAATCAATAATAATCGTTGTCATCTTCTCTTAGAAATTATTAACCCATTCGAGATCAATATTATGGGTGTCAAAATTTCGACATCAGTAACAACAGGGAACGAGGAGAAACACAATAAAACAAGGAACATTATCGACTAATTGCTATGAATGAGTCGGCCGATCGATCCGTCAGCTCATGTAGGGAGTTCACCGATAATTTCCTTATCTTTGCGGTCCGAGATATGCATGAAGACAATGGAAAACTCTACTTTATTAATTTATTTTCAGAAGGCCAAAGGTAATTTTTAGTGGAATACTGATGACGTTTATTTGAAAATTTAATATAATGATCCATCACCTGTTGCATATTCATGTAACCATGCAACGAGCAGAAATGGTCTGTAAGTTATCTGTAGAACAGGTATCCAGTCTAGTGTGATATTATCTGACAGCAGTTACCAGGTGTAACTGCACTGTCCAGATATATTTGATAATCTTCTTGTATCCATGTCATTTATCACCTTTTCAAAAAGACTAAAATCTCATATTATTATTATTATTATTATTATTATTATTATTATTATTATTATTAGTATTATATTTTATTATTATTATTATTATTATTATTATTATTATTATTATTATTATTATTATTATTATTATTATTATTATTATTATTATTATTATTATTATTATATATTATTATTATTATTATTATTATTATTATTATATTATTATTATTATTATTATATTATTATTTATTATTATTATTATTATTATTATTATTATTATTATTATTATTAGTATTATTTATTATTATTATATTATTATTATTCTTATTATTATTTATTATTATTATTATTATTATTATTATTATATTATTATTATTCTTCTATCTTCCCTTTGTCTCCCCCGAACCGAGCTAAGGCTTGTGGGACAGTGTTCGACACAGTTAACCCCTCTCTGAACAGGTGTCTCGGGATACCTGTAATTAAACGTTATGTTAATGTACCCAAAATACCCTGAAATTTACAGAATTTGTTGAAACAAAACCAGCGGAACAAATGATATCACGGGGATATTTACAAGTCGCTTTCGAAAAAATTCCTTGTTGTATGGAAAGATGTGTATTGACTAAAATGATGATGTTATTAATGTGTTCAAGCTTTCGGATATATTGTAACAGCCGTCTTATGTTCGCTTTTGATGATCAATAGCACAAGGCAGCTGGCTGGCCAGCAGGGAAGGACGATCGTTACAAAGCCATAACAATAAGTAGATCTTCATGATATTGTTTCCGGTACATCCATCATTTGATGATCACTAGCACCAGGCAGTTGGCTGGCCAGAAGGGAAGGGCGATCGTTACAAAGCCATAACAATAAGTAGATCTTCATGATATTGTTTCCGGTTCATCCATCATTTGATGATCACTAGCACAAGGCAGCTGGCTGGCCAGCAGGGAAGGACGATCGTTACAAAGCCATAACAATAAGTAGATCTTCATGATATTGTTTCCGGTACACATCCATCATTTGATGATCACTAGCACAAGGCAGCTGGCTGGCCAGCAGGGAAGGACGATCGTTTACAAAGCCATAACAATAAGTAGATCTTCATGGTATTGTTTCCAGTTCATCATCATCACGATCACTGATGATCACTAGCACCAGGCAGCTGGCTGGCCAGCAGGGAAGGGCGATCGTTACAAAGCCATAACAATAAGTAGATCTTCATGATATTGTTTCCGGTTCATCCATCATTTGATGATCACTAGCACCAGGCAGCTGGCTGGCCAGCAGGGAAGGGCGATCGTTACAAAGCCATAACAATAAGTAGATCTTCATGGTATTGTTTCCGGTTCATCATCATTTGTCAAACTAAAGACTGTAGGAGTAAAACCAATCTCTGGTTCTTTTACATCCTTTCCCCTTTCAGCCTCAGTATTTTGAAGTAAAGGAACAAAAAGCGAAACACATTTTAAATCGAACGAGTGTTAGATTTGTGCAGATGTCAGTAAAAGAGAAGAACAGATTGTTAACTGGACGTAGAAATGAGGATCAGTTCCTGTTATTTTACTTACTCTTGAGGTGTCGGTAAAACTCTGCCCCCTGCCACTTATCGACCGCCTGAAACGTCGAGAGGAACACCAAGGAATAGGGTACACAGGTTTGCCTGTCTTCTTCGTTGTACATGACGGATACGCATTTTGGGTTGTCAGTGCACTTCTCAACGCATTCTACGAGACTTGGTACGTCGAAAAAAATAATTGATTCTATTTGTTTCCAATGTCGAAGTTGGTAAATCCCTGGACTTTTTTTGGCTCTAATTATAACGTTGAATCTAAAAAAAAAAAAAGAAAAAAACGTAAAAGTTTCGATTTCGTCTATTCTCATTTCAAAAGAATCAAAGTCAAATGAGTGAAACAAATAGCATTCCACACTGTACTGACCGACTTCTGACAGGCACTGAACCAGACTAAGGAGTAGATATTTGGATGAGGAGGAGATAACTCTTCACATTGTAATGTTTTGAGATATGCGCTCTAATTGCGTAATATCTCTTCGGTTTCAGTGTAAAACGCGCACAGAACAAAAGGATAGGGTCGAACACCACTGTAGCAGTGTAGAGATAACTGGAAGGGTAGGTAGGGCGTGGGGGAGGGGACGATTTACTGTAAGCATAGTATAGTAGTGGTGACGGTACATGGATGGATGGGACCCATATTCCGCTATACTAGGTTGGTTTTCCAGTTCTCTGACGTCATTACAGAGCTACCTCATCCGCCCAGCTGATGCTACTGGGGTCTTATGATCCTTGCTGTTTCAGCAAATATAGAGATGGGATTAGTCAACTTCAGAGAGATTCGCGGATTCGAATGGAGCCTTTACCAAAAAGGGAGAAGCTAGATTCACGTTTTACTCGTGACGTAAAAAATGTCAAAAAAGTAATATTTAGTGAATATTGTCTTGGAGAATTCTTATCAGGTGTGTATATACTGACAACAGTGGACGAAAACCTTGACCGAACCCTATCTATTTTACAACTGTAGAGGTGGTGATGTAATATCGAGAGAGTGCACGCCGGGTACTGCACAGTTGGTATAATCCCGATAAAAGGTAGAGGCACAGAACGCGATCGGTAGCGACAGTACAACTGTCATCAAGGTGATTGTGCAACTGGCGATTAGGTTTACGAAATAAATGTATATTCAATAAATAAATGAAAACAGAATATCCGTATAGTGAACTTTACCGAATAAAACGTATTCTCTTTAAATAGCGGGGAGAGATCTTAGATTCTTAATTTAAAGATTTTAATTGTTAGTTTATTTTTACCTATTTATTTTGGAAAAAATTATACAAAATATTTATTAGAAAATCGATCGCTCATTTACCAATAGGTTCTCTCGTATAATATGCATATAACAGAAAATCTCAACCGAAATCTTGTACGTATCGATCTATTTCTCGAGATGCCTTTGCTGCACTACATTATTTGTTAGAAAAAGAGCGATGTTAACCCCTTTCATGCCGACTGATTACAATTAGCAGAGAGGTTTCTGTGACGTTTTTCTATTTTCTAAGGTATATAAATTGAAATAATAACGATTATTATGCAATCTGAACAGCAAAGCGACTATGAAGGGTTCTTACTTTCATACATTCTGTAATATTTGTTGCCCTCAGATTTGTCAAATTGCCCTTTGTGGTCGAGATGGTGATCGTGGCCCTGACATTGCTGGGACCTTTTGTTGTAGAAGAAGGACGTACAGGATTCGTCCTGCTCACAGATGGCAGCACAGGTCAGGAGACTGCGCACGCCATTTTTTAAAAAGGCTGGAGTCGTTCCCCGTTTGTCGTCCAGTGTCGGGTCTCGCCTGCCGTACTTTGACACCAGCTCTCCATTTCTGTTTTTACTGGAGATAAAAGGAAATAGAAGCCAGGTAACAAGTCAGCATGCTGCTCATCCCGGTGTCTCTTACACGGCAGCACATTAACAAATCATGGTTCTGAACATTTGCTAAGAAGTGTATGCACACCTGCCGTAAATGTAATAAATCGTTGATAAATTAATGACATTTACAGAAATGTTACTGATGTGCAGAATATATTCTACTTACTTTATTACAGAACGCTCGAGAAAGAAGACATTACTGTGCCTTTAGTGAAAAGAAATTAACCAGGAATTAGCAATAATATTTCTTTGCATACAGTTCGTCTTCATGTCCCAAAAATAAATTTGTCGGCAGAAGTCTACAGTTCGATCTCATACTTATTTCAGTCTAAAAGAGAAATTATTTAAACAAACTACGGACATTAAAGGGTGAAAGAGAACAATAAATAACAATGTCCACATTTTCCTAAATATTGTAGCATTTTTAAAACTAGCGAGAGAAATCACAGGTGGCTACTAAAAAGTGAATCGTCTTAAATCGATTGATTTTCACAGCATATCCAGTCACTTAATGTCAGAAAAGTTTGATCTGTATGTTGAATTTAAATGTTGAGCGCATGCTCCTCCATTGTAAGATGATGCGATTTCTGGACACCTCATCGTACTGCTCATGGGACATCTTACGCATGTTCGTGATATTCTCAACTGCTTCTTTCTTAAAACTGGGGCCACTTCTGCACAGTTCCATGCAGGTTCATTTCTCGTCTATACAATTTAGCCGAGATGATCTTGGAGTCAGAGGGGCTGATAGAGGGATTGTGAAGCACTTCATGGTTAGCCACCTTGATTTCTACAGGAATATTTCTAATTGGATGTTCTTTCACCCGATGTTCAGTTGTGATCATCGTGTGAAACAGAGAGACGACCGATTTATAAATAAGAGTGCGCGGACCCTTCCATAGCCCGTAGTTACCCGTAACTGTACACATTGGCGGTCTTGGACGAAACAACTTTAATCTACATATGTACAGAACGCAATGCCATACTTTTTTCCAGAGCCAATCAAACAAGCATCCAAGATCACTATCCTCAGATCCCAGGATGCAGGCAACAAGCAAAACAAAGATAAGATTTCATCCAACCGTGAGAATAGATTTTCTGTGTAACGATTTATTTTTTTGGTAATATAGAGAAATTTGTGGCTGCCTAAACCATGGACGCACGTCTGTTCCCGTATGAAATTAGCGTCGTCGATGTTATCGGAATAGATCTTCACATAGACTGAATTCTGTTTTTGATGTCAGATTTCTCATGGAACGAAAGTAGTTTTACGACTGTTAAAATTGTTTTCCTCCATTTGTAAGACCCTGACTTGCATAATGTTTCACATGATTCTACAAGAACGCGGGACTAAATCTGCTATTTTCCACAGTATTAACAAATACAGATTAACTATCCTGAACACCGTTACTGATGTCCTGCGCAGTCTTACATACAAATACTACCGTAATCACGAGGTATTCCTGCAACTGCAGCAAAGCTCATTAGTTGTTTGTGTCTATAAAAATGCGTCAATTTGACGAATCCATGTCAACTTATACATAGAAATAAATTTGCTTGAAGAAAAAAGAAAATCTTACCCGTGAATAGTATACAAAGAAAGGAGGAATGTTGCAATAAATAATATATGGCTCCCTTTCATCCCCTGTGTTAGTCCTGACATCCAGCCTGATGCTGCTTCCCTCCAGGTGATGATCTCAGTTGAAATGTTCCCGGGGAGTTGCTGAGCAGAGAATTTCGACGCGCACCGCGGTCATTACTCGGGTATCGTTGGTTACTTCCCTCACCTCATTAGTAACCGGTTCCGCCAGTTTCTGGCAGTAAGGTCGATGAAATGAACTGTTGCTGCTTTCCTGCTAGCAAAGTGAATGGATCGAACTTCGATAGTCTTCATCTTTGCCTCCAGCATGGTGCATCTCCGAAACGGCTGAGGAACTCGTGAACAAAAACCGTATCGTCTACACCAGTGGTTCCCAAACCTTTTCGAAATTTTTGCCTCGCGGACCCCTTACATTTTCCCAGAGGCGGCGCGGACCCCCCCAAAAGAATGGCATAAAATCAACTTGGTAAAATTTGCATGAAATAATTATAATACGATATAAAATATGTTATCGAAAGAAAAGCAGTTCAATGAGAAGGGTGAACTTGTATAGTTTGTAAAATATCGTCTCTCTGTGGCTGCGTTTTTGAGAGAGCAACCCTCATATCAGGCATGATATTAAGTTTTATTACGAGCCTTTGCTTTTATTGCAAACGAAGTGGAGAAGGCTGTCTCACATTCGTAAGTTGTTGCGAACGGAATGATGAGCTGAATTGCGAATTTTGCCACATCCGGATACGACTGTGACATTTGTATCCAGAAGTCACTGCATGATAAGTCACAAAAAGAGTGTTTTGCACCTCCATCATTCAGCAAGTCTATGAACTGCTCCTGAATGGTGTAAACCTTCTGAAGGTAAGTCGCCAATAGAGATTGCAAAGGGTTGTGGATGAAGCGATACACCTTTTCGAAATTATGGATGTTGGGAAAATACTTTTGAATTTCCTTGTGAAGAATTGAAACGTGGTCTTTCATAACTTCGAGGATATCGTTTTCAACTTGAAGATCTTCTTCATCGAGGAAAGTGTTAAGGTGCGAAAATGGTGCGAAATTGTGACATTCTAGTTTAGAATGCCATAAATAAAGCTTCATGTTAAAAGCAGCCATTTTTTTCATGACAGTGGAGAACCGTTGCATCTTTTCCTTGCAGTGCTAAACTGATTGAATTGACTGATTCAAAAATGTCAACCAAAAAAGCAAGACATAACAGAAACCGATTGTCCGAAAATTGTATGTGCAGTTCTTTTTTAGAGCTGTGAAGAAATTCATAAATCTCCTTTCGTAGAACAAAAACTCTTTTTAGAACTTTGCCTTTCGATAGCCATCTCACATCTGAATACAACAAAAGCATTTCAAAATCTCATTTGTTTTCCTTGCACAAATCGGCAAATAGACGCGAGTTGAAGGAATTCGCTTTGATAAAATTAACTGCCGCAACCACGTCATTCAAAACCCTTGTCAAGTGTTAGGGCATTGTTTTGACCATCAACGCTTGACGATGAAGCATACAGTGGGTACCAATGGCGTTAGGGGACTTCTGCTTCACCATTGTCTGAAAGCCAGATCGGGAACCAAGCATCGCTGGAGCACCGTCAGTGCACACACCAACTACGTTCTCCCAGTTGAGGCCATGGCCCTGAAAGAAGTTATCAACTTTTTCGAAGATATCCTTCGCCGTTGTCCTCGTGTTAAGGACTTCGCAAAAGAGGAATTCGTCTTCAAGATGCAGGTTATGCTCATAACGTACATAAACGCAAAGTTGGGCTAAATTGGCGACATCTGTCGTTTCATCAATCTGGATGGCAAAAAAGTTAAACATTGAATTATGGATCTTCGAGATCACCTGCAACAAAATGTTTTCGGACATTTCAGTTATTCGCCTGCTGACGGTATCATTTGATAGGGATGCATGTTTTAATATATGTAGTTCAGACCTTCCGAGCAATAGCGATATGATATCTCTGCAGCACGGAAGTATCAACTGCTCTCCAATATTGTGTGGTGTTTTGGCGGCAGCAATTTTCCTTGAAACTTCATAAGAAACTTTCAGACCAGCCGAAATGTCCTACGAACACATTCCTGTGATATCAAGCCTAGATTTAATCAGTCTGTCAGCTTGGCATCGGAAAAAGTCTTCGTCTTTGTTGACTGCATCGGCATGTTTCGTTTCTAAATGCCTCTTCAGTTTGCTTGGCTTCAGTGAAGAAGGAGCTAATACTTCAGAACACAGAACACATTGTGGTTTCTCAACTCCGCCAACAGTTATCACAGTGAAACCCAAGCTCAAATATGACTCATCGTAATTCCTTTTCTTTGTGTAAGACATTCTGCAAAAATGCATAGAACCAATATGTAAATGAAGAACTGCAAACATTTCGCATTTGTATTATTTTACAAACTTTTTGTTATAATGTACTAATAATACCATAACTTTCATCCGAAATGTAGGTATAAATACTTCTCAGTACTAGAACGTATTTATGTATTTTTTTCCAAACCATGTTCTTTCATGAAATTATTAGGTCATTTCATAATTATGCGCCATTTTGGATATGGAAGTGATTATCGACGCACATTTTGATAACAGAAGCGAGAACAATATATTTGAGTTGATATTGAGTTTATCGACCAGTTACCAAGCTTTTGCCTTTGAAAACAGTTACATTGTTTGGCTTATTCAAAAAAAACCACCAAAAAACAGCCTTCTATCACAAACGAACGATAGTAAAAAACGGTTTTTACTTTGAAATGACCTAATACCAGCAAACTAGTTGTTTGGCGTTGGATACATAATGGTCTCCATCATGTTATTTTCAGCCCTGACTCGAATCAAGCGCCTCAACGCTGTAAAAAACCGTACAAAAAGTAACTTGTGCAGAGAAAAATATTACTCTGGCAACGCCACTCGTTAATCCTTTTCTGACTTTATAGTTTCTATTTCTAATTAATAAATAACAAAAGGCAGCACTAAAAAAATACTCACGGTGGAGTTTTTCGATATAATCTTCCAAAAAAGGACGTTCGCGAAGGTGTGGTGGTGGAGACGGAAATCTCAACCTTTTAATAAACCACGTTTGCGGAATATGTTGACAGTCAGTGTGGCTGCCAACTTGCGATCCTGTGTAGACTTGTTGTGCATACACCGATCAATAAAAAACGCTGGAGTCTGTGCAGGTGGTAAACGTGTGCGCGTCGTCTCAAATGCAGCTACAAGCGCAGTCCCCAAAACAGCTCTCCAGCCAAAATGCGTGGGCGTACTAGTGTTTTGACTTCGCCGTCTGCGATCAGGGAAACTGCAGTATTTTTTGCACTTTTATGAGATAGCCTTTGCGCAGTTTTCCACGCATTGAGGTGACAATCAAATATTGTTAACTTAAGTAAACTGTGGTGATATAAAAAGGCAAGGGAAGCAAGAGCTTCAGGATAGGGATAATTTATGAAGCCTGTTTTTGTCAGCCCCTTCGCGCACCCCGATTTGAGAACCACTGGTCTACACTAATGTACAGGCATACAAGTGAAAATAAAGACAATCATCTATTATCCGCGATAACTTTCCTTTCTCACAGAGCTGCAGGTCACTTCTATCAAAACAGGCTTGCTCCATCTTCTGGAAGATGTAAGAAATAATCAACGCAGCAAAGATGCTGGAAATGCAACCGACGCTCAAACTGCAGGACAGAATGGATCAATGGACATCTTAGTAATAAAATAAATTTAAACATTCTTTGGCTATCTTTACCCCTCAAAGGAAGGAAGATATATTTCATACATAATGAATGATTATTGGACAATTTTTTCCCCAAATAATTTAACTCTTTCTTGATCAGTTGATAATAGGTAGAGCCTCATCTGTCCTTCTGCAGCGAACTAATAGGAGAAAACTTATAAATAAACGGTCGTCTAAATCTGACGTTGACTATCAGTGAATTTGTTGTAAAATTTGATAAAGGTTTTATTGTTACTATGATTGGTTTACAGGTTATTATTAATAACTCTATATTTCCATTTATTTTAATATGTTTCGCAGGTTCTGTGAGTCGTTCAGTCGAATCTGAACATTTTGTCCTTTTGAGACTAATTTAGATGTGGCTTTGTTCGTGAACAACGATTCACTTCTATTGGGGTTTTAAATCAGCTGACAACGTACACACACCAGCCTCTGCCCTCCACCGCGCGGTCAACCAGAGATTTGGTTATCTGTTTGTCGATACTTTGATACTTTCTTAGTCAGTTACTTACCAATGAAAAATCTTTAAGTCAGTTTATATCGGTTTCTTCGCTCGATTGTGATCTTCATGGGAACAAACCACTTCTGAGAGGCGTCATAGCAGTATGTAGTGAACAGCACTTCTCCAGAGCAAAATCCCTTGACTTGCTCTCTTTTCTTACCTTTTCTTCTGTTGCTTCTTAATATTCAAGAAATTCTCAGATTTGTTTGATAAGTGAAATTGAATGGCGTTGTTGAGAAATGTTTGAAATTCTGTAACCTGGTTTGGATTTAAGTTTTTTTCGCTGCCCCTGATTTATCTTTTTTAAAAAACTTTGATCGAATTTGAAATTGAAAGAGATTTGAACTTCATATGAATTTTTTTTCCTTATGCGTAATTGTGAACAGAAACGTGTTTTCAAAGTAAAATCTATCACCTTTGAATAAAAGTTCTTAAAGAGACACACAAGCAGAGCGAT